>PVLA01000011.1:340244-940244 GCA_004027455.1 Hydrochoerus hydrochaeris
AAAAAAAAAAAAAAAAAAAAAAAAAAAAAAAAAAAAAAAAAAAAAAAAAAAAAAAAAAAAAAAAAAAAAAAAAAAAAAAAAAAAAAAAAAAAAAAAAAAAAAAAAAAAAAAAAAAAAAAAAAAAAAAAAAAAAAAAAAAAAAAAAAAAAAAAAAAAAAAAAAAAAAAAAAAAAAAAAAAAAAAAAAAAAAAAAAAAAAGCAGGGGTAGCTATTCTGTTGCAGACAATGTGAACTTCAAACCAAGAATGTCCGAAGAGATAAAAAAGGTCAATACATACTAGTTAGGGGAAAACTTCAAGAGGAAGAGATAACAATCTTAAACATACATGCACCAAATTCCAGAGCACCCAACTACACAAAGCAAGTATTAACAAAAATGAAAAATCAAATAAGCAATAACACAATTATAACAGGAGACCTTAACATGCCATTGACATGAAGGGACAGATAAAATAGACAGAAAATCAGCAAAAAAAATAACAGAAGTGAATCACACCTGTGAACAAATGGACTTGATAGAAATATATAGAGTGTTCCATCCAACGTCAGAATATACATTCTTCTCAGCAGTACATGGGACACTCTCTAAAACAGACCATATACTAGCCCACAGAACATATTTAAGTAAGTGTAAAAGAACTAAAATTATCCCATGCATGTTACTGGATCATAGCACCATGAAACTAGAAATTAATGATAAAAGAAACTGTAAAAACCCCACAAACACATGGAAATTGAATAATACACTCTTGAACAATCAATGGGTCACAGAGGAAATTAAAGAAGAAATTAAACAATATATACAAGCAAATGAAAATACAAATACAACTTACAGGAATCTGTGGGATGCAATGAAAGCGGTCCTCAGAGGAAAATTTATTGCACTGAGTTCCCACAATTTGTAATAGCCAGATTCTGGAAACAACCTAAGTGCCCATCAACTGAGGAATGGATAAAAAAATTGTGGTACTTTTATGCAATGGAGTACTACTCAGCTATAAAGAATGATCACATTGAGATATTTATAAATAAATGGATGCAAGTTGAGACCATACTCATAAGCAAAATAAATCAAACTAACAGTATAAATACTGTATAGTCTCCCTAGTGTAAGAGTACATAAAATTTTATGGTCATCATGGTTCCCCATTATATTGCTTTGAAGTCTTATAATGTTTTCATTCATTGGAATGGTTTTATTCTATTTTGTTTGATCTTATAATGTGTGATGGTATGGACAGCTACTTTGAAGAAAACAAGACATTATGGCAGCTATTGCTGATTTAATATCATCTTGCTTTGAAGTCCTACCATGCTTTTGTTCTTCTATTACTATTGAGTCTATCATGTTGTGTCTTATTGGATTTTAATATGTGTAATAATATAAACAAATTTTTTATGAAAATGAGATATAGTAGCCATTGTTCATTTTCTGTTATTTGGTTCAGAATGCCTTGTAATACTTTCATTCTCTTGAATGGTTTTATTCTATTTTGTTATGTTTGATATTACTGTGTGTGAAGCTATGTTCAACTATTTCAAAGAAAGTGACATTATGGTAGCTACTGTTGATATTCAATTGTCTTGTTGTGTGCTGTGCTGCTTGCATTGTTCTGCTCTAATCTGCTTTATTCTGTCCTTATTTGTTTTATTCTCTGTAAAATAAAATTAAAATCAAAAAAAAAAAAGGATATAACTGCCAATATGTTTGACAGTGTAGGATTGATAACCATGTTGCTGAGTTTTTGTTGGATTGCTGAACAGAACTGTTTGCCACCTCACTGTTTGAATGTCCACTTTGTATGGTTTAATTTTGTAACTTGAACAATTATATCTAGGAAGACAATATATAATTTATCAACTGGTGATTTCTTACTGTTTATTTTTTTTAATTCTGTATTGTTTCTTCCCTTTCTTCTGTTTTGCTATTTTTTTCTCTTTAAATAAAATTTAAAAAATAAATAAATTCCTTCGTATATATTTCTAAAATGAAAAACAAAGTAAACATGAACCAGAGTTAAAATACACTTGAAAATAATGTACACAGAAATAATGTATTCCTGTATCTGTTTATTTAAAGACACAAACATAATCTCTAATTTTAATGGTCCTATGGCAATTCCTTAATTTTCTGATTAAAATGAAAAGAAAAGTGAGTGCATAAAAAACAGGTGACTTTATGTTACAATCTCCAGTGTTACCAACAATTTTTCCCATATATAAATGGATTGCTGAAAGTTTAATTATTTCATTTACAGTCATCTACATAAAAGTTAGAAAGAAAAAAAAGCATAAAATGTATTAAGTAAAAGAATTACCCACTATTAATATCATGGTATATTTCATTGGTCCTTTTTGTTTAAGTAAGTTTGTAGTTTTCATTATACTACCTTATATTATGTATGGCATTTTATGTCTTTATCATAAAAATATGTAAGAGTAAAGGTTTCAAGTTAAATAGAACCCAGTTGTGCTGTGCTTGTCTTAGTGGCTAAGGTGGCTTTGAATAAATTATCTTATCTCTCTGATTCTGTTCCTCTATGGTTCCTCAGCAGTTTTAATAAAAATTCATATACATCATCTAGTGCTAGTTTGGTATTCAAAGTTCAATAAATTTTAGTTATTACAAAAACTTCTATATTTCATGTTATGTTCTTAGATCCTCAGAAGTAAAAATATTCAATTAGAAACATATTTTAAGGCTCATGATAAATTCCATCAGATTATTTTCTAAAATGCTATATTAATTTAGATTTTTAATAGCAGTGAGAGTGGTCCTAACTAGCAACACGTTAATAAAGAAATGAACTCAGAAATAAAATTACATTTAATAAGAAGGCCAGTTACCTCAAACAAAATTATATGTTAATATAATTTAAATATATGCCACTAGCAAATTATTCAATGTATACTTACCCTGCTTGAGGTGCTGCTACGGCTTTATGAGATGGAGATAAGGTCTGAAGTTTGTTTCCCAAAGAGCTGCTAACCATAGACACTTTACCTGAAGGCACACCTTATAATAAAAAAGGCAAGAGCTTTAAGACTACTCTGAAAAACAAAATTCATGCCAAAAATAGAACATCTGAAAAGGAAAAGAGTTCTTTAGTCATGTTCTTCATGGCTATAAAGTTATAAAATAAAAACTTTAAAAATGGTATTTCTAAGGAATAATGTATCTATTTTTAATGTCTATTTTATAATTTACACACAGTGAAGGCACATTTTAATAGTCCATAACTTCTTCAAACCATTAAATATTTATCTATTAGGAACAACTGTCAAGTTCAGATATAAGAAGTCAATATAGAAAGGAAGAGAAAACATTGTGGTCAAAGAAAAGAATCAGGCCAACTATTCTGAGTAGATGATAAATTAACATGAACATAAAGGTAGACATTTATGCAAAACAAAAGCAGAAACACAATAAAACATTTAAAGTGGAAGCTTCTGATACTCATTTCACTTTTACTCAGAAATAATTCCTAACTAGTATTTCTTTTTCAATATATTTTAATAATCCATGAAAGACCATTACATTACTGGCAAATATTTTTTCTAAGTTATTTTATGGATCTCATTACCTACAACAGTTTTGCTTGTGCCACTTGGTTGTGGTAATCGTGAAGATCCTGATGATGTTGTTCCAGGAGAGTTTGACTTTTTAAGTGCAGGTGGTTTATACTAAAATAATGAAAATAAAATATTTTATTAATATAATTTCTGATTATAGATTGCAAACAATTCAAATTCTATATTCTCCAAATATAGAATTTTAATCTCACAAGAAGAAAACAGCTATAGAGATGGAGCACGTGGTACTTGCACAGCATTTTGATATATTTAATATTGATTTGTACACTTAAACATGGTTAAGATATAAGTAAAATACTTCTATTTGTAAAGAATTTTTACTGAAATTTAGAAAAAGTTTATTTTTGGCTAAACGATTGAATAAGCTCTCTGAACCAATCCCTTTAATGAAAAACTTAAAATGTCCAGGAGTGGAAAAGGTATGTTAAAAATATAATAAAACATTATTTTAAAAGCACTAAATGTTAGAGAAAAAGAAATTGCCAGGTCAACTCCTTTGCTGGCCACTGCATGAATTTTCTGTATAAGGTTAATCAAGCAAACACACACAGATAATTTAATTTTTTTTTTTCAGATAGACAGTACTCTTAGTTACCTGGCATAAACAAGCACAAACTGCTCTAGAACAATGTACCTCACATGAAAAACCACCATAAATAATTTTTTATGGACACAGTATATAAGAAATCACGAATGAAGAAAAACAAAAGGCAGCGGGAACACAACTATGAAGGCCTCCTGATACAATAATTATCAGTTATATATTTCAACAATTATGTTTTTACATATTTAAAGAGGTAAATCTGAAAGTATTAAGTTATAATCAATTAAGAAGTAGGAAAACAGAAAAATAGTAAACTTCTAGAAAAAAATACAGTGACACACTACAAACTCTAGTAGAGGTGAAGCAGCCATATAACCCTTGTAATGATACCATTTATAAGAGGATCTAGAAAAATATTAAAAGACTAGGAACAACAGAAGATTTGCAACTATGTCCCCTGGGTTTAATTGCATGAGATAAAAATTTCACAAAACAAAACAGAAGCCAGGTTTGATTTATTATTTATAATATCGAACTTTCAGCCGAAAATTACAAGTAAAGAACCAGAAAATTACTGTATTTGATAAAAATGACTGTCAATAGGAATAGACTCCACATGGATAAGGATGTAAGATTTTGCAAATAAGGTCTTAAAAATAGTTATAACTACATAAAAACTTTAAGAATTAAGGGAAATACAGTAAACACATTAACAGTGAATAAACAGTGAATCTCAGAGAAATGAAAGCAAAACAGGCATTTTCAGCCAACCATAAAGACAGACAGGAAATGAAAACAGATGGCTGACAAAAAGAATGAAGAAGTCAGGAAATAATAAATATATAAGTAAATATAAAACAAAGTATGTTTATGTATTCATAAATATTTACATGTATAAAGATGTTTATAGATTTACTTTCTTCTAATATGTTTAAAAGTAGATGACTGTGAAAAGTAATAATAGCATGTAACAATACACATCAAGAATACTGACAGTTTATAATGTTTAGAGCTATTATGCATAACAACAGCACTAATGGCAAGAGGTAAATGGTAATGTGGATAAGGTAAATATACATTTTGTTATAAGAGTAACTAGCAGAAAATAAAAAATTATATAGCCAATAAGAAAAAGATGTTTTACAAAAAAACAAACAAACAAACAAACAAAAACCCCAGAAGACTCCTATATATGTGTGTGTAACAAAAACTGAGGTTAGCAATATGGCAAGCTTATACATAACCTACCAAGAATAAGTATGTTAAAAGAAAATGTCTAAACATTTCAGCCAAAAAGTTGTGGTTGCCGGCCTGAATTACAGAAACTATAATGTGAATCAATTATAGGCTAGTATATAGGCTTTATTTAAAGAAAGAAAATAAGTGAACACAATTAAATTGAAATGACTATATTCTTATCAGATTAAACATAGTTTAACAAAAGGAATATTGTCACAGAAATTGACACTTTTTAAGGACAATAAATGGGTCAAATATAACAAATTGCAAATATAAACACTAAGAGATACTCAAAGTGCTTGATGTAAAAATGGCAAAATGATACAGAAAAAAAAAATCACAGTTCATTTTAATACACTTCCTTCAATAACTCATGAGACATACAGAAAAACCAGTCAGTATCACCTTAAATGTCACCTTAAAATGACATTTACAAAACTCCTTCAATAATGCTGGTATATAGAAGAAGAGCTAAGTCAGAAGCTGCCACCCAAAAGCAGCATTTTGAAAACAACTGGAGGATACACATTTTCTGTCCCAGATGCCATGTAGCATCCCCCAAAAAGAGACCATATGCTAAGCAATAAAACAAATTTCAGTATAAGATGAAAACCTTGCCAACTATGTTCTCAGATTACAAAAGAATTACATCAAAAACAATAGAACACTGAGAGAAATCCTGTAAGTAAATGGTTTGCTTTGAAATAAACTTTTGTAAGATGCAGTTAAAGCAGTATTTGACCAATGAATCAAAAGAGTGTTTCTTTCAAAAGATGTAATAAAATTCACAAAGTAGAGTAGCTAGATTGATAACAGGAAGAATTTTACAGTAACTGCATTAACTTAAAAAATTTAATTTAAAAATTAAAAATTTACATAGAAGGGAAAACAAGAAAAGACAAAATAGCACTTTTACTATTTTTACTAATACTTTAAGGTCAATAAATTCAATCACACTGATGAAATTACTTAAAATATGCAGGCTTCAAAACAGGTACAAAAAATGTGGCATTTGAATGCTATAATTAATAAATTTATATAATAATTTAAAGCCTCAGAAAAATGAAAACTGTATGGCTAGAACTCTTACACGAATTCTAGCAAAAATATAAGAAAAAAATATAATACTATAAGAATTCAGAAAAGAAGAAATTACATTGAACTCATGAGACCAGTACAACTGATACCAATCCCAGTTAAACTTACAGACCAATGTTCCTCCAGAGAAAAGAACATTTCTTAACAAAATTTTAGCATATCAAGTCCAAAAATATATAAAAAGGAGAATTCATTGCCAAGTAGAACTCATTCATGGAAAGTAAAATTGATTTAACATGTGAAACTCAGTACAATGTATTATCATATTAATAATATGAATTATAAGTAGATTTAAAAGAGTATTCAACAAAATTCAAATCCCTTTGTGGTTTAAAAAAAAACTTAGATTTTGTAACTTGAACAACTACTTCTAAGATAACAATATGTAATATATTAACAAGTGTTGATTTCTTACTGTTATTTTTGGAAATTCTGCATTATTTTTATCCTTTTTTCAGTTTTGCTTTTAAAAAAAACTCAGTAAAGGAGAACTTTCAAAGCCTATAAAGTGTAGCAATAAAGACTCATGACATCAAACTCAGTGGTGAAAAACTGAATGCTTCCTACTCAAGAACAGGATTAAGACAAGGATTCCCACTTTAACTATTTCTATTCAAGAATATGTTGAAAAAGCCACAGTATAATTGTGACAGTTTAGATCTGGAATGTCCCCCAAAAGACAATTATGTCAAAGAGTTGATCTGCAGCTTAGGGCTGAATTGGGAGTTAACGGAATCTTTAAGATATGGGGTCTAGTGCAAGATTAGGCCATAGGAGTGTACTCTTGAAGGGGTTATGAGATGTGCATCCCTTTTCTTTTTTGTACTCAGCCACAGGTGAACAGGACTCATATAACACATGTTCCACCACCATAGAAGCAAAGCAAAGGGGCCAACTGATCACAGACAGAAAGTTTCAAAACTGTGAGCAAACAATACTCTCCTCCTCTTTTTTTTAAGCTAATTATCTCAGGTATTTGTTATAATAATGAAAGACTGTCACCAATAAATCACACACAAAAAAGGCAAACAGTCTAGAGAACAGAAACTAAAACTGTGCTTATTTACAGGTGACTTCATTTTGTGCATAGAAAAAAAAATCCTAAGAAAATTAAATATAACAAATATGGGCCTCAGCTGTATATTGAAAATTAAGACAACAAATTTTTTAAAAAATCTAAATAAGCAGGAAATATAACAAGTTTATGAACCAGATAACAATGTTAAGATACTGATTCTCCACAAACTGACTTACACATAATGTTGCCTCTGTTGAACGTAGTAGGCTTTTTATTTTTAAAAATTAACAACAATAAAATTCATATATAAGTATAATAAACTAGCCCAGCCTAACCATTTTTTAAAGGAAAAAAGAACAGGAAAATTTCGATAATCTGATTCTCGAAATTATAAAGGTACAATCTTTAGTATAGTGGTAATAGGATACTGACTGAAGCTCGTCAAACATAGACATTAATGAAAAAAAATGTTGTGAAATAAAACCAAATACATATATCAACTGATTTTCAACTAAAGGGTATACACTGTTTATTGGGGAAAGAAAAATCTTGCCACAAAAGGTATTTTCTCCATAATGATGATAATAAAGATGACATGGTTTATTTCCAATAATATTTTAAAAATTAAGTACTAGAATTCTTTCAAAAAGGCCCCTCTTCTCTTGTATTGGGATCTTTTGATCTAACACTAGATAATAAGATACACAGACTTGATTTATTTACTGGATGCTAGATTTACAAAATGTAAAAAATGTTGCTAAAGCTGTGAGCTGTGGTATACCCCTGCAGGCCTGGGTACTTCAGAGGCTAACAGGAGTGTATTTTGAGTCCAGGAGTTTGAGGTGGTATGAAGAACACAGAGAAACTCCAAATCAAAAGATGGAAAAAAAACTGTTTAAAAAAAAAAAAAAGCCAATGAAAGGAAAGTGCTCTAAAGGATATGATGGTATGTATAGTAAGATAGATGACCATATTACTGAGCTTTTGTTAGATCACTAAACAGAAGAGTTGGTACTGGCAATGTTTTGAGTGTCTAGCCACTTTTTAGGCTTTGATTTTGTAACTTTAACAACTATTGTTAAGATAACAATATGTAATTTATCAACTAGCAATTTTATGATTCTGTATTCTACTTTTCTTGTTTTTTCTTTCTTTTTTAAAATTTTTTCTTTCTTAAAAAAAAGCCTTGTCAAAATAGAAATCTGCTGCACAGTTTACATTATCAAGGTTTCTGTTTAGCAGTATACTTACAGAAAAATAATAGTATCATAAAAATTAATTTCCAAAATTTATAAAACATAATTTTATACATGTTTTCATATACATAAATTCATTTACTTCTCACAACTACCATGATTACTATTCATGAATGAAATGTAGCAATCAGGATTTGAATATTGATTACATATTCATATATTGCTCATATATAATATAGAGATATTTACAATATTCACATGATTTTCAAATGGACTTTACTGCATCTTTTTCAGTCTTCAAATAATTCTGGGTTTCCTCTAAATTTGGTTCAACCTATCTTTAACTTTTCATTATTCGTTAACTTAGTATATTTAACAAGTCCCTACTAACTTTTCTTATCAATTAGTTTTAACAGTTTTTCAATTAAACATTTACATTTCCTACTAAATTCCTTACAACTAATACATCTATTTTAGCCAGTAAGAAAACATATAGTTTAATGTTCTATAAAGCAAGTATATCAAACTATGAACCCAAAAACATCATGTTCTCATTTATTTGTAGAAATAACTAAAATGAGTGTTTTACCTGTGTCCTAGTAGTTGGTTTTCCTTTGGTATCAGCAGAAAATTTGCCTTTATTACTAATACGTGCTGCTTGCTCTTTACAGAAATTTATATGTCTATCAGCTGCATTTTCATTGAATCTCCTCTGGCAATATGGACACTGAATATAATCTGAAAGATTTTTAAAAAATTAATAACACATACCTGAAATAGGATATTAAAAAAAATCACTAACTTTTATAAATGTCAATTTAAGATCTGTAATTATTACATATAATAAAAATTCTAAGTTCTGCGTAACAATCAGCCTGATTTATCTAACAGTAAAGCACTCAAGAAAGAAGTCCAATAAATTAAGTCTAATTGTGTTGTATTAGGAATTGAATTTAGGCAAAATTGCAGGAAAAAATAATAAAACACAAATTCTTAGTATAAAATAGGTAGAAGGAAATATCATTTTGTCTCTATCATAGCATATGCTTTCATCATAAGTACAGCAGATTAAACAGTAATATCACATTAAACTGCAATTTACAGTACAGCTTCATCTGTAAAATCTCATATTTCAATTAGGAAAACCATCAAGAAATAGCTTAATTGGACTTCCAACAATTCTATTTTCTCTTAGTAGCCAAAATCGACAGGCAAAATGATTTTAAAAAGTAAAACTTCATTAACATAATTAATTCAAATTTAAGAAACAGGGAACATTTCCAAGATAAAATACCTCCCCAAATGCAGTTATGGATAAATAAAATTTCTTCTAAAATTAAATCTCAAAATTAACAAAGAAATAAATTTTGTAGCATTAGAAAAAACCTCAAATCAATGAGACACTGGGAATAAACATAAAAGTTTAAGCAGTGTCAAAAAAAAGCTATTTCAAAAGATTTCAGGATATACAATGTGCCCTCTAGAATTTATACTCATCAGAAGCTCAGAAATCTGTCCTATTTACAGACCTAAAATCTGTAATAACTAAGAAGTTGTTACTGTCAAGCCAAATAGGTTAAATAATTCCTAAACCCCAAATTATCATGAAGAAATACTGCTGTTTCACTCACTTACTTGGGAATAATATAGCTATGTAGAGTAAGATGCAATATTTTAATGCAACCAAAGCAAGAACTCATTCTCATGGGGAAAAGAAAGCTAAGTCTCAGAAGAGATCCAAGCCCACTGTACCATGTTGGACACAACAGAATTTCAATTGACTACTCTAAAATAGGGGTTAGCAAACTATAACCTGTGGGCCAAATCCAGCCCATTAGTAACATGTTTTGGAATTATAAATGTTTACTGGAAAACAGTCATGCCCATTCAGTTACATATTATCTATGGTTAACTACAATAATGAAAGCTGAATAGTTTCAACAGGACTATGGCATGCAAAACCTAACTATCTACTATGTGGTCTTCTATTCAAAGTTTGCCAACTTGTACAATAAAATGTTAAAAACGATCACATCTAGGTTTGTTAAAAAGCACTCTTTGCTAGAAAATGAACCTTAGTGTATGTCAATTTTAATATTGTTAACTTGTTACATTAAAATAACAATTTCTTAAGGTTGTTCTAATGGCAACCTAATAGTAAAGTGCCAACTGTACTGTATTTTAAGTCTATTGGTATATGTCACTCTTATACCGGTTTGCCAGAATCTTGCCTTACTTTAGCAGCAATGAACAATGCAATGTTTAGCTGTCCAATAAAGAAAATATAACAGCAAATGAACTAAAGCATAATTTTACAATTTGTACAAATGTGCATTTTACAAATAATATTTTGACTATTTTATTACCATACAAGGGGATACCAAAGAACTAGGCAATATATCTGAATCCTATTGAATGACTATATTTCAATCCACAATGAGCATAATTATATTATTTCCTAGAAGTCATGGTGGTAGAACATACCTGTAATGCTAGTACTTTGGGAGACTGAATTAGGAGGATCATAAATTTGAGTCCAGCTTGGGAAACTTAGTGACTTAGCAAAACTCTTATTTCAAAATAAAAACTAAAATATGGACTGGGACATAGTTTGGTGCAAAAGCTTTGGTTTCATCCTAGTACTAAAAAAAATAATTTTTTTCCTAGATTATTAGCACTTGATGGTTACAATAATTTAAAAAAATTAAATGCCTAGATTATCATTACTACTCCATACCAAAGCATTACTACTGTTTTATAACAACTTAGACTGTACAAAAATTTGTATCATTTTCTGTCCACATAAACATTTGTGTCAATAATATTCCATATACCAGGATCATATGAAGGTGGAGGAGGAGGAGGAAGTTTGCCACCCTCTTTAAGTGCCTGATCCAGGCCTTTAGCTGCTCTTATGGTAGCAATGAATTCTTCATGTTTCCTTCTCCAATTAGATGGTTTCTTTGGTGGTTCTGGCTATAAATAAGTAAGAAAAACCAGTATCAAAATTTTTAAAGTGAAATAAAACCTATGTTGCATAGCCAGGATTAAAACCAGGCAGTTCAACTCTTCAGCCTCTTTTCAAATTCACAAGGTTATACTGCCTCCAAAGATTTAGCTAGTATATCATCAAAGTTAATACATTCACATACCTGGCAGGCTACTAAGAAAAATTCAAATATTACTGTATGTACCTTATTCAAGGTATATACCATCCATAAAGATGCACAGAGTAAGATAAACATCTGATTTTCCTATTATCAAATAATTTCATTAGGAAAATTAATTTCTGTTAGAGAAGGAAAATGTTCTACTTGGGCTACTTACTGGAAAAGGAAATCAGCACAGAAAGCAAGTTGTCTCAAAAACTATTCAGTCAGGTACTTGCTTCTCTCACTTTACTGAAATGATCTCACAAAACTATCCGACAAACTACTGAAGCAATTTATTCTTAGCAATATCCTATGAGATATTTAGTAGACATTACCACAGGCTTTGGTTATAAAAAAGAAAATAATGTGACAACAGCTATATGTGGACAACTGAACAACTGCTAAAAACTTATTCCCAGACAGCATACTATAGATTATAAATACTGGCAATTAATTAATCAAGACAATCTATATCTGTTATGTTAAGATACTTATAAATAATAGCTTTTCTTACTATATAAACTATAGATTAGTAAGATAATATTAGCTTAAACCTTAATTTAACAATGACTTAAAAAGATATTTGTTTTGATAATTTCTAGTCTATAGGTACACAATAGCTTCTTTAATAGTACAAAAACCTGACAGTAATTGATGAAGCTTGAGATAGCACTTTGGTTTTTCCTTCCTTTGCAGTTTAAAATTATAATTAAAATAAAATTTTTAACTTTCTTATCATTTTTATTTTATAATTTTTTTTAGTACCAGGAATTGAACTCAGGCCTGATTTTTAAATGGAACATGTAACACAGAATTTTATTTCTTTACTCTTAACATAACAGATAGTTTTAATTTTTTTCAGTATAGATTATAGCAAAGTTCACTTGAAAAGGTTATATAGTTACCCTAGGTTTAAGAGGTTTTACTGTTGGAATATCAGTTCCTTCTGCTCTTTGTCTGCTTGAATCAAAAGTCTTTCGTTTTTTTGTGGCAGTTTTCTGACAAATAGGTCCATGTTTTTTCTATTAAAGAAATACAACATTTTATTTTCTTTTTTGCAGGAGGGAAGCCTATTGAACTATTTAAATTGAGATAAGTTTAAAAATTGAAGCCCAATTTTAAAATTTCAAGATAAAAATAAATAAGCTGAACCTTGTCTTAAATTTTAAAACATGTTACCTTTTTCATAACAAGAAATTATATAGAAATATCATTCAAAACTGCTCCCGATAGTTACTTAATATCATTCTAGCTTTCATATTGCAAAGAATAAGGCAAATATGCAACCAAAGCTACTTGACTAAGAAAGAAGTCTGCAATAAATAGATCCGAGTAAAAGCAGTAATGAGAAGAATACTTTAATTTCAGGATTATAAAACAAAACATAGTAGGAGTCATCTGAATTACTAAAGGTAACATAATAGTAGGTAACCATAATGCTAACATAAAGAAATAGCGCTAAGTTGTCAGACGTGTAGCCTTTCTTCAAAATTATCCCTTCCCTTCTAATATTCAAAACTCTCCTTTTTTTACCTGGCATTTTTCTTGTGGTATCTCATATGGTTTTCTTTTTTTAATAGTTGCCAACTCATTCATTTATTCATTTTTAAGGACAATACAGTAGAAGTGTTATTAACTAACTTCTAACTAAACAAAAAAGTTTTCCTTCTACCATACAAAGCATGGTTACTGGTGACAGTGGACTATATAGTTTTCTTTGGCATTCTGATAAATGTTGAAGAACTCAGGACATTAACATTTATCAGTAAAGAAATAAAATCTCAGCATTGGCTTATCTGATGTTAAGGAGACTCTTAGGCTTTTGGTATGTAATTAGTAGTCAATGGTCATACATACTTGTTTTCAGGTTCAGCTGTGAAACAAGAACTATCATGATAAAATCTCTTAAGCATGTAACAAAAAACATGCAAGTAGTGACTTTCTTGTGAACCATACATATGTCTATTCTCATAAATTTAATTATGTATGTCAAGTATGTGTGATATTTATTTCCAAACTTGATTATAAAAATTGCACTACTAAATACTAGATAAACAATAGTGAAAAGGCTTTTATCAAGGAAATTCAGATAATTGTTTTGAAAATTCTTTAAATTAAAAAGAAAAATACCAAATGTAGGGAAGGGAAAAGATATTTCTAAAGCAGAACATTCTGGATCACTCTCTTAAAGAAACAAACTGGAAATAGTTAAAATGGTATATAGTAGATGATGCCAAAACGCTAATCAGCAAATCTATATTTTAAAAATAGTATTTATCAAAGTAGTAATGATGGCATTTTTATATATGATGCAAAAAATTTAAGGTTTGTGAGTATAATTTTTATTCCTATTTTGCTGCTTGATTTTTATTATCACTTAAATATGCTATTTATATATACTAAGTAGTTGAGAATATCTAAATAATATATTTTAGATGTACTTTTATAATGGAAAAAAATATTTTTCTTTGAAAAAATATTTCAAACACACATAGGAGTCAATATAAAGTGAACTCCCATCACCTTGCTTCAACAGTTACCAGCATTTTAGAAATTTTGTTTCCTCTATCCCTGAACTTTTTTTCCCTGAAGTACTTTAAAATCATAGACATTATATCATTCAGTAGGCATTATCATACAGATGTAAAGGTTTTTTGTTCTGTTTCTGTAATGTTTCTACCATGCTAGGAAAAATTTAACACTTTAATGAAGGAGTTTGGGAGACCAGTCAAATTGTGAAAGGAGGAGACCACTCTGGAAAAACACAGGTGTTACCAAGACTTTTGAACAAAAACACTACGCAGTCCCTTTTCAAAAATTATTCTTCATAATTCCTTCCCATGACAGCTGCTCTGAAGCAATAAACAATTACTATTAAACTCCAAAGGAAAAGGCTCAGAATCAATGTACTCACTAATGCTACTGGAAAGAATGTTCTTCCACAAATCTTACAAGGCAACAATTCTCCAACTTGTACAACACTCCCATTTTCTAAAATAGAAAAAAATTAAATGAATAATTTATATAGCATTTTAAATCATGAAGTTTCATATTTAAATGTTTTCTCTTATTTCATAGGTAAGCTATTAGTTGTTGTGAAAACCTCACTTCATTTCAAAATTATCAATTAAACTGACATAATGCTTAGTGTTGTGCATGGTCAAAACTCATGGTAAATATGAAAGAGTGATGATTTAAAGATAACAAAACTGATAAGGAAATGTTAATTTTTTTCAATTATTTAACTGTCATATATCTTAAATTATATATTACTAAACTTTAAAAATCAAATTTACTACTGTGGTATGATACTTTTCTTTTGGAAAGATACAAAGAATAGCTGGGTTGAATGAAATCTCCAATCCTAATTTTTTGAGGAATCTTCACATTGACTTCCACAGTGATTGTACCAGTCTACACCAACAGTAGAGAAGGGCTCTTTCTTTCTCCATAACCCATCAGCATTTATTACTGGTTTATTTCTTGGTAACAGCCATTCTTTCTGGGGTGAGATGGAATCTCAGCATTGTTTTCATTTGCATATCTCAAATGACCAATGATGTTGAACATTTTTCATATATTTATTTGCCGTTTCTATTTCATTGCTTCTTTAACAAATAAATGGTGCTGGAAAACTGGCTTTCCACATGCCAAAGATTAAAACTAGATCTGTATCTTTCACCATGCACTAAACTAAAGTTAAAATGGATCAAAGATCTAAATATGAGTCTAGAGGAAGTTTGTAATAGCTAAATCTTGGAAATAGCTCAAATGCCTATTGACCAATGAATGGATAAAGAAGATGTGGGTTTTGTTTTTATGCAATGGAGTACTATTCTAACATAAAGAAGGATAAACTAGACATTTCTAGCTAAATGGATGCACCCTGAGACCATACTTTTAAGTGAGATAAATTAGACATATGTGCAAATACTGCACTGTTTCTCTGGTATGAGAAACCTAACGTATAAAGAACAAAGCGTAAAACATTGTAAATTAGGAAGAAAATGTTCAAATAGGAAGGGGAGCTAAGGAGCAGGGAGAGGGAAGGAAGGAACAAAAAAAGAAAAAAATGGTGAGACAAGAAGGAAACAACAGAAACAAAGTTTTGTAAATAAAGAGGGGAAGAGGAGTTGAAAGGAGAATAGGAGGATGAGAAAAAAATAATCACATCAGGCACAAATTCTTTATAATAAATATGATTATTATGTATACTTACAATGTATCAAGAAACTTAATAAAAAATTTAACTTTTCAAAAAATCAAATTTATCTGATTAAATCTCTAAACCATGAAGAATTCTCATTGGTGACAGGTAAATGGTTTAATGAGATGATCTATGAAGTCCAGAATAAAAAGAATCATGTTTTGTTTCACCAAACAATATAAGATTCTAGGGATAAGATCACCTAGTAATACAAATCACATGTATATGTTTTTTTTTTATTCTTTTATATATGTAATACTCACATTATGAATCACTGGGCCAAAAAATTAAGTATGCTGCATTTATGGGTATAAATCATTAATAAAGGGGAAACCATAACTTCATTCAATTAAACTTAATATATTCATCATATACTAAGATATAATAAATTTTATTATTAAAATGATTTTTTAAAAACCTAAATTCTTTGGGGCTTTATATAACAGACTCAATTTGTCATTTTATTTTCCAGTCAAGTGTCAATTCTAAATTTTTCATATCTGTAATTTTCTAAAGGGACTATGAATTTTTCCCATATTTTCTATTGAATTTTTACTGATTGTTAAAATTATTTTATCATAGGAAAGACAGATAGAAAAAACTGTTTTCTAGAAGTAACATTTATAAATACAATTTTGACTTCATATAATATATTCTATAGCATTTAATGTGTCCAAAGAAAGTTAATTACATAATCACAAAGAGATATTGATTAGAATATTTAAAATACAGTCAACAAAATAACTTTTTTTTTTTTTTGGCCATAGTCCTAGTACTCAATTACCCTATTTTACTGCTAAAGTAATAGTTTGTCACCTCAGATAGAGGAAAAATGTCTATATAATGGCAGTTAAGCAGTGGACATTACAAAAGCAGCACTAAGATTTGCCTGACTCATCTTTCTGTAATATCAGGGGATAGGTTATTTGAGCAATCACATTATCTGAATCACTTAACTCCACTAGCACTCCAGAAAGTTCAATGAGTTGCTCAATAGAATCCATTAGATACATTAATAAAATGTAATAAAAATGATGGTCAGAATGACACCACAGGATGAATAATATATTAAGCTTGCTTATAGTTTTCATATATTCCTCTGAGTATGAATCAAAGATTTACATATTCAACATAAAATGTTTAAAAGTATAAATATTTCACTTCGAAGTATATTTCAATACACTATATATTTGTTCAACACATGATTAAAGAAAATTTTACACAATTTCTACTGAAGGTAGAATTATGCCTTAGTATAATCTGAAATCTTTGTATATGTGAAGCCCTGAATAAAGCCCCAATTCCCAGTTTAATAAAAAATTAGTAACTATTAATAGCAATCAATTTAACACACTGAAATAATTTGTGAGCTTATTTGAGCATCTACTACTTATCAGGCATGTACCAAGTAACATATGGGGATATGGGATCACACATATGAACCTGGCAATGCCCCAGGAAACCACACACCCACACACACAGATAAACCTTTGTCTTAAGGTGTATTAACGAGACAGAAATAAAAATAACAAGGACCCGTGGGCCCACCTTAAAAGATTCCTGAAATTTCAAATCAGAACATATGCATGATAGACCTGCCATATACTTAGAACCTGTTCCATCTTCCTTTCTTTTTGCTTATCTTAGTTACTTTTCTTGTTACTGGGACAAAATGTCCAAAATTCAAAGTTAGGGAGGAAAGGTTTATTGTAGTTCAAAGTTTATAGAGGTTTCAGTCCATAATTGGTTGGCTCCTAGGCAGGGTGGCATGGAACAGGGGTATCACAGAGGAGAAACAGTTTGTGACAAAGCAGGGGAAGGCAGAAAACACAAAAGCAGAGAAACAGCAAGCAGCAGCAAGTACAGCAATGCTCTTTCTGTCTCTTATATTCTATCCAGGATACATGCCTTTAGGGTGGTCAGCACTCACACAGAGTGTGTGTCTTATTATTCACACTCAGAACTATGCCAAACCAATCAATGGACCAATTTAGTAACCACACCCTTAATCTCAGAATCATACATTCTAGATCCACCAACCTCTGAAAAGCCTCACCCATGACAGCATAAGGCTTTGAGGAACATCTAGATACAAGCAGCAACATTCCACTTCTGGTCCCCAAAAGACTCATGCAGATCCTTTTATGCAAAATCATTTAGTCCATCTCTAAGAGTTGCCAAAATCCTAACACTGTTGGTACTGCTGAAAAGTTCAAGTCCAAAGTCTCCTCTGAGATGTAAGGCAAACTCTTAGCTTTAAGCTGCTATAAAAATGAAAAAGTTAAATGCTTTCAATACAAAATGGCAAAAGATAAACATTTCTATGTCAAATAGAGGAACAGAAAAAATAGGACTAAAGCAAGTCCAAAATCCAGCAGGGAAAACATTCAGTCCTATAGTTTCATATCCAGCATTCAAGGCCATCTGGGGCAAGATATGAACTCCAAATGGCTTAGGTCAATCCCTCTCTATGACACTGCAGACAGTTGTAGCCTCCCTATCTTTTCTCTTGGGCCAGCTATGATCGTTTCTTGTGGCTTTCCTCAGATGGTCCATGTTCCTGACTCTTTAACTTCCCGGGGTCTGGCTTCTCCAAACTTCCAGGGTTTCCACTGCACTCTCAGCTTCACATGCACAGCTTCACAAACTGTATTCTTAGAAACACAATGCCTGGTCTCCCAGGTCTTCTTTTCAAATCTGAGTGGAAGCCGTCCCGATTCCACAACTCTTGCATTCCACATGGACCTAAAACCAGCACCATGTGGATGATGCCAGGTCTGCTCGCACTTGGAGCAGTAACCAGGTTTTTTTCTCTCTTGGCTGCAGGGGTCAAGTTCCTGGATTGGTAAACCATTATGAACCCAATCCTGAGGAACAAATTTTCTAAGCTACAGTCATTCTGGAACATGGTACTCTGAGGTTGTCTTCTCAAAGGAAATTTTTCCTCCTTTGCAATCTTGAGGCTGCAAAAGCTGGAGTCCTGCTGTTTTTTGTGATATCCTCAAGGTATTTTTTCCCACTGTCTTGTTCCTTGTCAATAGTCATTGTCACCTCTGTTCTACCTTTGCAGTCCACAGCTTTACTGGAGCTTCCTTTCTGGACAAATTCACAAAGTTTTAATTATTCTTCTGGTCTTCTTTGCTCCTGATTCTTAGCACAGATGTAGCTAAAAGCCCTCAAGAGTAGCCATACCCCCTCAACATTAGACTATCTTGAAATTTCTTCTGTAAGATTAATAAATCTGCCACCCTTAATCTCTATCTCAGGCAAAGTCTCTAGACAGGAGCAAAATGGAGACAAACTTTCTGCCAATGTATAACACACACTGTGTGAAGTCCAACATGTAATATAGTCCTTCTTTCCAGCAGGAGATTCTTAAGCCTGGCCTTTACTGACAGCATTTCCATTAGCTTTCTGGTCTTCTGAACTCTGACTAGAATCTCTCATCAAGTATAACTAAAGGCACTCCAGGGCTGCTTCTTCAGCTAGCATCTCTAAACCTTTCCAAACTCTTTCCAGAAGCAAATTCTAAGGCTCCTGAATCACATGGTCATGGAATCACAGCAACAACCTCATTACTGGTGCCGAAGTCTATCTTAGTTTACTCATTGCTGTGACAAATACCCGACATCAAATGTTAAAGGAGGAAGGATTTACATCAGCTCACAGTCTCTAGAGGTTTCAGTTCATAATTGGCTGACTCCAAGGCAAGGCTGCAGGCAGAGGGGTATCACAAAGGAGAAATGGTTCAAGGCAGGTAGAAGACAAGAAAAGCAACAAGCTGCAAATAGCAGCAGCAGCCCTCTTTCTTTCCCTTGTATTTTATCCAGGCTAGATGCCCTTAAAGAGTGAGTGGCATTTACACATAGTGTGGGCCTTTCCATTACTCAGGCTCAGAACCATGCCAAACCAATCAGTGTACTAACTTAGAATCACACACCCTTAATCTTAGCATCACACTCTAGATCCAGTCACCTCTGAAAAGCCCCACCTATGGCCATAAAACTCTATGTAGATACCTAGATACAAGCTATAACAATGCTGGTTTCCTTTCCACAGGAATGAACCCATTTGTTCTGAGATTAATTTGCCTTTTAAACTTTATTAACCTTAGTTGTTTTTTCCATTCCATTGTGTGCAACACTGAATACTTTATTCTTCATGCAAAAGCAGGACTGTCCCAGACCTCATTCCCCACAGTAACATGAAGATAAAATAATGTAAGCTCCACTCTCATAAATACATTTGACTTATTTCAGAGAAATAAAAATTTTTTAATACAAAAACCCAAAACTTAACAATCAGAATATTACCACAAAATAAAATCCAGTTCTTAAAATTAACTCCTGTATGTAATCAAAGATCTTTAAGATGACTTGTAGAGGAAAAACCTTATCACTAAAAGGCATAAAAAAGAATGCATTTTAAAGTGATTATCTCAAGAAGTTTAATCAAAATTAAAGAAACACAAAAATTTTCTAATTTCCTCCTTCATTAGCTTGTCTTGGTGTTACAATTTACATCCAGATATCTTCCCAAAGTCTTTGAAACTATGCTTCAGAAGCCTTTGGAACTGGCTTGCAGGAGGAGTCTGAAAAGATTTGGAGATGCCAGCAGCAGAGGCAGCTCTAGATTGCTTTGAGCCAAGCTTAAGGGGAGATTCTGATGACAGCTCAGAAGACAAGAATGCTGACAAAAAAGAAGGAAAAGACCAGGTTCAGCTGGGAAAAAGGACACCATTGATAGGCTTTAGGCCACATGTGCTAAACTTTGGGGAAAAAAAAACATAAAAAGTCTATGTTTTGCCTCTGTCCTAAATCTTTGCAGGAGACTCAGATTAAGAGCAATGGACTAATTAATCTGGTTGAGGAAATATCAAGGCAGCTGAACATTCTGGAAGTGACATGACTACTGTTAGGGGTTTTTAGGCAGCTCTACATTGAGAATCAAGAGCAAATGATACAGAGGAATGTTTTAAGTTTTTAGTTTGGACAGAAAGTAATCTCAAATACAGTTGGGGCCTACAAAACTGGAACAGAAGAAAGCTTGGTTGTTTTTAAAAGATTAGCATTAAAAAAAAGTCCCTAAACAAGACTGCAGGAAGAGTAGCTTAAGGGCATGTGAGACACTAACAAGGCAGCAACCTTCAAAGGCTCAAAGTTGCTAAGGTAAAAGACTAAGCCTTGAGAGTCCCAGGGTACTCTGTTGTGAAACAGGCCACCTAGAGAACAGATACTTCATTTACCATCCAGGCACTCTGAAGTCTCAGAAATCACCACCAAGACGCAAAAAGTCTTTGCTTCTTCTCCAGCTAGCAGCAGATGTTGGTATAATCCATGTGGTGTTGCTTTTATAGTAATGAAAACTGTAACAGTTATACATTCATGGAGACTTCTATCCAGATTTCAGAAGAAAGTCTTGGAGGCCAGCCAGGTAGTATGCCCTCGAGTGGGCAATATGCAAAGCTGTGGTAATGAAGCTGAAAGAGGAAAGAAAACTCCAGGAAACTGGAGAATCTGGGAATGTGGACCATCTGAAGAAACTTGCGAGGATAGAGCAAAAACCAGCCCAGCAGAGAAACCATTAGTACTGCAGCCACCGGCAATGCCTTAAGGGTGTTGGCTCTCAAGTCCTTTGGAATTCACATTTTGCTACAGATTGCCCGAGGTGCTGAACATGTAACTACAGGATTTAATGTTTGGTCTACTGCATTTTAGTGATGCTTGGGTCCCACTCCTTTCTATCTCCTTATTTCTGGCTTTTGGAATGAGAATGCTTATTCTATGCCATTGCATTTTGAACACGTTTAACTTTATTTTTGACTTTTAAAGGAGCTCTAGAGTTAAGAGTTTGGCTTAAATCTCAGAAGAGAATCTGAAATATGCTGACAATATTAGGACTTTGGTAACTCTTAGAGATGGACCAAATACTTTTGCATAATGAGATGCAGGGGCAGAATGTTAAAATGTATATATAGATGTTACCCCAAAACCTCAGCACGCTCATAAGTGGGACTTTTAGGAGTTAACTGAATCATGTGGTATGATACTTATCAATGGAGGAGGTGAATCACTGGGATTGTGTTCTGGAAGGGTGTATCTATCTCCTTCCACCCTGATCTTGCTATACTTCTTATGGCTATGTCATGGGTTCTCTCTCTTCTGTCAGGTTGTCCTGGCTTGGGACTAGCCAACTCTAAATTGAGACCTCTATAATTATGACCAAAAATGAATCTCTCATCCTTTAACTTGTGGGTATCCAGTTTTTCGTCCCAGTAAAATATCTAAGACATACAGCATAGACCTGTAATTCACAGAACAAGACACCTATCTTTGAATGTTGAGACCTACTGAAAATTTTTATAACAAGAGGTTATGATAACTACCTTTAGATCTTAGTATCAAAACTCACATTTTGTTGTAATAGTAAAACCTGAAAGACACGACAATGCAATAGAAAAAAAACATTCAAGTTTTTCATATTATCTAACATCACTGTCAGTCATTGAAAATTATGAGTCCTTGGGCAAAATATTTCACCTCTCTAAGGTTTATAGTCCTCAAAATAAGGAAGATAATGACATAAGTAGCCTTCTTCTATCTGCAACATAACTCAGAAAGATCTACCTTACAACACTAGCAAGAAATCTACACAAAGTACTTTTCTTATTGGTATTAACATTTTTTTTCCCAAAAAAGCTCCTTATATTAATGTTTAATATAATGGAATAAATACTTTAGATAATACGTATTTTGTTGATGAAATTTCTTCCACTTACCTACACAGAAAGGATCTATAGAAAGAACATAGTAACAAAGAGAGAACTCTTTGTTAGAAAAGTCTTTACTACCTGAACTAGAAGAACATGAAAAGAAGACTAATCATATTGGTAAATTCAATTTGACAACTGTTAAATGAGTATAACATTTGCTCAATCTGCCTTAAAATCTGGGAGGACTAAGATGTCACATATTAAAAAGTGTTAATGTCTTACAAAAATAAACTACTACTTTCCAAACATGAAGACAAACTTACTAATCTCTCCTAAGAGGCAAATACTACCAAATTTTGAAGCATATAAAAATATAGCAGAGATAATGTGTGGAGTGGTAAATACTATAGCATAGAACAAACACTGCTAACTCAAGTTGATAAAGTACTTCAATAATTTAGAATTCTCAAAAGCCATTCTCCTTCTAAACTTTATCTAGATCATACTATTGATTCTGTTATGAGTGGCTAATATCTAGTGATTTCAATACTTGTTTAGTAAGGCTAGAAACTGTGTTTTTATATGTTGTTATTATACAGTACAAGTAAAGTGAAAGAATATTATTAGTATTGATTGTCAACCTGACAGGATATTGAGAGACTTCAGGGGAGGTGACTGGATTGTGAGAGGATGAGTCTCATCAATGGTTAACCTAGTGATAAATTCACAGCAGCATGGGTAAGTTGGAGGAAAGGAGTCATGGGGCTGTGACCTTGGACACTATATCTGGCCCCTCATCCCTTCCTCTTGCTTTCTGCTTCCCAACTGCCATGAAGTGAACAGTTTTGTGCCACCATACTCTTCCACCATGATACTTTTGCCTTGAAGTCAGTTGATTATGGAATAAAACCTTTAAAACCACAAGCCAAATTAGATCTTTTCTTCTTTAAATTGAGGGTATCAGGCATTCTGACTAATATAAGTTGTAATGCACTAAAATGCACATGCTTAAGAACATAACATTTTCAAAAGAAAAATATTAAAAAATAGCAACCCTGGATACTATTGTAGCATGTCTTTTTGCCTCCTGGTAATCAGCATTATACTCCACCAGGGCTCATTGATGTCCAACCCCAAATACACAACCATCTCTCTTTTGAAGGATGTATCATGTGTTGTACCATTTTCTTCACACAATCTTTTAAAAAAATCTACCTGCTTTCAGATTTTTAAAGAGTCTACCAGATCAACAATCTTTAAAATCTTACAAAATTTTCTTTTTTCCTCAGCTTGGGAGACTTCAATATCACACAACCTACTCAACATACAATCTTCACCTTCCACACTCTAGTTCATCAAAAACAATCCCTGCCAAAACACCTGGAGAGTCTACCTCTAGACCAGGGGTGATGAACCTCTGGCACATGTGCTGCAGTGGGCTGTTTGTTATCACTGAAAATTCTAAAAGGTTCATCACTTTTCTAGACTCTTTATACTACTCATGCTGCAACTTTATAGGCTTCCAATTTCTGTCAATTTGTTGGTCTCATAGTCACTCATATTTTCTAGATACAGGGTCTCCACTCACCCATGGTTTTACTTTTTGCAGCCTGATTTACACATGGCCAATAACAGTCCAAAAATATTACCATTTTTCCCAAAAAATAAGATCTACCTGGAAAATAAGCATGTTATGTTTTGTGTCCAGATGTTCTTCCAAAGACCCTGCACTTTTAGATAGGGCTTTTTTGGAGGTACTTGAATCTAGATTTTGTGATTGATTCATGGTTCAATGCTAGGATTAAGGGTGCTGGGATTTAGGATGGGTGATTGTTGGAACTGCCCACTGACTAGATTGGCATGCCCTAATCCTGCTAGACTGGATATGATATAAGGGACAGAAAGAGACTTGTTTCTCTGTCTCTCACTGCCTTTGCTGTCTTCTGCCACCATGAACTGTTTATCATGTGCCACTCTGCTTTAGAGCCATCTGATTATGAACTGAAATCTCTACAAACTGTAAGTTAAACAAACCTTTCTCCCTTTAACAATAGGTGTCAGACATTTGGTCTCAGTAATGAGAAAAAAGTAACTAAGACTAAAATCTAGCATGATTTTTCAGGATGTTCATAATATAAGCCTTACCCCCCCCCACCAATATAAACCCCAGTTAAGTCTCTCAGCCTAATGGATGCATTTAGTACATCCACTGAAACACACAATGCATGTACTGAATTATAAATAGTTATGTTAATACACAATTAAGTATAAATATTATTAACATTAATACTTAAATAATAAAAATTTTAATTAAGCATTTGTAAATACTTAAGTGGGCACCTTTGGACAAGAGGTAAATGTCTATGCAAACATATAAACTTATTACCAAATGACCAATCAGAATATATAATCCTTTGGTTTATAGCCAAATGTTTAGAAAATGCTACATTAAATAAAGTCAAATGTATTTTCTTACAGCAGACCTTCCTTGGTCTTAAAAAAAAAAAAGGAGACTTACTATGTTACTTCCCCATACCATTTTCATCAGAAATTCTATCTACCTCTGAAAAATATTTAGGGACAATATCCCGAACAGTAAGTTTTAAAATACTGCTATTTTCTGCTCAGTCTCTCCCTATCTCTCAGTTGCACCCAATGTCAATTTCAGCAGATTTTATCATACCTAATTGATATATTAAACTGAGCCAGGCATGATGGCACACATCTGTAGTCCCCATAATACAGAAGGCTGAGGCAAGAGGATCACATTTGAGCCCATCCTTGGAAACTTAGTTATTTAGAAAGACCATGTCTCAAAACAAAAAAATTAAAGGGCTGGTGACACAGTTCACTGTAAAAATCCTGGGTTCAATCCCCAGTACCACCAAAGTAATAAAAAGAAAATTGATTCAACAAATTTTTGTTTAGCGTCTAACCTGAGGGAAAAACTGGTCAATGATATAGGATCCCAGGGATGAAGAAAATAAACAGTCTAATCTAACAAAGCTTCTACTTGTCTTATTGGGTGAAAAATAAATAATTACACACATCCACACACACAATATCAGGTGGTGATAAATACACATAAAGAAAGAAAAGAATAAAGTGAAAAACAAAAGTTGTAACACTATCTTTGGGATATGGTTAGTATCAAGAAAAATTTCTTTAACAAGGGGCACAGTAAACATTTTAACAACTTGAGATATCTGCGGATTTTTAATTTATTGTCAACTTCAAACACCTTTCCATCTTCATTCTACTGGGTCTAGTAAAAGAGTTTGTTTAATTACTGAAATCATGCAGAAATGCTGTTGTTAATTATACAAAATCATGAGCAATAACTTACGTTTGGTTTCAAAACATTGTTCTTTAGTCTAATAGTTCATCTTTTCCTATCTGGAAAGCATGAAAATCCCAAATCAAAAATAATACAAGTAATACACAGAGAATGAAAACAAAGAATACAAGGAAGAATAAAATTATCTTCCATAGAACTTCTCAAGAGTCCTTATTTTCCACCAGTTTTATGATCAAGACTAGTCTGGCGATTTGTTTCAACTAGAAATATTAAGTCTAATGCCAAAGTGTACACTATATGTTCATTTACCATGACATAATAATGAAACCTGAGGATTTTCCCCCCCAATATTAGGATTAAATGCAGGGCCTTTCTTTATATTGGGCTACATCCTCAGTCCTTTTTTTATTGCTTTGTTTTTGAGACAGAGATTCATTAAGTCACTAAGTTGCCCAAGTTGGACTTGAACTTTCCATCTTCCTGCCTCAGAGTTCCATAGTGCTAGAATGACTTTCCCACCTAAACTTAAAGATTTATACTAGATAGTTTAATATAAGATTTATCAAAAACCCTTCAAAATACTAGATTTTAACTTATACTACCTTATATCACTATAATGTTTAAGTGGATGCATGAATTAATGAATGGTAGTCTTAAGATCCAAAGTTTTGATCTCTGCAAAACATGACGTAATAAGAATGAATTTTTAAAAGGTATGTGGGATGGAGATATAGCTCAGAAACACAATGCATGTCTGGCAAGTGTGAGGTCGTGAGTTCAAATTCCCATACCCCCCAAAAAAACAAAACAAACAAAATAAATAAAAGGGATGTGTGGGGGAGGTAGTGAACCCATAAAGGTACTGTCTTCCCTTCAATGGAAAACTCTCAGTCTTTATTAGGTTGAGCCTTTAAAATTACTAACAGTCAATTGTTCTGTCACAGAAATAGAACATTTTTTATGTATTTCTACATAATTCATTACAATTAAACACACCACAATTAATAACAGTATCTTACAGTTAATAACAGCATCTTTCTTCGTTAGGGAAAAGATGAATAAATACCTAGTATACTGGTTAATTTTATATAAGCTGGGCTCCATAAAAAACATGCCCATACTACATTATATTAGAATCTACGTTTTCTCCTGTCAGATAATTATTATGATTTTCGTTTGTTTGGTTTTGGGTACTGGGAATTGAACTCAGGACCTTGCACCTGCCAGGCATGCACTTATGCCACTGAGCTATACCTTTGGCCCCAGATAATTGAATAGTGTAATGTGTTCATTATACTTTAAAAATATTCTTAGCAAGGTTTCAAGAATAATGTCAACATTGCTAACATGTAAGGACTACTAAAATGGGAAAGGCTTTAGCTATTTTTAATCTTTTCTGCATCCTAAGGTCAGGATATTTAAGTGAAAAATTAGATGAAGAGTACTACTTATTACAAGTATTGAATAAAATAATAAAATAGTGCAAATTATTCTAAAGAACTTGATGTGCTTTAAGATAACTTTGTAAGAACTCCAAACTCCATGCTCCTATTCACTTTGCTCTGATACCACCGCATATTTTTAAATAATTAAAATAAAAAATAAGCTGCCTCCAAGAGTTCCTTAAGAGTACCTTTAATAAAAAACTACAAACAAACAAAAAAGAGGAGTACAATACTATCATTACTATTCCCTATTTCAAGGAAACTTGACTGATAATCCTAAAATAAACGGCAAGACCTTCACATATCACAGCATATTGCAGTTAAGCACAAACTGAAAATTATCTAAATTCTTTGATTGTCTATTATCCTCAAGGTGTTTTATATGAGATCTTTACCTCACATGAGAGCCTATGAATGAAATAAATTCATATTGTTGAATTTGCCTTCTGGTAAGCTTAAATCACTGAAAAAGTTACTAGTTACCACTTTTCACTACATAACACAACCTGAAATATTTTAGGCTCTATCACGCAATAATACACAAGACTCAATGTTTCTGCTCATGCTTAATTCCAACTTAATTTACGTACATTAGAAGGAGTAAAAATAAAGCTAAATCAAAACAGCATCTTTCAATTCTGAAAGCTTGTTCTTCATTAGAAGGATTTAAAATCAATTTAAAAACAATTGGCACTGTCGTTACCAATGCTAGTTGGGATTTTCTTTCTTTTGTTTTTACGCGAATGCTGTCCCTATGCAGGATAAAATGGGTAAGGAGAATGAAAACAAGTGAAAGAACTGAGAACAAAGCAAATCTGGAGTCATGGTTACAACACAAGCATAAACCAAAGACAAGGAACCAATGCTGGCTCTTTCTAAACAGCCCTGTAAATAAACCAGTAAGTCCTTCTGTTAATCCATTGTCCCAGCTCTAAAGCTGGCCAGTGACACTTCCTAAGAGATGCTCTGGCATCTCTCCCACAGAAGATGCTGTGAAATGGAAAACAGTTACCTAGGGAAACTGGCCAAGGAGTGTCAGGAGCTCGCTCAGGGCGGGGTAGTATTCTGGAGGAACAGCAAACACTGGGGCTGGGGAAATCAAGGGAGTCCAGTTTGCAAGGAAAATAAAATCTAACCCGAGTAGGCAAATACCCCCAAAAAGCCCAGGTGTCATGAAAGAGAAGAAAACGGTAGGAAAGGTCATGCAGACGCGAGCCAGAGGCGGTTTGGGCTACAGAAGCCAGCTGAAGACCATCGGAGGTGGAGCCACCAGAGAGTCTTTCGCCCCGCAGCGCCGGGGGCTGTTTGGCCACCGCCGCCCGGGCCTCAGCAGACAAGGCAGGCTCGGCTGCTCCAAACTTGCGCTCGCCTCCCTGGGACTGGTGTCTACCGCCTCTAACCTTTCCGAGGCCGACGAGGCCGCCCAGCCCGCAACCTTTCCCCTCCTCACCTTCTAGCCCCTCCATTGCGCGCCGCCTGAGGCTCCGGGAGTCTCCGCCAGCAGCACCCGCCACCGCCCAGTTCTGGCTGTAGCAACGAGGCCGCGCCTCCCACCCGCTAATATTCCGGCCGTCAATTGGTCCGTCTGTGGGGCGGGGCTCCTGTGGGGCGGGGCTCCGGAGAGGCGGGGCTCCAGAAGGGCGGGGACGCGGCGGGGGCTGTCCCCGGCGGTCTTCCCTGCGCTCCCATGGGCTTTCCGCAGTCCAGTCAGTCTGAGGTAAGTCTGAGCTTGAAATTATCTCTGCGACCCGGCAGCACTTTTGTCCGACTCCAGCCTCGTTTCACTTACTCTTATTGAGACTATCTCCGCACCTCATGGGCACCCCGTCTACAGTCAGTGCAAGAATGTCTGTCTCCTTGCCTATCCCTCTGAGAGGACTCCTAAGCAAACAAGCAAACCAGAAGACATCCCACTCAGGTGCAGCACACTCTTTATTTTCCTTCCTTGGGCTAAGACTTTTGCCACTGTGTAGCCCCTAGACTTTATATTCGCAAAAGCTTCATGAATTAGGACATCGTTTGCCTAGAAAAATCACATGTTCTGTGTGGAATCGCGGGATTGAGTTTGCTGTGGGAATCCAAATCCTTGGTAACAGTTTCCTCAGCCTGAATGCTTGGGCCAAAAATTGGAAGGGAAATCCAGCCTTCCTCCCATCTTCCTCTAACTCGTGGCCTACCCTGACCTCTTATTTTATCATGCTTACATCAGAATGGCTTAGTAACATCGAAACTGCCTGATCAGAGAGTTTAAATCGGGGGACTAACGAGGCCTGTTTCTGTCACAGTAAAACCTTTTGGGGAAAATTCAGAACTAATTCAGCCATTTTAATGGTTTTACTTGACCATTTCACCTGAATAAGTTTTTCCGAAAACATGATTGAGCAACTAATAAGTCATATTTTTGTTACCTCAATTATAGGTACTGGGACGTTGTCAATATGTTGTCTATAATAAATCTTACATTTTAATTATCATTAATCTGTTCAGCTAAAAAGTTTTGACATCATTCATATTTAATATTGTCTACTGTTATAAATATGCATCTTGCAAACCAGTAACTTTTAAGCAGCAAGATTCTTACTTTCTACTCAAATGGTTTCATTTATTTATTTATTTATTTTGGTACCCAGGATCGAACTTGCTACCGCAAGAAGCGCCGCTGAGCTAAATCCCCAGCTTTAAAAGTATTATTTAAACAAATAATCAAAATTAAGAAGTGTGTGTCTTTCATTGAGAAGGTATTCTAAATGTTTTCGATGTGGTACAATCTAAATCTTATATGATGAGTCCATTTAAAGAGAACTTCATGCCTGTATTGCTTCCTTCTTCCCTTCATTCTGACTTGGCTCTTCAGGTCTTCTGAGGTTCTGGACCTGCCTGACCAGATGACAGACATGTAGATAACTTGCCATCTCTAGAGTGAAACGAATAGCCCTTTTTTCTTCTTAGTATTGTTAGGAGAAAGAAATTTGGGGGGATGGGAGGTTAATAATCAGTAAGAAGAATAAAAAGACACATAGAAGAAAATACAAAAATAAAGAAGCCATTCACAAATTAAGTTCTTGAACAAAAGTGAAAACATATATTGAATTAACTGATACTTACCCTTGTTGGACATAAAATCTGCAGTAACAACTGTAGTGATGATAAGACCAGCAGATAATAAAGACTATATCATGTTAAGTATGTTTTAACTCCTTTTCATGTACCACTTGTTCAATATTCAAAATAATTCTACAAAGAATATCACAGTGCTACAGTGTTCTCTTTTCAGAATTAAAACCTTCATTTTTACAGAAAGATCAATTATTGTCATTATGAGGTAGCTTGGATCTAAACTCTGCTCTAGCCCAAAGGTTTTAGTGATTTCATTAAATTCATTACTTGCCTGCTTTGCCTTATCATCTAGCTGCCTCAAATGTATATGCAAGTGTTCAGATATACTATAAATCATTATTTTTCTTAGTACACGTTTGTAGTACATGAAGTTTGTATTCATCTTGGGGAGTTTATATTCATCTTGGGCACAATATACATAATATAGTTGCTTTTTTTTCTTAAATCCCCTCCAATCCACCTCCTTACCTCCTCTCCTAAATCCCCTTGCCCCACTTTTTTTCTTCTTGATATTAAACTTAACTCATGTTCATAACATAGTGTTTAATCATTGAGGTTATTAGGATCCTGAACCTGGTTTATGTTAATTTAACTTCCCGTTTCTCTCCCCCCCCCTCTCCTCATGCCCTTGGGCTCCTGGACTTCTCCTATTTGCAAGAGATCGCTCCCATTATTTCCTTCTGTTCCTCTTTTATTATGTTCTTTCTACTTTCCCTTTCTCAAATGAGAGATACTATATGGTATTCAAGCTGTGTGTTTGATTTATTTTATTCAACATTCGAACTATGAATCTTAATTCTCTAAGATATGCTTGTTGATTTTCTCTACAGGCATGGGGCTTGCAGAACTTACTACAACTACCTTGGTTTCTGAAGCTTTTTCCTGGTACCAACTCCTGAAAAAAGATATTCTTCTCTGCCTTTGTAAGTTTGTTCTTCTGAGTCATTACGTGCCTGGCCTGTGAGTCTCTCTTCTTGATGCTTTTTCGTTAACTTCCCTGCTAGTCTAAACAATTTTTTCTTTTGATGAATTCTTTCACCAAATATATATTGATTACTTTCTATATTTAAAGCCCATTTCTTCACTAGACTTACTAAAATGAAGCTCATGATTTATTTTAGCAGCCAAGTGATCTTATTTTGTGGTAATAAAGAGATTTTCCTATCTTATCATACAAAAAGAAAACACTGTTTCATTACTGTTCATTAGCTTGCTTCAAGTAATAAATTTAAGAAGTGTCTAAAATAGATACTCTACCCTTTTCTTTTTACCTCATATCTATAATTGTTTCCCATTTGCATTATCTACCCTTTAATTACCATGCTACATTTCTTCACTTTTCAAAGGACTGAGGAATCTACACATATTTTCTCAAATCACAACTAAATTAAGAGTTTTAGTCTCATTGAAGATATTGTTCAGTTTATCAGTCTCACTAGTGTTTTTCTCTACGGCCACAAATAAGCATGACTCACAATAGATTAGTGTAAAAAAATTTAATTACTATAATTGGAAACATAAATGAATTTTCATCAAAAACAGTAGAAATGTATTTTCCTTAAAAGTGAAAAGAGACTTTTGAATAGTTTTCTAGGTTGAAGAAGCATAGTTAGATTTGGGTTTTAGTAATTCTAGTTTTTAGATTGAAATAAACACAAATTTCTAAGTATTCAGGAAAGAAAAAGTGATAGTTCATGGCCTGTGACAATCAGAAAACAAAGGCTGTCAGAGGTAGTGATTTACTGAGGAAACATATGTAAGAAAACATCAAGAAAATAGAAGGGAGCCTTGAAACAAAGATGCACCTAAAGAAAACTGTCTGTCCATTGTTGGATGGCCACTCCAGTTACAGTGTGATATAGATTATTCCATCTCTATCCTCCTCTTTTGAATATAAAAGGAACTTCTAGTCTGCATTTTTTACAGCTACTTTCCAGTTGCAAAACAAATTGTTTCAATTGTCTTTCTAATTCTACCCATCCTTTTCATGCCACCACAATTACAAGTAGAATTTCCATTACCACAGAAAATCTATTAACATATTTTTAAGGATCTTTCTGTGTATAGGATACTGCCCTAGGCATAGCAAGAAGCTTTTAAAAACTCTCTTTGTTCTCTAAGAAATTAACATCTAGTTAAGGAATTCCTAGGCAAAGCATAATACAGAGCACTAGAAAGCTTATGTATTATTAAATCTTAAATGTTATAGAACAACTTATAAAAGCATTTGGTTTTTGGAAAGATATTTATATGGATGAGAGAATTTAAAAGGCTTCATAGGGAAGAACATAAATTATATTTTGAATGGTATCACTGAATATGTAGATATCACTGAGAATGAGGGGACCGTGGCATAAGTGTTTTTTAAAAAAATATGTATGACTTGAGTCCTGGGAGTGCTGTATATATATAATTTATATATTTTTAATATCTAGTGCATGATGATGTTAAATAAATTAGATATTCCAGTGTACACTGTCTGTGCAAAGATATCCCTTTTTAAGCTTTTATTATTTTGTCATCATCTTCCATCTAAACACTATTTGTCAAACTCCTTACTATAGGTACCATTCTATTACATACATGCTCTAAAATTACAGATTCCTTTGGATGTATGTTATTCCTTGAAACATTTTTTGTATGTGCATCTTTTTCTAATTTGCCTAAATGACATTATACTGTGAGCTTCAGTCTGCTAATTTTTTAACTTTTAAATTTGATGTCAAAGATTTATCTATGCTAATATATTTAATACTCTCTTATTATTTTTGGATGCTGGACAGTATCTTATGGTATGCATACACGTTTTACTTACTCATTCCTGTAGTGAGGAGCACCAAGTTGCTTCTAACTTGCTGTTACAATGAACATCTTTGTGTCTGTCCCCTCATGAACCTGGACTCAAGTTTCTTCAGGATGAATCCCTGGAATAGATTACTGGATCGTATTTATTTCCACTAAGTATGCCCAGACTGCTTTCTACAATGACTATACCAATGTACGCTCCTATTCAGCAGTGCACAGAGTACTCTTTTCCTATGTTTCTTCTATAGCTGGCTTACCACTAATGTTTACCAATTTGCTGAGAGTCAATAGCTGGTTATGTCTTGACAAAGTGCCTAGTTTTATCTGTTTTAAATTGTGTTTCTTACTCTTTATGGATTTGTAAATCTCTTATATATTCTAGATGTTAACCCCTTGCTCAGTTTAATTATTTGGAAAATCTCTTCCTAGTTTATCAAATACTTGATACGTTTGTCAATGGTATCATTCACTGAAGAAAAGTCTTTTGTCAAATCCATTAGTACAGTAGTCCCCTTTATCATAGGAGTATATATTCCAAAACGCTCATCCGGTAATACTCAATTCTGTATTTAAAATATTTCTCCTTATGTATTCATACCTACGATAAAGTTAAATGTATAAATATTAAGTACAGTAAAATGTAACTACCAACAATTACAAAATAGATCAGTCTTACCAATATACTATAATAAAATTGCTAGCATCATTACTCTAGTTTTCAGGGACCATAAGTACATAAAATAAAGGTTACTTAAACATAAATATTGCAGTATCATGACAGTTGATCTCATAACCAAGATAACTACTAAGTGATACCTGGTGGATAGAAAACTTGGACAAAGCAATGATTTATGGTCAGGATGATTATCCAGTCAGGATATAGCAGGATACTGTGAGATTTTATCATGACATTCAGAAGAGCAAAGAATTTTAAAATTTATAAAATCTTTATTTCTAGATTTTTCTATTTAATATTTTTCTATTTAATATTTTCAGACCTTCAGTTGACCACATATAACTGAAACTATGGGAAGTGAAACTGGGTAAAGAGGATGCCGAATTGTGGGTTTTAGTTTTTATTAATGTGCTTTTCACCTATAGGGTATGGATGAATTTTTCTATATACGTTTCTACTAGTCATATTCATTTGTCTTCCCTAATTAGGTTTTTATTGCATCAAGAGGTCACCATTGTATATGATAAGATTAAAGACTGACAAGAAACAGCTATGGTTATTTATAACAGTGATGGCAAACCTGTGGCACACATGTAGAGTCCTCTCTGGTGGCTTGTCAACAAAGTCACTCCAGTATTACCCCAGAAGCTGAGCATTCAGGTTTAATTGTAGTGCTGGAACTTTTCAATAAATAAGTGGGTTTTGGATTACAGTTTAGGCACTCCTTCTCTAAAAGGTTAACAATGATTGATCTACAATATTGAGTCTGATTATTGTAATTTTTTATGTGTTTGTATGTACCAGGGATCAAACTCATGACCTTGCACTTGATGAGCAGATGTTTATGCCACTGAGCTAAATCCCTGGCTGACTATTGTAACTATTGATCTAAAGCTGCAAGCAGCTACTAGCAGTAGGTAGTAGAAATTCTTGTGTCATAGATTAAAGAAGGTCTTAGATGGGATTTTCTCCTTTAGTTTGTTTGGGAATGAGGTAGAGATGGTCCAGTTTGAGAAAAATGTAACCATTTGAAATACAGTCATGATTCTTTTCCTACACCTTTATTAGTGGGTTCTAATCTATTGTCCATTGAGGAAAATCTAATTTATCTTACAAAGTATTAGCTAGCCAACTTTGACAACTATTCTTATAGCTGACCTCTCAACTTTCTTGTGTAATTAAAATTACTCTTCAGGAGCACAGGATTTTGAGGGCCATGAAACCATTCTGTATGACACTACAATAGTTTATATATGTCATTAGACCAAATTATAATGGTGTGTTAGTGTAGGTTTATCAGTCACAGCAAATGTGTCATGATGGCTGAGGTTATTGGCTGTTCCCATGTGAGAACAGGAGTGTGTGGGAACTCTACACTTTGCCCACAATTTTAAAATGAACCTAAAACTGCTGTAAAATAAAGTTTATTCATTTTTTTAAAAAATTGTTTTGTGGGCAACTATGTCTTGCTTTTACATGGTGGCCCATCCTCATTCTCTGGGGTATACTTGTTTTACTACTTTTACTTGAACCAAACTTGCTTTGAAGAACCTGTTTCTTTTCTTACCTTTAATAAAACTTTACTACTATTTAAAAAATCCAAAAGTAATTTTCTTCTTATAATGAATCATTTTTCCTAAAACTGCCTCTCAAAATAGGAAGTAAATTCAGACATTATAGATTTGTAAGACTAGGTTATGAACAGCTTTATTCTTATAAATGTAAAAACTCAGAGGAAATGGCTAACAGTCTAAATAAAGTTAAAATTAGCATAAAAGAAACAAGTAGAATGAAAATTGTTAATAAAATTGAAATGGTAGTTATCTCTTTACTTTAATGTCCAACAGACCAAACTTTTAAGGCAATAATAATCTGGATTATATCCAGGTCATTCCATTAAATTGAAAAAGAAGAGAAGAATATAAATAATTTTCTAGAATTAGTAAAACCTCAGTTCAAAACAATATAAAAGCAATATATGAAAAAATATGATCATCCAACTTATATGTGAAAGTTCTAAATAATATATTGACTAAATTCAAGCAAATCATTTGAATGCATAGTCTTAAGATCAAAATAGAGTAAAATTTTAGATTTTTCTTCTTTTGTTTAGTCAATTATAACAGTTGACAATCAGTTAATTTAACATTTCAAATCTTTAAGATTCATTCTTTGACAAATTCTGTTATTCCTTGTGTACACCAAAGAGGGGTATGTATGATTAGTAGTGGTAGATAAGACAGGGTTAATGATGGAGAGGAAATTTCATGCCTACATAATTTTCACTAATTGATGTTTTATTATTCTATTGTAGTCATTCTAGAACATTAACTAATTGGAGTGGGAAGTGGTTAATAAAAAATAAAGTGCATGTCTAATTTAATTTTTTTTTCTTTTTTAGGATAAGGTCTTGGTAAGTTGCCCAGGTGGGCAACTTCTATGTTGACAATTTTCTTAATTAAACTTATTGGTACCACTTAGATATATATAATGATCACATTCATGATAAAGGATTTGTACCTGTACATGATATATCTTAATTCCTCTATATTTTCCATTTCTCTCTCCTTCCTTCAACCCCTCTTTCCTAATTTATAAAGTTTTTTTTGTCCTTCTTTTTTCCTTTTTCTCTTTCCCCTCTCTATTTCTCTTTTCCTTTTGAACAATTTCTTACTATCTCACAATATCTATTATACATTCTGGTTCTTATTTCTGTTTCAATTTCTCATACCAGAGAGACAATGTGATATTTACATGTGTCTAATATATTTCACTTGAGTATGGTCTCACGGTGCATACATTTACCTATAAATGTCTCACATTTATCCTTTATGACAGAGTAGTACTCCATTGTATTAAAAAGCCACATCTTTTTTATCCATTCATTGGTTGATGGACATTTGGGTTTTTCCAAGATTTAGTTATTACAAAATGTGCCACTATAAACATGGGTATACATATATCACTATGACATGATATCTTTAATTCTTCTGGGAAGATATCCAGAAAGGGAATAGTTGGGTCAAATGGGACCTCTAGTCCTAATTTTTGAGGAATTTCCACACTAATTTCCACAGTGATTGCTCCAGTCTACACTCCCCCAACAGTGGAGAAGGGTTCCTTTTTCCACAGGCCCTCTAGCATTTATTATTGGTTTATTTTTTGACAATAGCCATTTTTTCTGGAGTAAGATAGTATCTCAGCATTGTTTTAATTTGCATTTCTTGAGTGAGCAGTGATGTTGAACATATTTTCACATTGTTATTTGCCATTTGTACTTCATCTGAAAAGTGTGAATTTATCTCACACCCATTTTTGGAGTGGGTCTTTCAATTTTTTTCTATTCTCTAAATATTAGCCCTTTGTCTAAGTAGCAACTAATTTTTAACCATATTTGAGAGAGAGGAAGAGAGAGATAATCTTGTTTTGTTTTGTCTATTTGCTGACATTTGAGCATGATAGCTGGAGTGAAATATGTATCTTGGACCATAAGCATAAGGTGACTGTGGGAATAGAGTCCAGTTATAGGAGAGCTGAATGACAGAGGAAGTCTGGAGCCCTGGCATCTAGACCATCAGCTACTAGACTTCTTCAGGAAACAAAAATAATTTTCCTTAAGTATTTTTTTGAAATTGGGATTGTTTTGCATTTGCAGCTACTTATAATCTTCAAGAAAATGATGATTTAGAGAGGTAAAAGGATAACACTAACAGTATTTTTCTAGTATCTTTATGTTGCCACATAACTTTAACAGTTTAAATGAATACCACTGCCTAAAATTTATGTGAAGAAGTTATGAACTTCAGCTTTATCCAGATTTTCCTTTTGTCTCCAAGAAATCCAAGTAGCTTCAGATGCTGCCTTGCCACCAGTATGTAGAGGAATAAAGGTAGAAAAAAAAAAAAAGAAGTAACAAGAATCCTTTCTCCTTCAATCCATTATTAATCATAAAAGATTTCTAAGGTCCTTTAAAATTTGCTTTAAAACACTCTAGATACTACAAATAAGTGTATGTTGTTGATGATGATGATGCTGATGCTATGATACTTATATTAAAGACAAAGGAGTACAATTCTCATACTGTAAATCACCTAAGTGAATATCTTCATAGTTTTAAAAGCCCTATGATTCTTTATAGTTTCTAATAGAAGCTATAGTTGATGTTGCTGCTTTTTAATGGAAGATGCTATATGTGAATTCACTATATAAGCATATGGTAATTACTAAGACAGTTGATTCCTGGGTTTACTTTATTGTACATATGAATTTAGAGTTATTAACTATTTATACAAATGTTCATACTTCTTAGAAAAGTTTTCATTTTTTACATTGTCTACTGCTCTATTTATATTTTTTAGTTATTAAAAATGTATACAAAAAGTATGCATTTGGCACATTATACATATAATTTTGTCACATGAATACAACAATTGTTTGCTTGCTGTCTCTAAGAGACAGAGTTTCTTAGCACCTAACTGATAATCCAAAAACAGAAACAAGAATCTCCTCTGGCTCTGTTTGCAAAACACAAAGCATATGTCCTCATAAGAAAGAAATTCTAGGTAACAAAATAGTAAGAGACCTCTTAACCTTTGCAATATCTCTGTTATTGAATGAACACTGAATGATTCTTAATGATGGAGATAGCTATTGCCTTTTCAAAATGCCCTTTATTAAACAATATATCCATAAGTATTGGTTAATAATTCATAATTCTTTGTTTCAAAGAATTACTCTCCTGTAAACCTGCAATGTTATTGTCCTATCACCTGAGGGGAAGCCCACAGACAGTGATTAAGGACTTTTGTATTTGACTTTTGTGGTCTCAAACCATTTTTCCAATAAAACCACATCCTTCCTTAGCTTTCTTCTTCTGCTCTGTAACCCTAACTTAATTTTCTTACTCATGCAGATCCATCTTTCAGTAAATAACTTCCATGAGAATCTCCCTCTGTCTCTGCTTCTAGGAAACCTGACCTAAGACGCCCTTATAGTTAGATCCATTATTAAATGTTATCCCATCTCATGATTAGCTGTATTTTGGGTAGTCTGGGTCTAAGGTAAAAAAATTTAGCTTACCTATTGCTTGTATCTTGTTTTACATTCTTATATAAAGAATGTAAAATGTTGATGGGAATATATAAGCAGTCTTCATTTTTTTACTCCTGAAGTTTGAAGGAGTTGATAATGATTGTATGGAATATGACCTATCTAGTGAATTTATTTGATAGTAATTTCCTATACTACATAGTACGTATTAATTTTTGAAGAGTTTTGCTTAATATTTTACTTAAAATAAATATTTTTAAATGATAATAAATATGAATGAGTGGTGTGGCTTTCAATACAGTTCTTTTAGGTAAACAGATTTTATGAAACCCATAATGGTTATGGTTAATATACATTATTTTCATTATTCATGCTATTCTGATAATCTACCTATGAGATAGGTGCTATTTTTCCCACACTTTGCTAAAGAAACTAGGTTTCAATAAGACCAATGGACTTCTCCAAAAGGAAGATAGTAAGTGGCAAGGTTTGAGTTTGAAAACATTTTCTAACTTGAGATGTCCTATAATACAAAAATAACTGATTTTCCCAAATGAAGACCTTGAGTTTTGGGAAATGACAAGAGGAAACATGCTGGATTCATGCTTATTAAGAGTTTCAGATCACAGAAGAAGAACTGATGAAGTCTTCATAGATTGAAGCAAAAGCAAACCATTTGAATTACCCTTTGCTTCCCTCAATGATAAAATTTATGCATAAAGTGGGGTAGTTTCTGGTAGAAGATAGATTTTATATTTTGTTCATGAAAGTCATGTATTATGATAGGCACTTTAATTAGAGGATTGATCATAGGTTTAGTGTATTGGTCAGCTTTCTGTTGCTGGACCACAATGCATGTCACTTGCAAATTAAAGGAGGAATGGTTTGTTTTATCTAAAAGCACTCAGAAAGCAAACAACACACAAAGAACCAAAGAGAAAGGGGCTGAAAACCAGTAAGACCCACAATTACTGAAGTGTGCTTCAGTAATTGTCTAGGAATTTAAAAAATTATAAATTTATTTTTTATTACTGCATGTTTGTAATTCATGCAGTTTACAATTATCTTGGGAGTGGTTGCATGCACGTTACAGCTAGTTTCTTTTTTTTATTCTTTTCCCTTTGCCTCTCCTCTACCATCCTCCACAGATTCGTCTATCCCCTTTTTTCATATTCATTGATACTATTTGGCTTAGCTTGTGATATGATGTAAAGTGTTTACATTAATCACAGTTGTTAGGTTTCTGTGCATGGCATATCTTTATTCTTGTTTCCCATTGCCCTCTTCCTTACCCCTGCCCTTGTTCCCTTGGACCACTTCTCTACTGCTAGATATCCATCCCCTTGTCCATTAACCCTTTATGTCCACCCTATATCATTTTGTTTGTACTTTGTCTGACTGAAATGAGATGTACCATGCATTATTAAAGCTCATGTGTATGGTTTGTTTCACTCAACACTATATTTTCCAGGTGTATCCATTTTCATACACATCTCAAATTTGTCACTTTGTATAGTTGAGTAGTATTCCATTACATAGATACCACATTTTTTTTTTATCCATTCATCTGTTGATGGGTATGCAGGCTGCTTCCAAGATTTAGCTGTTGTGAATCATGCTGCTATAAATATTGATATGCAAGTATCACTGTAATATGATGACTTAAGTTCTTTGGGGGAGATACCTAGCATGGGGAAGCTGGGTCATATGGGATTTCTAATTTCAGTTGAGGGATCTGCATACTGATTTCCATTATGGTTGTAGTAATTTAGATTTCCACCAACAATTATTTTTGTTAGTACATGTTTCCAGTATATAATTTCATTCATCATAGGGAGTTAGAATATGTTCATAATACATCTAAATTCTTTTTACATCTCTTTCCTCTCTCATTCCTCCTCCATCTCTCCACTTCTTGGTCTCCTTGCCATTTGCAAAATATGTACCACCATGTTCTCTATTTTCTTGTACTTTGCTCTTGACTTATATATACTTTGCATTTCTCATATAAGAAAAATCATGTGATACTTAAGCTTGTTTTTCTGATTTATTTCATTTAATAATATGGTCTCAATGTATGTCCACTTTCCTCCAAATGATTCAAATTTATCCTTTACATTGTCTGTCAATAAAACATTTACTTTATTCATTCATCTGTTGATAAACATAGGCCACTTCAAAGGTATGCCTGTTATGAATGGTGGTACTATAAACATGTGTATGCATATATTATTGTAATCTAATGGCTTTTAATTCTTTCAGGAAGATACCTAGAAAGAGAATAGCTGGCTCAAATGGAATTTCTAATTTTAGGTTTTTGAAGAATCTCTATATTGATTTCCAAAGTATTTGTAAAAGTTTACATTCACAGGAACAATTAAAAAAATCCTTTTTCCTACAGTCTGACTAACATTTTTTATTATTTGTTTTTTTTGGTGATAGATATTTTTTTCTGCAATATGATGGACTTTTGGAGTTGTTTTAATTTGTATTATTCAAGTAGCTAGAGATGTTAAACATGTTAACATGTACATATTGGCCATTTGTACATCTTTGTAGAAATGTCTATATATTTCACTCATCCATTTTTTAAATTGAGTCTTTTATTTAGTGGGGTATGATTTTTTTGAGTTCTTTCTATATTCTAGATATTAGTTTTCTGTTCAAGGAGTAGTTTTAAAATTTTTTATTATTCTATAGATTAAATTTTCACTTTACTCTGTTAGTTGTTTCCATTGCTATATAGCAGGTTTTCATTTGGTTTAATCCCATTTGTTGATTCTTAATGTTATTTCTTGTGCAATTTTGGGTTCTGGTTGCAAAATCTTTGCCTAGGGCTATGTCTTCAAGACCTTTACCTATTTTATCTTCTATCAGATTAAGTGTTTCTATTGTAATATTTACATCTTTGTTCCATTTTGATTTTAGTTTAGTATATAGTCAGAAATACAGATCTAGATTCAATCATATTCTTGTGGACAGCTAGCTAGTTTTCACATACCATTTGTTAAAGAGGCTGTCTTTTCACCAACGTATGTTTTGGTCCCTTTATTAAAAATCAGATATGCCTAAGGTTGATTTTATGTCCTGTATGCAGGTGTGATGCATGTGACTAGGGTTGTTTCTATATCTTGTATTTTATTCTACTGATCCACATGTCTGGTTTTTTGTGAGTACCATTCTGTTGTTATCACTGTAGCTTTGTAATATAACTTGAAGGCTGGGATTGTGATGCCTCCTGCTTTTATCTTGTTACCTAGGATTGTTTCTGCTGTTCTGAATATCTTCTTCTATATGAGTTTTAGTATTGGTTTCTCTAGTTTTGTGAGGAATGCTATTGCTATTTTGATTGGGATTGCATTAAATCTGTATGGCAGTTTTGGAAATATGGTCATTTTGACAGTGTTGGTTCTGCCTATCCAGGAATGGGAGATAGTTTGCCTTTTTCTGGTGTGATTTTCAATCTCCTTTTTCAAAGCACTATATTTTTCATTATAGAGGTCTTTTATTTCCCTTATTAGATTAATTACTAAGTATTTATTTTTTCTTTGAGCTATTGTGAATGGTATTGTTTTCCTAATATCTTTCTTGATGGGCTCATTTTAGGTGTACAAGAATGCTATTAATTTTTGTGTGTTTATTTTGTATCCTGTAATCTTATTGAATTTGGTCCCAGGAGCATTTTGGTATAATTTTTTGGGTCTTCTATATAAAGGATCATGTCATCTTCAAATAAGGATAACTTGACCTCTGCTTTTCTATACTTCTTCCTTTTCTATCTAACTGCTCTGGTTTAAGTTTGAAGTAGCAGTTTAATAAGAGTGGCAATAGTGGGCATAGTCTTCTTCCTAAGTTTAGTGAAAAGGCTATCAGTTTTCCCCCCATTTAATTTGATATAGACAATAGATTTGTCATAAATGGCTCTTGTTAAATTGAGATAAGGTTCTTCTGTACCTGTTTTCTTTAGGAATTTTAAATCACAAATGGATTTTGGGTTTTGTCAATGGCTACTTCTGTGTCCGTTGAGACGATTGTGTGTTTTTTTTCCTTCTATTTATGTGACATATTATAGTTATTGATTTGCATGTGTCTGATTTTCACTGATGTACTCTGCATGTGTCTAAGGATAGGCTTTTTCCTCTGTGCCAATATGCTGCCACTTCTTTTAATTTGGGGAGGGAAAAGTACAGTGTAATTGAACTGGTACCCAATTATCTGGAAATTAACCATAGTATTGTTGATAAGACAAAGACAAACTAGATATTAGCATACAGTAAAAACCAGTTCATAGCAACAACTATGACACCCTAGCTATAGTGATGAAATTAGTAACAACAATAGAGTCAAACACAAACTGAATATTGACATACTATAAGAACCATTGAAAGTCATCACTGTTCTTAACAGTAGAAAAAAGGACTATGATTATAATCCAGATGCAAAGACAAACCAAATATTGACATGCGGTAAATATCTACTAAATGCAGTAATTGTATCACCATTAACAATAGAGAAGAATTGAACAATAATAGCATACAGTCAACTAATTATCCAAAGATTAATAAAGTTTAATAGTAGTACTAGTAAAGTCAGAGAGGGAAGGTGAAAAGAAGAAAGAGAAAAAAGTAAAGTTTAAAAAAATAAGGAAAAAAGAAGATAAAGAAGAGAGAAAAGTAAGGTAAGTGGACCTATCAAGGAGAAAGCGATATTAATAGAGTTAGATAAAAGTAACAAACAACAAAGAAAAAGAAAAAAGATAAGAAACTAAAGAAAAAGAGAAGAACTAAAAGAAAACAGAAAAAAGAGAAAAACTAAAATCCCCTAAAACTAATGAAGAATGGAAAAATGAGTTCAGAAAATTCCTTTATATTTTTGAATGAGTCATTTCTTTTTCAATTTCTGTACATATGGGGGATGGTAAATCATTACTAACACTTATTTTGTTTCCACATTCATATTTTTATGTGTAAACCCTAACTCCTGCCTTGGCTTTCCTTTTGGGCATGGTCAGTCAATGGCACTCACTCTGTGCTTGTAATCACTCCAGTTACTCCTAATTTCCATGCCCCTCTATGTATCCCAAGTCATGACTTTCTCTCTCTAATTTTGTGGGCTGTGGATTTGTGAGGTGCCCTCTCTGTAGGAGAAGCACCTACGTTCATATATTGCAGGCTGTTACAACCATCCAAGCTGTGGGTGACACAGGAGATAATAGTTAACTGATTGTGTCAACCTGAGTAAGAAACACCCAACTAAATTGGCTCAGTATAGTTCTGGGTATGGAAGACCCATCCTAGGGAGGATTGTCACCAGAATGCTATAAAAAGGAAATGAAGAAGGAAGGCTTGCTTTTGTTTCTTCGGAGGCGCTGCAGTCTTTGCCTTCACCTTGAATCATCCTCTGGCTTCCAGCACAGACCCTTCAGCCTCCATCACAGACTCTTTGGCCTCTGACACAGATTCCTATAGGACACTATACTGTGCTGCTGGCCTTTAACAGGATCCTTTGGATCTTCAGTGTGCAGACAGAACTTTTGCATATATATATAAATTAAATCTGTTTCTTTGATAGGCACTGAGTAATACATAGGGCCTACAATTTATGACACAGAGTAACTTCAGAAACTCTGAACAGTAGTTTTTCTGTAGTTGTTCTGAGTCTGTCTTCAACAATTAACCCCTTCTCAAAATCCATGAGTTAGTTTCAGAGCAAAACCCATGCTGCTTTTGCAAGTTACAATAAATGTGTCCTTTTCTTGGGGCTATAACTTCTTGCCCAGTCTATTGTTTCTTCCTAGAGCTACTAATCCTCTCTGGATTTTCTTTATATTAGCAGAGACAGGTCCTCCTCTCCAGGAGTAAGGGCTAGTTTTCCACATTGCTTTACTCTTTCTCTGTGTCATGCTCATTTTTTCCAGCTTCTCTGTAGTATCTAGTTTTCCTGTCAGGTCCTTCCCAGTTTCTTTTTTTCACCAAGAAATATGTAACAGTACAATAATTTGGGGGTCACTTTTCACAGGGGTTATGCTGATCTTTTCTGTATCATTTTGATTGTAGTATATATGCTGCTGAAGCGGGCACTTCCTAAGCATTTCTTAAGTCAATCAAGTTAAGATTAACTACCCCAAGTCCACCCCTTGCCAACTTGATACCTAACAATATCTCCTTAAACCACATGTAATCTCCAAATAAACAAAGACAATAACAAATTTGTTTCTAAGTTATATGATATAGCCATTTGCATATGACCCCAATATACACAATTTGAATGAGAAAGGGGTTAATTTGGCTTATGATCCCAGTCCATGGCCACATTTCTCCATGGCAAAAACATCTTGGCAGAAGGACATGATAGAGGAAATCTGTCCACCTCATGGCACCTAGAAAGCAGAGAGCAGAAGATGAGCCAGAGAATAATTGGGTGAGGACCAGATATAGTCCCAAAGGTCATAGCCTACCCAGAAGTGTCCTATAGGAATCTCCTAGACATTTGTCAAGCCAGCCAGGTTCACAGACAGTATTAACCATCATAATAAACAAAGGCAGAAAAGTAAACATGACAGTGAAAAGTTCAGAGGATAGTTAAGTCGAAGATCAAAAATTAATTACAAAATTTTTACTAAACACTTACATATTTGAGAAATTTAAGCTCAAGCTACAGAGTATCATTAGTGTTAGACTTCAATATTAAAATTTATTTTATGACATTTCAGAGTCCTCAGACTTGCCGATTTATGGCAGAGTGAAAAAATTGTAAGTATAGTTTATATGACTATGTCTGGTAGGAAATGAACAAAATGAATATTTTAAAGGACACTCAACCCAACTCTGATGGTAATTTGCCTTTTGATTAATCTTGATTTATAATGTTTGATAGTATCATTCTTCAGCACATAGCTATATGAATCTTCTATTTCCAATTAGTCCAGCTACTAATGACATACCTTAAGTACATTATTCATGATAAGTATTAGCAATATGCGAAACAAAGGGCCATTTTATAAATGATTTGGTTAATTTGTAATTCTCTATTATAGAATTATAATAAAGAATATTCCTAACAACTACTTTATAGTTCTCCCTCAGTAATAATAGAATGAAATTACAAAATTACTTTTGAGCCCCAAATGAATAATGATCATTTTGCCCAGTAGTTCTGTAAAGTCTGGCTGAAAACTGCCACAAGCGTCAAAACTTTTACACAGTTCTAAAACAGAATTGACCAATGTGAGATTGCTGTCTTTTGGGAGTTAATTTAAATTCAGCTTTCATCTATGGGAAGTTTAGTTTTTGCCAGTTTACAGGTTTTATAACCTATTGGTCATATCTAACTCCAGAGACATCATCCCATTGAATCATCAACTTTACCCTTGGGCTTGGTGTCTTCATGTACTATAAAGGTCCCTGTGTGATACCCTAACCCTAAATGCCATTCCATAAGATTCTGCATGTGTAACAGATTAGTGAAAGCTTAGTTTTAAGACATTAAACTATAGTATAGTGCTGTAATAGGTAGTGCAATTATATATTACATAAGATTATAATCTTAAGGCCTCAGTGAATTGCTTGAGGGAACATAGTTCTGCTGAGGAAACATAGTTCTGCTTCTGCCATGCCTCCTTCCTTCTCCTTTTGCCTTTCCTCTCCTTCCTTTTCTATGTACACAATTATTCAAATTCACTCTGATCTCACCTTTGAGGATAGAGACCAGGTCTTTATATTTTCTTTTAATCCCTCATTGATTTCAACATAATTGCAAAGCCTAAACATGATTTATGCTCATTACGATTATTATTAATGATTCTATAAATATTTATAGAGTTAAATAATCAAAATTCTTGAAATGTGATGATTTGTGTAACCTCTGAGGGATAATTTGAAAGCTAAAAATACTGTGAATATCATCATTTTGTCCTATCTACTTATCAAGATGCCAAACTCTTCCTAAATAATAGTTGTACATTTATTGAATAGTTCTCTATCAAAAGTGCTTTATTATTCATCATACATACTATTTCAGCTAATCCACTGAATGATCATTAGTAATAAGAACTTTGTATCAATTTTTCCAGATTGGGGGATAACTGTGTCTTAAAAGGTTAGATTTCAAAGAGACACATAAGTAGTAAGTGACAAATCTCAGATTCAAAGCTGTGCACTTTGACTACAGAAGTACTGTGTCTCGAAAATAAGAAGGCATTGACTTGGCTATGTATATATTAGCTTACTTCATAGTGCAAAGGTCGGGAGAACTGACACTTGAGTCCTTTTAATTACTTTTCTTTCTTTTGTCAGTGATTAAATCTATCAAAATAAATAACAACATTCAATTTTTGTAAATAAAATACAGCTTTTTATATAGTTACTCCTTGTTTTAGAAATGTCAATTGATAATTTAATTTATATTTTCCCAAATTTCTTAATAAAACATTTTTTTGGTACTGGAAATCAAACTTACAACTTTGCACTTACTAGGCAAGCGCTGTGCCTCAGAGCTGCATCCCTCACCCAATAAATCAGATTTTTTTTTTGTACTAAACCAGATCTTTAAGGGTTAAAATTTTTCCATTATATTTTAGAAATGGGTTGTAAAATTATACTGTGATCGTCTATATGTTATAAAGATTTCTGAGGTTAGATTTTAGGCAATATTAGACTAGCACAAAAATTTATCTGTATGCCAATATGTTTTACATTATCACAAAATTTACAAATACTAAGAAAGTCTGAAACTCATTGTTTTTACAATTATGTGTTGTATCTTAATTTCTACAGTAATTAATCCCTGGTAGAATAAAGGCATCACTTCTTGTGGCACTTTACCCTATGTCAACTTGATTATGCCAGTGATGCAAGGGTAAGCATTATTTTTGGTGTTTCTTTGAAGCTGTTTCCAAACAAGATGACCATTTAAGTAAGTGGATGCAGTAAAATAGACTTCCTTCCTCAATGTGAGTGTGCATCATCCAATCAATTGATGGGCTAAATAGAAAAAAACAAAGTGAAGGGAGGAGGAATCCACAGTTTATCATATCCTACCTGACTGCTTGAGCTGAGATATCTTTATTCTCCCTCTGTACTTTGTCTCTTGGTTCCTAGGCCCCTTGACTTGAATTGAAATATGCCACTTGTGCTCCTGAACCTCCAGCTTGCAGAAGAGAGGTTGTGCAATTTGCAGGCTCCATACTTGCATGAGCCAGTTCCTTACAATAAGGCTCTTCCAATGTGTACATCCATTTTGTTTTGTGTCTCTGGAGAACTCTGACTAATACACTAATATAATTCATAGTGTTTGACTTTTATGCAGATTTTAAAAGGATTGCAGATATTTAATTAAATGTTTTAAATTAAACAAAATGATTTAGAAATACATTGATGATTAATTTAAATTGAATTTAATTTTATTAAAATATTCCTAGTAATGGAAATTCTTCAACAATACTAATGAATTAATTTATGTTAAACTTGTATACAATTTTAATCTATGTAATATTAACAGCTAGAGCAAGAGAAAAGACAAATGATACTTGGTCACCCCCTAGTGGTTTTCTATTAAGAATTAACTAGGAAAATCTACTAGTGTGAGAACCAACAGAACAAAATTTAGATGCAAAATTTTCTTTATTAATATGTTTATAGTTATTGGGGTTATTTGATTACTTTTACATCTGTATCATTCACTAGAATGTGAATAAATCACTGTAAAAATACATAATAAGATCTTAAAAAGAAAGTAATTTTTGTATATGTAAAAAATAAAGATATATAAAAAAATTTAACAGCTATTCACAGACAAGGAATAATCTTACTCTAAATTTATGAATATTAAAAGGTGTGCACTGTGTTTCATTTTTTAAATAAGCTATATAATTATAGATTATCTCCTTATAATGTCATCAGCCTGTTATAACATTTCTGAATCTTTTTCATAAAATTTTAAATGAGTAAATTAATTTTGCATATATATTTAATTTCACAAATCTTAAATTTTGCTTGATTCTGATCAAGTTATACATCATGAATAAAATATTTTTTGGGACTTTGAACTTAAGTAAAAACTCTTAAGTCTGCTTTTAAGTCGCTTTTTATCTATTCACTACCAAGATTCAAAGCAAATAATAATATTCCTCTGTATGTTCATGTCCTCATCTGTAAAACAAAAATGTGTATGTTCTGAGAAGCAAATATAATTAATCTCAAAATTTCTACCCAAAGACAATATTAGAGTTTATTTTGTCAGAATGTATTTTTATCAATAGGAATATAAATTTGTTTTTTAAGCAGAATAATTTATTTTGTACCTTAGAATTCTTTAATTTTTCTATCTGGTTTTTAATCTATATTTTCTATCTGGTTTTATAATCTATATTCAGAAACTTATAAATGATGCATGTAAAACAGACAACTCTGGTTCTATTGGCCATAATTTAGAGCTTTCAAGGTTAGTAAAAATATTATGTTGTTCTAGTATATGGGAACTTTCTGTGTAATAGAGGTTTGATAAATAAAGAATGTTTGAGGGAAGAGTAGAAGATTAAAGACATAGGAAAGGGTGTTGAAATAATATGTGACATTTACTTACAAATAAAACCAGCTGGTAGGAAAATTGTATAAATGTCATAGGTAGAACACTGTTTTACTCATTATTGTTTCAGTATCCATTTAGAATAAGAACCTGGAACCTAACAAGAGTATAGACTGATCTTTGATGAATACTAATATACTATACTTCCATTATATAAATCTGCTGGTAGTAACTCATAGTGTAGGAGACATTTACCAAATATTTTCTGAGCTCTATGCATTCCCATTTCTGGTAGCCTGAGAATATTTTTTCTTGAATATGTTCTCATGATCTACCACAAAACATTCTCAAAATTAAATGTATTAATCTCTCCACAGTCTTCCTTCTGAACTTCTCCAGTTCCTGTCTGTGTTTAGTATAATTCTTCAAGGCTAGAAATCAGAAGCAACCTCAGTCTCTTTTTCTTTCTAGTGGTTAAATTAATTTAGTGATCAAATTTTGAGTCTATTAAGAGCTTTAATTATGTATTTTAAAGTCCTACATGATGTAAACTTAAATTTATAACAAGAAGATTGTTCAATTCAGAAAACAGTTATCACTAATGACATGGGTGACAGACATTGTTTTCAGGAATAATACTAGTTTTTAAAACTAGTCACTTCGAATTATCCCAAATACTGTAACTAACAGTAACATTCATACTGGTAGAGGAAAGTTACTTGTCTAAATATATCAGCAAAAGTACTGTGCTTAAAAACTAACAGAATGAAGAGGAAGAAAGGGCATTCAGATTGGAAAGGAGGAAGTCAAATTGTCACTGTTTGCAGACAACACAATGTTGTATATAGAAAACTCCAATGAATCAATAGACAATATATCAAAAGTAAATTATCTGAAATAGAAAGCAATCTCATTTACACTGGTTATAAAAATGATGAAAATTCTTAAGAGTAAATTTAACCAAAGAGATCAAATGACTATATAATGAAAACTGTAAAATACTGAAGAAATAAATCAAAGAGGATACATAAGAATTATAAACAGACATACTGTTTTCATAGATTGAAAGGATCAGTATTGTTAAAGTGTTCATACTGCTCAAAGAAGTCTACAGATTTAATTTAGTCCCTTTCAAAAATATCACAGAACAATCTTAAAATTCCAATGGAACTAAAAATAAACCCCAAGAATTCAAATCAGTCTTGCGCAAAAAGAAAAAGAAGGTATCACATAGCCTCCCTTCAAAATGTCATACAAAGCTGTAGTTATCAAAATCAAGGTATTGTCATAAACAGACACAAAAACCATGAAACAGAATAGAGAACCTAGAAATAAAAGCATACATTTCTAGTCATCTGACATTGATGAAGGTGCTCAAAATGTGCATTGTGGAAAGAAAAAAATTCTTTTGGTTAAGGGTGTTAAAACTAGATATTCACAAGCAGAATAAAAGTAGACCCTTATCTCTCAATCCTGTGACTTTCTTACTATAACTTTTTCATTGCTAAGAAAAAAATACTCCACATGCCTAATTTAAAAGAGATTTATTTTGGCTCATGCTTTTGGAAGTTTCAGTCCACAAGGGGAAATGCTGCTCTTGTCAAGGTGTCCAGCAGACAGCACAGGGAGGAGCTAAGGTGGGAGATTTACCCTTCCAGGTTCTACCCCAAGAGACTTGTATGTTCTGACCAGGCTCTACCTATTAACAGCATGCTAACTGTGAGCTCAGTGGATCAGTCCACTCACCACCCATCCATGTGACAGTCTGGGGGGACACCCTAGATCTAAACTGTAACAACATATATAAAACAAACTCAAATGTATTATTGGACTAAATGTAAGATCTGAAAAGTGAAACTATCTGAAGAGAACAGAAAATGTTTCAGGACATTGGTATTGTCAAGGATTTTTTTCTATGACTCCAAAAGCACTGACAAAAAAGCAAAAATTGATAAACATCTTCTGTACAGTGAGGAAGTAATCAACACTGTGAAGCGATGGCTTAGAGAAGAGAAATTATACATCTGATAAAGGGGTTAATGTACAGGTTATGTGAGAACCTTAAATATAATAATAGCAAAAAATCACACAAATGATCCAATAAATTGTTAAAGGCAGGGAGTGTAGCTTATTGGTGCAGTGTTTGCCTACTATACATGAGGCCCCGGTTCAATTCTCAGTGCTGAAAAAAAACCTTGCTGAATTTTGCAAGGCATGGTGGCACATGCCTATAATCCCAACAGTCATGAGACTGAGGCAAGAGGATCACTGTGAGTTGGAGGCCAGTGTGAACTATATAATGATTTTAAGGGAATCCTGGAGTACATAGCAAGTGCCTATCGCAAAATAAATAAATAAATAAATAAATAAATAAATAAATAAATATTTTAAAATGTCCAATAGACCTAAATAAAGAGAAGACATACAAATATTCAATATTATGTGAAAAATTTTCAACATTACTAATCATCAGAGGAATGGCATTCCAAATCACAAGGATATATCACTTCATTTCAGTCTAAATGTCTATTATCAAAAGATAAAAAGGGGAAAAATGGAGCTACAGAGAAAAGGGAATACTTATTTACTATCTATGTGAATGCAAATTAGTATAAACAGTATGAATAGCAGTAGGTAGATTTCTAAAAAATTAAAAATAGTACAAATATATTATCCATCAATGCCACTGTGGGAATATATACAAAGGAAATGAAATCATTATGTTGAATAGAGATCTGTACTCTAGTGTTACTGTGGCACTATTCAAATTAGTAAGGATGTGGAGTTTACCTAAATCTCCATCAAGTGATGGATGGATAAAGAAAATGTGGCACATAAACATAATTGAATATTATTCAGCCTTAAAAAGGAGGAAATTCTCTCATTTTTGACAACGGGGATGGAATTAGAAATCATTATGTGAATGAAATAAGCCAGTCTAAAAAAAAACCTATCTCTCATATGTAGAAGCTAATGAAGATGATTTCATAGATATTAAGAATAGAATGGTAATAATCAGAGGCTGGGGACAGTGGCAGGAAGGGAAGACTGCAGAGAGGTTGATCAGCAAGCTCTAAGTTAGGAGGTTTTGGTGTACTCTTGCATAGTAGGGTGCCTATGGATAACAATTATGTACTATGTATTTCAAAAATATAAATGAAAAGATTTAGAATGTTTTCACTATAAAAAATGGCTGTTTGAGGTAATAAATATATTTAATCTGATTTAAAAATAACAGAAAGTACATATCTATGGAAATATCACATTGTAACCTATTATTACATTTCTAGGTTTTTACTTATCATTTAAAATTAATATAATTAGTAAAAAAATAAGTTTTAAAAAGCTGAATATCACAACATTTGAAGTAATAAAAATTGAAATAAAATTTCATTAACTTTTCACAAGAAAGATGCCCTCATAATTTTATTTAATAAAATATGGACAGTAAATATTAATAGATATGCCAATATATATGCCAAACAGTTTGTGAAGAGGTTACTTTTCCAGCAGAATGAATACAAAATTAGATATTATAATTGCTGTGCCCCATAAAGCTTATAATTTGAAAACTAGATGTATGTACAGAGGGGCAAATAAACAGCAGCTGAGAGTGGGAAGTGGAGAAGTCCTAATATGCTTTGGGTTGTAAAAGCAAAGTATATCTACCTCAAAAATGTAAATTTTCATGATGAATAAATAGATCATAGATTGGATATCATATTAGTTCTCTATTACCAAAATTATTGATCTCTGAGACTGTGTTCAAGGGTACACCTTAGGGGCTGGTTATATAGTTCAGCAGTACAGTGCCTGCTTGGAAAGTGTGAGATCTTGTTTCAATTCCTGGTACAAAAAAAAAAAAAAAAAAGAGTACACCTTGGATCCTTTGTTATGATGCCTAAATCTGTTGTGGAGACATGACCATCATACCAAAGGTGAAGGGAACATCATAATTCCTTTCTTTGGAGCATGTAAATGCATATTCACAAGACTGAATATGAAACAAACAACTTGTGATTGACAATTTTGTGAAACTAGATTAATGTTTTTACATCCTCGTCACCTATACAAAAGGGGTTGACAGCATTCAGCCCTCGATATTGTTTTAAGAACCAAGAGCAAAGAAAACATTTAACATATATTGACTTTTCCTCTACTTCTTGATTTCTCTAAATTATTCATTTGTAGTACTTATTTTCTTAAGGTTGCTACTGATATTGAATTTTAGTCTGATTTTATTGGTACAGATGTAGGTGCTGAACAAGAAACATAGTCCATAGCTTTTCCAGTAACATTCAGTGAATGGATTCTTCTTTAAATCAAATTTCAAAGTCAATAAAAGTTGAAAAATATTTACAGTTTCAGAAAAATGAGATGGTGTGTTCAACCACAATTGAAACCAAAGTGATTGCCAAAGAGTTTAAAATTATTTTATCACATACCCTCAAGATAGTAAATCTTTTAAGTAACTAGTCTATTTCTTAAGGGAATGTTCTCTGTGACATTTGTAACAAACATTTCATTACTAAACCTTATATTATTTTCATTCATTGTTTGTTTTATGAAATACATATAGTCATTCTCAACCAAAGTTAGGAAAGAATAATAATTCTGTTATTCTTTCAATTAAGCTGCCTTCTAGCCAAAAAGCAAATAGACTGTCATAATTGTCAAACTGAGATTACAGTGAGGCCATTTGGTGTCTTGCTTAACAAGGACAACTGCAGGACATCCAGGAGACAAATTTAAGTTCTGCTATTTAAGAATAGCAGAAGGTATTTTGATTCTTGGCAGTGCAGCACAACTTTGGGTTTCCTTAAGCATACAAGACAAGTCAGCGCAAGCCTGTGGGCTTTTTCTTTTTTTTTTTAAGTGATCGGAAACAACTCCCTTATGGACTTGTCCTTGACTGGAATGCTGACATCTGCAATGCTTGAAAATCCAAATTATTTTATTTGAATCATCCTATTTATCCTGGAACTTCAAAAGAAGAAACTATTTCGATAGTACAGTAGCATTTGTTTTCAAGTTAGCAGAAGGCAATATAATAATATTCAGAAATGTGAGATTTGGTGGTTCTGTTCCTCTTCAAGCATAAGTACAGTAAGATAGATGAACTAAAGAGAAGTTATGCTTAGCTGTTACTTTTCTTAAAGTTGAAAGAAATGGCAGGCAAAAGTAATTAAGAGATACTGTCCTTTGCAATAAAGTTGTAGAATGTAGAAAACTCATGAATCTTAGCTTAAAATTCCTTACTCATGACATTATTTGTCCACAAATTTGAATCTTTCCAAATTTGTGACTGTGGAAATAGTTTGTCCCTCAAGTGCTCATGGGCTCTATTTATGTAGGCTGCCATAAGCACAAATGTTATCCAGTAATTGGGAGTTCATAATAAAAATATATACTAAATAAGAGGGCCATTTACATTCAACTGAACTAGGATTAGTGTTTATACTAAGTAGAACTGTCTACTCTAGGATCTTACTAAGGAATGAAGTTTTTTTGATTTGGTTAAAGTGGCCAGGGAGGTTCCTTGAATCCCATGCTTGGCTTGCTATTAGTTTGTCAATTTAAAATTTGTCTTACCTAAAACTCAGACTACATTTCTCAGGTGATGTTATATTAAATATGTTCAAAATATATTTTCTGAGCTCACATTTATATTAGGAGAATTTATTCTACAGGTTTGTATATGAGACACTGCCCATTGTTTTCAACTATGATTTTAGATAAAAATGCAAAAAACATTTCATAGTGGATGCTTCCGTATATTGATCTGTGACAAACATTTTTAAAATGGAACATTGAAAAATGTGGTTCAAGTGTTTTACATTTTGAATATTTAATTTCACATAGACCCAGAGCTTTTAGGTCACAAAAGGTGATTAAATTCAATGGGACTGTAAAACTGCCTCTCTCATATAATTTATTTTTCAAGATGAGCTTCACAAAATGTTTGGAAAGAATCACAATTTACTCTGATTTATACTTTATGAAATGGAAACACCACCATTATTTAGTTTCAAATGAGATTTATAATCTTTTAAAACCATAAGCCCCAGAAACTCAGTCTGTCTGGATGTTTGAATATTTCTCAAACCCAAGGGAGAAGTTTTGGGTTCTCCATAAGAGAACATGTCTAATAAGACAGGGCTTAGATCTGACTGAAAGCAACCTGATAGCTTGTTTAGGCCAATTCATGCACAAATGTGGCTTTCTAAATTCAATATAAACCTTGTGAGATGTTGAAGAAAAATAAAAATTTACAGCAGGCCAATCTCACTTCTACATATTAAACCAAAAGTTACTAAATAAAATATTATACAACAGAATATATCATCACAGTAAAACTTAGCAAACCATGACAAAGTGCACTCTTATTATAGGGAATTAAGGAAAAGTCAACTTTAGAAAATTCTATGACATATGTATAACTGCAGTATAATATAAGATAGTTCACATGCTTAAAAAGCACCTGTTTCACTTATCAATTACCCCACACTCAACTCAGGCAATCATTATTTATTTAACTATCAATATTGTGCTAGTTATCAGACTTTGTCAACTTGAGTAAGAAATGCCCAACTAAATTGGATCAGCATAGTTCTGAGTGTGGCTGAGGGGATTTACTGAAGATGGAAGTCTCACCACAGGGCAACTTATCACCTGAATGGTATTATGGGGAAACAAAGAAGGAAGCATTGCTTCTGTTTCTTTAGAGGAGCTGCAGTCTTTGCCTTCACCTTGGACATCATTTAGAGCCTTCTAGTGAGACTCTTCAGCCTCTAGCACAGACCCTTCACCTTTCTAACACACAGCCATTGGCCTTCTGATTTGAACTCACACCAGACACCGTAATGAGCTCCAGGCTTTCTCCTGGACCCTTTGGATTTCCAATATGCAGACAAAACTTTGGCACTCTTCCACACCTGACTCTGCAGGTGGCCATTGTGAACCAGTCTTGTAAATTCTTATGTATTTATTTATCTTCCATTAAATCTGTTTCTCTAGTAAGCACTGATTGATACAGATACAATTTTGCTATTTTCAGGCTGATATATATTCATAGCAATATAATATAGGCATTTCCAGGCTGATTTCTTTAACTTAGAAATTAAGAAACTTCCAATTTTGGTTAATTTATGAATACCTTCCATGATTTTTGTGATTTTATTTTACTACATTTATATCCTTGATACATTTGGGATTTATTACAATAGAGTATATCAAATTTTATCTTCTTTATATGCATTCCTGGGTATCCCAGCACTATCTATCTAGACAGTGGTCTCTATTTTGTACATTTGAGATGCTACAATTATATTAAATATTTATATGCAGTTGAGTTTATTTCTGGAGTTTGTTTTCTGTTATTTTTGGTATATGCGGTCAAACATGGACAGCAAACTCTTTTAATTAAAGAGTTTTAAAAATACTACTAAATAGTTGAGGTCAGTATTCTGCTGCCTACATAATTGCACCTCTTCCTCTAGGCTTTTCCTGACTACTTATTTTTTTGATTTTCCAAGTGAGACTTTATAGTCAAGTTTTGGCTCCAGAGAAAAGAATTTTTAGTGTTTTTATTGGAATAATGTGAAGTATATGTTAACTATGGAGAAGTTGATTCACTTTGATGCTGTTTTTCTTTTCAAGAACATAATGTTTTCTACTTGTTTATTTCTACTTTTGGACCTTATAGTATTTTATAGTTTTGTCAAATAGGTATAGAGCATTTATTTTCAAGTTTATGCTAGGTTTAGAGAAGTTTTTTTCTATTTTTGTTTGGCTGTTTTTTTATTTTTACTACAGTAAAGGAGTCTTCAGTGAATTTTGTAACTGGCTTTGTTTACAAACATGAAAGTTATTGATATTATATAATGGCTAATTGCTTGTATTTTTACATTGATACTTTTGGGTATTTTTTATGAAGGATTGTATGATATACAAGTAATGATAGTTTTACCTCTCCCTTGAAAATTGCTGTCTCTGAATGCTTTTTATTTTTTGTTGGGTACTGTTTACAATTTAGTGTAAACTAATAGTGAAAGTTAGTCTAGGGAGACTTGATATATATGTGCCACTATAGTGGTACATACATGTGCAGTGGTATACATATACATGCAGCGGTATCTTGAATAAGATCTGAGAACAGACAAAGGACATTCAGTAAAAAAGCAAGGAAATCTGAATAATGTATGGACTTTAATAATTTATCACAATTTATTCACTAATTCTAATAAATTTAGCACACTAATATGAGATTGTTTATAATTAGGAAAACTACAAACTAAAAATTACTTGAAGTATCATTTCAATTAACCCACAACTCTAAGATTCTACTAATAGTTTAGTAATATAAAAAAGAGAGAGACATCCATAATTGTAATGCATGAGCCTAGATTCAAGCCAACTAACCAAAGAATCATTCATGAGTATCATAAACCTCTGTAATAACAGAATAGTTTTTGAATTTTAGATAAACAAGCTAAAGCATTTAATATGTATTTTATGTTATGTCTCGGTCTTCCTTGAGATAATACAGTTGGGTTGGGAATTGTTGAGATAATACAGTTGAGTTGGAGATGGGTCATGTTGTGACTGGACAATAACCACAACTTTGTCATACTACTTTTTAATAGATATGTTTAAAACTATCAATATTAGTAAAACTTAAGATTTAGAGATCTGACATGACTAAATGAATATTTATCCTTCGTAGTAAGACATATTTCTTTTGGTAACTTTCTCTTGTATAAAAGCACACATTCTTCTGAGATTAGTACATTCCTACTGTGTAGTCAACTCAATAGTTAAAAAAGTAAAAACAATTTTTTGCCAATATAGTTTAACAAAATGTTTTGTGTACTATTATAGTCAGTCATCTAGTTTCAGTGAACTTGTTCACTGTATTTATTTTTTATGTTAAAATAGTATTCAGTCAATTCTCTTCCATCTGCAAACCAACACTAAACAAAGACAAATTGTAAGATATTTGGAATCTACTGTAAATATTTACTGCTTCACTCCCAGTTAAACTTTCAAAAATGATTTGAGTGTTTAGATCTTAGTTAACTGATATAAAAATTTAAAAATTGTAAATTAATTTTATCTTTGGTCTATTTAAATATATTTCTTCTATTCTGTTTCAGAAAGCTAGAAAGTTTTTAAATTGAGTATTAGTTACATTAAATACAAGTGTTTTACTCTATTTTTATTGGGGCAACACTTGAGAAAATGGCTCAGTTTTTGAATATTTATAGTTTTAAAAATCATCTTAGTAAATTATTATTTTGGCTAAACTTTCCAAATTTCTCATACACATTTTTTGTAAGAAATGCCATGCTCTTATCTAGGCATGCTTGATACTTCCCAAAAGGTTTATTCTATTGACAAATAAAAATACTTAGTTAATCAAATAAGAGACCAATATTTGGTCATATCCTATTGACAAAAGAGGATTTAAATCAACAGAAAATATATGAAGCATATTATATCTAGTTGAAGGAAATCAGGGAAAATTGTACCATGGTGTTAGAAGCTTCAGTTTTGAGGAAGATATTTTTAAGAATATGTTAGAATTACTAAGCAAACATTTTAGTTGATTCTTTGATTCTAAACTAGTTTTCCTGAGAATTCTTTGTGATTTATGTGCATGTATTTATAGCTTAGAAATCAACAGAGTGAAAAGAGAGGCTGTTGTGTCTACAGTGTCCTTGGAAAACAGTCACATTGGTGGCTACTGTTAACTTTTTCCCTTGTTGGCAGCAGGCCAGTCTTCCATGGCTTTTCCTGTTGAGCAGTTTTCAATTCTTTCATTGTCCTTTTAAGAGACAGAGTATTTTTTCTCTCTTGGAAGCTATACATGGCCACCAGGAGGCAGATATCTATTACTTTTTGTTTCTCAATGTTTTAAAAATACAGGTTAGATAATAGGAATTTGAAAAAGTCTAAAAATAAACATAAATGAATATATTTAGCTCTACTTTAGATATATGAAAGATTGATTTAATTATTGTTAAAAAACTTGACTTTCTTATCTAAATGAGAAATGTGCTTCATTGAGCACAGAAATATTTATTCAGAGAAGTATAGTAAATGTTTAACCACAGTGTTTCTGGTATAGAATTGACTCAGGGTTAAGAAGAGTATGCACTTTTATTTTACTCTTTTAAAATTTAAATTTAAGTTAGTTATGATACTAAGTATTATCATAATTTATAATGTGCTGGTTGGGATTATAAAAGTTTTAAGATCATCATTTTTAAAAATCATCAAGAAAATACTTCTTTAGCTTGTATGAATAACGTATTAATCCTATAATTAACACTGAATGTCAAAGTGAATACTAATTTAAAATTAGCTTTTATGATATATCTAAGTAGTAAAAGAGGAAAGTCTCTTAGTCTAGATGAGAGGAAAAGCCTACAGCTGAAAGGGAAAAAATTTCAGTGTAGTATTTCATTTCCATTTAGAGGAGCTCTTGTGTCATTCAAAGGCCTGGGGATCCTGGGCTGAAGTTAACTAGATTAAAAATGAGAAACCTTCAGTCTGCCAATCCCTACCTTCCTTTTCTCCTTCCTCCCTCCCTTCCCTTCTTTCCTCTGTTTTTCTTATTGTTTACATAACTGCCTGATCTCAATTTTATTAAAGGGAACCAACGGCATGAGATTTTATGTACTCTTGAATCAGAAGACTAACAAAAAAGTAGCTCTCAGAAGTGCCAGAGAAAATGCCATCAAATGACTAATCTGTACAAGCTTTTTCTTGTCCTTTCAATGTCAGTATCTGGTGGCTTTTTTTTTTTTTGTATTTTTAATTTTTTAAAATTTTTATGGTTGTCAGTACATGTTTGAAATACATAATGATTATATTCATTGTGGAGAGTTGGTATGTGTACATAACATACCTCATTTCTTTGTGATGACTCAGTGGAAATCTATAATAGTAGAGGTGAAGGTTACTCCTGGCACCAGTGTTATTTATATATCCCTTCTTTCTGACTTTGCCTTATATTCCAGTTCCTCTCCAATACCTCCCTAGGTAATTTCCATACTTGCAACAAGCTCTAAATTGGATTATGTTTTAGCAATTTAGCTGTGGAGCTTTCTTCCCATTTTTCTCTTATTCCCCACATAAACCTGAGTAGGAGCAATACTAACTGTGCAGAAAGTACTAAGCAGAAAGAATGAAGGGAAAAGTTGTAGTTGGGAGATGGAGAATGGAAGTAAGTTTATATTCTTGAGCATTATAAGATGGTGAAAAGATAAAATAAGAGAAAGTTATGCTATGTGAGTAGGAGGAGAGGAATGTGGAAGGACACGACATAAGTGAGGAAGCTCAAGTGAAAAATGGGTGGAACAAGACAGGTGGGCTGAATAGAAGGAAGACAAGTTAAAGAGGAAGGTATCTATATTAGGATACTGTCATACTGAATCATGAAGTGAGAAGACAGATGGTCATGTTTTCCTCTTCTCAACTGTAAATGCTGTCTTTGCAAAGTCAGACTCATTCAAAGTATTCTTGTATGTGTTAGAAGGACAACAAGGCACTGTTCTGGGAACAGAGGGATAAAACAATAGTGTAAAGCAATTTCAGTTCCAACAAATGACAGGCCAAGTATGGCTAAGCGTTTAATACACTCAGAAGTCGTGTAGGATATATTGTAGCATGGGGTTCGAGGATTCAATCCACTTTTATATTTTCTTAAACTGACTAGAGTTAAGATATGTCTTAATTGGTGACCATTCCCTAATTAAGCCAATGAGGAAGCTCCTATTGAAGTCACCAAATTTAAATTTACTTATTAAATATATTTTAAATTCCATAAATCTTACAATGACAAATGAATGGCACCAATAAGTAATGCTGCGTCTATAGAATTTAGTTCATTAGCTCAGATGATGGCATGTTAATCAGAAGAACTGAAGCAAAATTGAGGAAGAAAAAACTTAGCAGAAAATTAAAATATTTCTTGTTGGCTTCATGGGATTAGGGTCCTTGTGATCTACTGATAATCAGGTAGAAAAGATAGACGTCCAAGAAAGAAGGGAAAGAATGCCCATCTCTGACATCATAATGAGCACCTAAAAATAACAGAACATAAATAGAACCAGCTTTATGGTGTTGTACTGAACAGAGATTAAACCAGAAATAGAGTGTTTGGAAGGGCCTATCCTCTTTAAAGTAGAGAGCCTCCAGGTGAATTTTTTACAGGTGAGTTATGATTTCTGGGACTTCACACTGACTTGAAAAACATGAGACATGACAGCAGTACTTGACATAAAGGTTATCTCCAGTGACTGTTAACACTTTAGCTGATGGTTTGGGGCTGAATGTTAGAATTTACTCTGGAATGACAAATGGCTGGCAACCATTTTTCCCGTCTCAAGGAATATAACACTTACGAGAGAGTAGTTAATAGAATATGACAGAGTTTTTAGAGTGTTGTAATATTTGGATCCTTGATATGGAGTTACCGAAATTTGTTCTTTTTAGGACAACTCATAAATTTATACATGCATGTTCACGTTAAAATGTTTATTATGCTTTATTGAAAAGTTTTTAAAAGTACTGATTCCTGAAATTCACCTTAACATAAAATAAAAATCTATAATGATTGATCTTATTTCTTAATATGTTTAAAAGTGCGTGTATTCCAGGTGAGTTTGACAAGAAAGCAGTGTTGAGAATTACTGAGAACTGTACATCCCAGTTTGTCAAAAGTGAATCATTTTCCTGCTTAACTCTTGCAAAGTAGAGTATTGTATATGGTGCTGTGTGGGGTGGTATCCAGAATATTTAAACTTTAGCTGGTCTGAATTGAGATACATGTATAAAGCAGATCTTAGATTTTGAAAAATTGTACTGAAAATTTATTATTAATTTTAAAAAATGAGTGTTTTAAATTATTAGATTATACTATTTTCTTTTATTTTTAATACAGATTATGCAGTTAGCTTCTATTATTAGAGAAGAAGTGCATGTGTTTCAGTCCTGCCTTTACTATACAAAACTGCAAGGCTTTGGACATCCACTTAACTTTTCTGGGTCTCAGTTTGATCATTTACAAGGAGATAAATATTTTCATATTTCAAAGAGTAATTGTTAGAAATAGAGGTAATATAACCAAGCGTCTGACACATGTTCAGAACATAATAGTATTACCCTGAGAAGAGGTACAGACTTTTACCCCCTTCCTGTGGTGTCATATAGGGTCATTTGTCCCTTTGATTCCATGTTATCAGCAGAGAAAGTGGTGCCTTTAAAGGCTGAGTGGATTGGGCATGAGTAAAAAGTGTGGATGAAGAACAGTAGCACCTACATTACCCCAGTCTTTATTGCTTCTTAACGTTGACTTCATATTGTTAGACTAAGTCTTATATCTACTTCAATCAGCAGCGCTCAGCATACCTTCAAGACATTAACAATAACTTTCTGAATTTTTCCATTTCTATATGGAGTTCCTTGACATAGATCATCTGTGGCTCAATGTTCTTGTGCAGGGGACAAGCCTTGATGTCCATACTCTTCTCCTTGACTGATCTCTAGAAACTGGCCTGGTAGCTGCAACTAAACTATGTCAGGCCTTCTTAGATAGTCCTAAATAAAATACATTAGCAGTGTTATCTAAAAGACAGCAATATTTAGGGAAAAAAAAAACCTGCAGGGTCCTATTTACAAGTATCAATCCTATTTATAAGTATCAATATGCTTTCTTTCTTGTGTATGAAATATTATTCTTAGTCCTTTTATATTATTCTGTCTTTTTCTATGAATTATTGCCACTGAGATGTCTTTTTTTTTGTATGTGTGGTGCAGGGGATTGAATCCAAGGTCCTTGTACATGTAAAGCAAGAACTCTACCACTGAGCTACAGCCCCAGCCCAATTTGTCATATTCTTAAGTGAGCATCATTTCTTTAGGTTATTAGAGAATATTTTAGTAAAGCATATTGGAAACTGCAGTATATCATTGTTCAAAGTTCTCAAAAGTTTTCTTGAAGGTTCTCTTTAACTAATATGTTATGTTGGCCAAGAGAATAAAGTAAAGTGTTTTTCCATTATCTAAGTTTAATTTCAGCGACTTTTAGACAATTCATGCTACAGAATGCCAAGTAATATCTTTACCAATGTTATTATTTAGGTGGATGGCTTATTCTGTCTGTCTGGCTCACTTATTTATATGCTGTCCTTTGGATATCTCTGTAAATTATACCAAGATAGATTATGCATATATGTGCATCAAAAAAATGTGGAATACATATTTTAAAATAATCTATTGCATAATAAAAAATAAATCAAGTTTAGGCTCTCTGCAATGCAATATTATGCAGACTTCACTACTTTCAACCATCAACTTTATCTCTTAATTGCATTTTTCCCTAATTGATTTGGCATCAGTTGTCTCTTAAATTTATTACAATCTTTAGGAGACTACACATCATTTATTTATAAACATTTTCTGACAGTCTGACAGATAATGGGGATACAGAGACAAGCAAAGAGGAATTCTGGCCACAAGTTTGACAGGTACATGTGTATAAAAATAGCTGTGATATAGCCAGGTGCACTTATAGACTAAGTGTTAGGGAGCAAGCAGTATGGAAAAGTTAAATTCCTACAGTGAGGTTTAAGAATGGAAATACAAATTTAAAAAAAAAGACTTTACAGCAAGGATCGCAATAATGTGTAGTGTGAAAAGATCAATGAGAATTTGTCGATAAACTTGAAGAAGATTTTAGAAGTAGGAAAAAAGTTAAAATATACCAAGGAGTTATAAAAAACCAAATGTGTATAACATTTTGCCTGACTAACATCAAGAATTTTCTAATTAGAAGAGTGAAATAATCAGGTTTATGTATTAGAAAAATTCATCTGGTTGGAAGGTTAATAGAAGAGTGCCAGATGAGACAGGTCCTAATGAACAAGTCTTTATGTTAAAGACATGGTAGTTAAAAGGATTGAAGTATAGACAAAAAGAAGTAGTTTGAGGAAATGGGGAAAAGTTAGAATTAATGAACTAACAAGCAAATTGAGTAAAGAGGACATACCTTATGGTTTGTGTCTAGATGTCCCTCCAAAGCCTCATGTAGTCATGGGGTGTGCTTTTCAGAGGCAGCTGTATCTAGAGTTTGTGACTGATTCATTGTCTAGTGCTGGAATTATGGGTGTGAGTGCTATGGTATCCTAAGGTGAGTAGCCTATAATACAAAAAAATGGACAGTCTTCTCTCATGCTCCTTCATTTTTTGCTCTTGTTGTTGCTTTTGCTACCACAATGAACTTTTGCTCCTCCGCCATGCCACCCTACCTTGGAGCCAGCTGATTATGGACTAAAACCTCCACCATCTGTGAGCTAAATAAACCTTTCCCTCTTTAAGTCTGGCCATTGGGTATTATGTCTCAGCAATGAGAGAAAAATAACCAATGCAACATAGTTAACATAGCTCTAAGAATTTTGATTTAAGGTTATTAGGAAACCACTGCTACATGCAGCATGTGGTATATGAAGAAAAGCAGTTTTGGAAATGGGATGACACACAGTTTTAGTGTTGAAACATTGAATTTTAAGGTACTTTGGAGATATACATGTTCAACTATCCAAAAGGTCAGATGATCAGGAATAACCTGTGAGCTAGAGATGAAGATATGAGATTCAGCATGGTAAATATGATAGCTGACAGTGTGTGAGTGGAAAAGGTGAAGGAAATTAGAAAAGGGAAATAAAGATGGACTCCCAGGGAACTACAATACAAGAATTTATTGGGGAAGTAGAGAAGGAAGAACTACTCAAGAGGATTGAGGAGTTATGAGAGAAAAAAAAACCAAACTGCTAAGTAACTTAAATGTCTCAAATCACTTGGAAAAATAAAAGAAAGATAAAGCACTATAAACTACATGAACTAGATGAAATACCACTGAAGTAGCTAATAAAACATACATACTATCCATCATATTTGGTAACTGATGTTGATATACTTATTTAGATTAAAGAAGTACAGTGAGACTGCGATTATTACATGTTGATGTGAGCAACTAGTGGTAGTCATCCCCCCAGAGTAAAATGGAATGCAGCACTCTATCACAAAATAGTATCAGCTATCTCCACATTGCCAAGTTCAAGACTGATATCCATATATGTGGCAAGTGCCCTTTTGAACAAATGAGCACTCTGGGGGCTGAGTATATAGCCAAAAACTGTGGAGAGATTGTAGTCATAGATTAAGAACATAGCCATGTATTATGGAAGATACAATCCTTAAAAGAAAAATAAATACATATAATATTATATACATATATTATTGTGATGTATGAATATATAATATATAAAATAAATATAAATATATATCTTCCATAAGACATGATTATGCAGGTAGACTCATTTTCATATAAATTGCAATTATAAAACCATTATATTTTATTTTATGTGAAGTTTGAGTCCCTGAATCATTGAATTACTTCTTTAATTTCCTTATTGTCTAGGGCTTCACTGAAAATTATTAAGAAGTAATATGATGTCATAATGAAAAAGTCAAACTGGAAGTCAAATTGCAGAAAAGTAAAAAATGTAAGTTCAAAAACAAGGGATATAAGTACATTACTGTTTTGAGAAACATAAGCAGTAAAAGAACACAAAACAAGCACATTTGTGGAAAAGTATATAAAGTCAGTAAAGGAGACAATTAATAAACTTCCTGTTAAGGTCAGAGGAAAATTGTGTTAAAACATTGAATGAAATAATCAGTCTTAGCCAGGAAGTAGTAAGCTTCCTCTATTCTCAGGGAGGGAGGGAGAGAGGGAAGGAGGAAGACGAGGGAGGGAGAGCGGGAGGGAGGGAGGGAAGGAGGGAGGGGGAGAGAGAGAAGAGAGAGACACAAGAGAAAGAGAGAGGAAGAGGGAGAAAGAGGAAGAGGGAGGAAGATATGTAGCATGTATGACTAAACTGAGGTAACAATGAATAAACATGATTATGAGATTCTTACAGCCATCCATTAGAGAGAAAAAAGAAAAAAGATCAGGGAAATAGTTTGAATCATCTTGATTGGGTAGAGATGGCAGATAGACAAAGTAGTAAAGAACTTGGGGGCACTGAGGAAAAAAATTACTAATGGATTTTAGGCTAAAAAGAAGCTTGTCAAGGAAATTTCCATCTTTATATGATCAAAAGGCACATAAGGTATAAATTAGAATATTAGTGGATTATTGTCAGTTTGTTCATTTCAAATCTCTAATCCTCACATCCTGACCTAGACATATACAAGAAATGTACAAGAACAAATGACATTAGACAGTCTAGCATTATCTCACTGGCTAGCGTGTTTCTCCCAAATCCTTAAGTAGTATTTTATCTTTGTGAACTAAGTAAAATGAATTTTAATATTCACATCTTCTTTTGTCTTTTGGCTTAAGACTTTGCCTGGACTCACCCTGGGCAGTGTTTGATGCATATTTTCTGTTGAGTCCCACATTGGTCTCTGTGTGGTCTTTATTGGTTATATGTTAAAAATAAAAGATTATGACAAAAAGAGAGTAACACTAAGAAAATATAAATCAAACTCAATTTATTCTTCTACCTAAAAATGTTATGTTTGATGAAATAAAACCTTTTGTATCTGTGAGGACTGCATCTTGTTACTTCCTTAAAAGCCTTGGTAGGCTTCTACAGTAGATCAGAAGTTTGTAAGAGGTACAAGTGAAAGTGGGAGGAGGAAAGGTTATTAAAGATGGGGAGTTATTTGAAAGGAAAGAGAATGTATATGACTATATTTATGTATATGTGGGTAGAGACTGAATGTTATAAACCTTTCAGGGGACATCTCATAAATATCTGTCTTTTTCCTGATTAGAAATGACCTTCCTGCAGACAAGCGAGAATCATGGGTGTGATACTGGGCTTTAGAATCTAGTACATGCAGTGGTTCTAGTAAGTCTACAAAATGTGCTACTGGAGTGGAATGGAGATGAAATTTTTGTAGGAAAGGCCAGGAAAATGAGGATGAAGGGCTGAATATGTATGTACACTGCAGGATGGCTGAGGCTTTGGATTTTTCCTTTATCACCTATAGCACTTTACCCAGCACCAAGTATATAGAGTGTGTTCAATAAATGCTCTTAATAGACTGTGTATATTTCAGAAAAATGTGTTACTTTTAATATCAATTATGTGAGCATGCAACATTGCTAAATACAAAAGTCATACAAGCTCACAAATGATTTCAGAGGCTGCCACTTTTTAATCAAAGAACAATTTAGGGTCTATCACGACATAAATTAGAGATCTTTTCTGTTTACACTTGATAACTGTACAGTTTCTCCTTAATATTACAGGTTCACGCAGAAACTGCCAAACAGTTGTATTTTTTACCCATTATTGTATAGAAGACATAGTTATATTGTTCATCTTTTAAAATGGCTCAGTATCACAAAGTCTGAGTAAGACTCATGTATAAAACATTTATAGTGGATTTCTCTGGAGAGTATCATATCACCTAGAAATTACAGGCTGTGATTCTATTATTGATTGGGAAAACATTTCTATGAACTTTAAGGTAAATATATATTGGTATTGGATGCATACATGAGAAAAGGAAAATTTGACAAGTTCACATGTTGCAAATGACTCAACGACTGAAATTTACAGATTTTAGGTAATTATGCAAAAAGAGTAGCACAGACCATAAGCAATCTGAACCATGCTAAATTTACAGACCACTGCCAGAAATACATCTTCTGGGAAACATTCCTTCCAAAATAAGTTATAATTTTTAAAAGTTCATTTCCTAGGATTTAGTTATGTACGTCATTCAGGTAACCTTGAAAAAAGGCAATTTCCTTCTGGAACTCTGTTTCCTTTTCTAAAATGTGGCTAAGTCAATTTCTAGAATTTCTCTTCCATGTAAACATTCTCTATAGCTGGCTCTAATTTTATGGTCTGAGCTGTGGAAAGTTCCTTGAAGACAAACAAACATGACTCAAATATTCATTTCACCACTTGTTAGCTTTTTAGATGCAGTAAAACTATGACTTTTTGAGTCCTAATTCCCTAATATGTCAAATGCGATAAATCTCTCTAACTGAATTGTGGATGAAATGTGAGAATATGTGCTGCATGTGCTACAAAATGATTATTATAGGGATAGTTTGCTAGAAGACTTTCAATGCCAATTGTCAGATCATTGCCTTTGTTGCCATGTCTTCTTAAAAATCAGCTCTGTATGTATTATTATCTTGCAAAACAAAAAGGGGGGAGGGCATAAAAGAAAAATTTGAAAAATACTATATACTTTTGCTAAGCAAAATTTATAGGGTGTAAACATTTTGGAAAGTCAGTTTGTATCTTCCCAGCTTGGGATGCCTCTGAGTTTCAAGATTGCAGACAAAGTAGCAGTGAGAGGTCAAACTAAATCAAAAGTTCCATATGATTTCACAATTTAGCACTAATTATATATTCAAAGACAAGCTTGGCACTACATGCATTAATAATAATGTATCATATCTGAATATAAACCTTTCACATATACTCAGCACTGGTTCTAAACTTTACAAAATTACATGAAATCAGTCTGAAATTCCACAATTTTAAGAAAGAAGAAAACTTTAGATTTACAAGATAGCTATCAAGACAGTAAATGAAGTCAAGAAAAACCAATTTTTTAGGGTGATATTTGAAACAGACCATAAGAGATTGTCACCCCAGGAACTTGTATTTATAGATGAGAGTCTATTAATAGGTGAAATTTTAAAAAAATTTCCTCGGCATTTTGGCCTGCTGATGGGGAAGTAAGGAAGAAGTAATCTAAAATTTAATCAATCTTCTTTTTGTTCTCAGAGAGACTCACATTGCTCTTTCTTTTCCTTCCTTCCTTCCTTCCTTCCTTCCTTCCTTCCTTCCTTCCTCCCTCCCTCCCTCCCTCCCTCCCTCCTTCCCTTCCTTTCTCTCTCTCTCCCTTCCTTTCTCTCTCTCTCTCTCTCTTTCTTTCTTTCTTTCTTTCTTTCTTTCTTTCTTTCTTTCTTTCTTTCTTTCTTTCTTTCTCTCTCTCATTTTTGGCAGTAACATCAGATTCAGAATCAAATAACACCCACGCTCTTCTCCCAGACAGTAAACATTGCTATAAAGGAGATGTGAACAGACTTACCTTTCTGTAACTATAGAGAAAGGCTAAATTCCTGGGATAACCACACAGATTACCTGTTGAAATGCTGATCTATCTACATCACCTGGAACTGTATCTAAGCCTTCAAAGACAGCTAAGTGGGCTCTTTATTGCAAAGAGGTTTCCCATTATGTTATTTGTCCAGAGAATCATAAACCACGTGTATATTACTAGTTCCTTATTTTTTACTACTGATAAATGATTTCATAATACTGACCAGAGGGATTACACAGCTCACAAAAAGTTTCCATAGAAGAATCATGGTGTCAAAACATAGCATAGGCCATCTACAGTATCAGTGAAAATTTTGTTAGCTTCTAATGATGATAATTACAATGCAGTTCACACTAAATATAGTAAAAGTTTACAAACATTAAAAAGTGCATAATAACATTTGGATCTGATAGGGCTGAAAAAATACATGAAAAACACGATATGAGGGCTTTACTTTTGTGATTGGTGTCCACATGATTGCAAAGAGATCAATTTTTCTATCCTTTTCAGCCTAGTGGAGGCAAGCTTTTCTCCAAATTTAAATATTAGCATATAACACTAATGGGAAATTTGATTATATAGAGCAAAATATTTTCAGTTCTTAGGATTATCTTAGCTTTTCTTATCTTTTCAATTCCTCCACATTTTCATATCTAACAATGAAAATATTAGATGGGAGAAATTTCCCACTTGGACATAAAAGAAAATCAATAGATTAAATTTCAGTCTGTACAGACACCAAACAGACAGAATTCAAAGTGATATTCACATTAATGGATATTTTCAAGTGTCTGTATAATAAAGCAAAGGAATTTGTTTAATCTGTTATATTTAATCCTTCATAATATAATGATCAAGAGGAAAGATTACATTCTTTAAAAATGTGTTATATTCTGTGCACACCACCACACTATGAAAAAAAAAAAGACAGCCCTTTAAAAATGAGTGGTATAAAAATTCACAGTAATATACATCATTTTTGTTTTCAATAAGCAATCAAAGAATGGGGCAGTGCTGAGTGTCTATACTGTACAATACAAAACAGTGTAAGTAACACAGAAGTAACACACAGATACATAATGCTAAAAACAGTGCTTTCTGGATGGTTCTTTTACTGGGTAAATACTTGAGCCAGAGATATTTAAACTCTGGGGTTCAACCAACCCTTTGCAATTAGACACAATTAAATCCTCTGACATTGTGAGGGGCCAGATGCTACAGGAATCATCATCTAGGTCAGTGCTACTCTCTACAAGCATTTCATCACATGGTCAAGTGAAAGGATCCATACAAAAATGACATCCAAACACAAGCCACGTAGTTTCAACCATTGCTAATGACAGAGGTAGAGAAAAGTCTGTCTGCAGCCACAGCCTCTGCCTCCATTTTTAAGATAACAATGAGCAGGTTCCTGTGATGCAGCACAGCCATTTTCTTTTTCCCCGTTTTGCTCATGGAAACACATTCACTCCAGCAATGCCTGGAGATTTTCCATGTTGTCAGGTGTTGTTGAGGGTCAAAGTGGGGGGTTAGCTTTCAGATTTTGCTGCTTCGCCCTGGGCTTCCCCACTTTGTTCTGTCGAATTTCGCTGTGCATCATCTTCGCCTTCTGATAAAGGAAATGAAAACAAAAGAGATAAAAGTAAAATAAACAGTCTTAATGTATCAACTCTCAGTTTCTCAATCTTAAAGTCTAAAACCTTCATAGAAACATGTATATTTTCTTGGTAGTCAGTTCACCATCAGGAAAAACTTTTTCAAAGCTTGTCATATTCTGTGAAATGAAGACAGTATGACTCAAAACTAGAGAATATCTGACATTTCAGGGTCTGAAATGATCAACTAAGTTTTTGATAGCTGGGAACACTCATGTCCAAGTCACGGCAATTAAGTAGTTCTACAGGTGGCAAAAATCAGTAGTGTCATTAAGATGAAATCAAAGGTAGGAGGATGTTTTCCTTTTAATATCCTATTTGAAGTAATATTTTAAAACTACACTTTCTGTTACCTCTAGCACTTGTGGATAGTCCAGGTAATTTCTTTGAGGTTTTATTAGTTCAAATCAAAAGTAATAACAGAAGAACAAAGGACATTATGTTAGTTGGTCAGTCTCTTATTTAGTAGTTATAGTGGCTTCTGGTCTGTCTTTGAGAACATACATACAGTTATAGTAAAACCACACTGAGAAATGCACCCATAACAGCAATTTTAGTCAGTGACAGCAAATACTGAAATTGAACAGTACTTTTATGCCACATTAGGTCGCCTTTATATGAGTGCAATTGTAGTCAAGTGCAATTCTTGACTCAAAATTGAAATATTTACTTGTCATTTGATTCCTGAGTACCCACTATGGTTTGGGAGACAAAATATTTTGGAGACCTGGGGATGTAGCTCAGTGGCATAAACACCTGCCTGGCAAGCGCAAGGTTGTGAGTTCAATCCCTGGTACAAAAAAAAAAAAAAAAAATTGGAGAGTTTCAATAACATAAATTATATTTGCAAGTAGTTTGTTACAATAATTCAGTGACTCAAGATAAGTAAACTAGCCCATTTTTTGGCTTTAAGAAAACTTACCCTTTATTCTTAATATATACACATAAAACATTACCATATTCTAGTGATAGCAAAATATTATGGACATTTAAGTAGTGCTTCTATATAAAAATCATATTCTTGGCTAGGGATATAGCTCAGCAGCACAACATCTGCCTGACAAACACAAGGTCCTGAGTTTGATTCCCGGTACAAAAAAAAAAAAAATTCATATTCTGTTCTATAGTAGATATGACCTGGCATTATATATCCTTTCCTACATTATTTTTTATTATTAGGTTAGTGAAACAGGCTTCAAAAATATGTAGACAGAACAAATCTGTTATACATACATTAGTATGCAATAAGAACTTAATAGGAGAAACTCTTGGAAATCAAAGGAATGAAGTTAAATTAGGGCAGATGTAAGTCAATAGAATGCTTAAGGATGAAAATGACTGGAAAAATACAAGATGAGCAACTTGACTTCCATGAACTTGAAACTTTCTAGGTGTCTGGGGATCATTCTTAAGGTTTTTCATTTTGTTGTATGCAGAATATTTCTAAATTGATGCCTGATAACAAAATAAGATAACATGAGGCAGCAAAGCTATTGAGCATAAACTAAAACAAAGTGGAAACAGAAATTACAAAGATATTTTCTTACAATTCTCGGTGATGGTATGTTTGCCATAATATATTTGGCCTTTTCTGTATTCTAGATCTTCATGTCTTATGGTTATTATTTGTAGTTCTTTGTATTTTAAACAATAACTCAAGTCATTCTTTGTATAGTTTGCCTATTTTAGGGTTTTTATGATTTCAAAATGGAAAATTGCACAAGTGCTTACAGAATTGTAATTAATATACAGAAATGACTAAAAAGGAAGATATCTGGAAATCAGGCATGGTGGCAAAAGCGTATAAGCTCAGCACTGTGGTGGGTTGAGGAAGGATAATCACAAGTTTGAGCCCAGACAAAGCAACCTGCTATTTAGCAAAATCTTATCTCAAAATAAAAAATAGAAAATAAAAAGAGGGGTGGGGTGATAGCTCAGTGCAAAGGTCTTGGGTTCACCATGCTATAATGAAAGAAATAAAGATATTTTAAAGCATGAAGATACTTGAGTTATTTTAAGTTATATAAATATACTTTATATAGAGTATCAGCTTGTTTTAGTTATTATATTTATTGACATAATTCATTATTTGCATTACTAGTAATAATTTATTATGTTCTTTTGTATAAAAACATTGAGACTAACAACTCTCAATTTATGGGGAAACAAAAATGAAGAAATTATATTATGCTATTAATAAAAATATTTTAATATTAAGAGTGGTTAAAATTGATGCAGATTGTTTAAAAGCACATACTCATTTAAAAAATAAAATATAAATCATTTAAAAGAATGAGTGAATTCTCAGACACAAAAAATGGTTACTCAGTTCATGATATGACTGTAATAATTTTCTTATTTCTTAGTAATGATTTGTGAAGAAACTCTTGGTAGTAATAGTAGACAATCAAAATACATATAGGCCTATATATCCCAAAGTATTGATATTAAGTATTTACTATTAATCTAAAATTGAAAAAAATAATCTGATCTACTGAAATTTAGCCACTGAATAAAATTCTAACCTTTAGTATTTTAGGTAATGTTGCCAAGCTATTTAATGCACATGTAATATATTATGCATATATAATATCACTTTTCCTGTGCCTGAAAGTTTTTTCAGAGAAATTTTAATAGTAAGGACACAGTGAATGCTATGATATGAATTAGAAACTGATATGTGCTTTTTCAGGTACACAGCACTATGGTTTTTTAAATTCAAAGTTCTTTTACTTTTCAGTGTTTTGCACAAGTGTTTTTAAGTAAACATTCAACTTTGATATTTGCAAAAGCTACAGATTGTGAAACTATCGGGAGACTTATTCTAATACTTAGAAATAAGGCTATCAAATATTTAAACATATTAAATTTTCTTTTTTATTAATAAAATCAAACTTCTAGATCAAAATGCAAGATTCAGTAGTACACATTTTTCATAAACTCATTTAATCAGGAAAGAGCAACCAAGAAAACTTTTTTTTTTGGTACTGGGGATTGAACTCACGGCCTTGCACTTGACAGGCAAGTGCTTCTACCACTGAGCTAAATCCCCAGCCCCTCCTTTAATCTAATTATTTCTAACAAAATCTTTTATTTCCATTCTCTTTCAAACTGGTCTGATAATCTTTTCTTTCTGAAATGATTTTTAGAATTGAGGTCCTCAGATTCACTGGTTAATATCCATTAAATGTTAGTGGTAGATAATATTATCATCAACTTCATTATATGTATTGCATAAACAATTTCAGAGCTTTTTAGAGCTTAGGATTTTTAAAAATACCACGTGTTTTATAGATTGTATAGTAAAATCTAAGGACTCAGCATTCTAGTGCAAACCCTATAGAAAGAAATCATTGGAGTGAGAATGATTAAGAAAGTGTAGACTTCCGTCTTGCCCTAGACAACTCTGTTAACTTACTTTCAAAGGTATTTTTATGCCATAATCCTATTTAACACAATGCTGCAAATCATGTCATACTTGTAGAGATGTGTTTTAAGGGACTTACCTGTCTTGTTGATATCAAGACCAGCTAATTTCAGGGCTAATTCATTGCTGTTACCACTTGCAGAGGAAACCAGGATATCATGTATTGCATTCCTTCTACCTGTTCTTCCTGAAGCAATAAAATCTGCATATGTAGTTTCCACATCAGTCATTGCTAACAAATATCCACATAGCAGGGACTACAAAAGAGAGAAAAATCAATAGGTAAATATTAATGGTAGTCTATGGTAAACATTTAACAAGACACTTATTAAACTATTGGTTCACAGTATGAATGTAAAGTAACTGTTTGGTTTGCATGTTCACAAGTAGTGCTTTGATTCTTCAGTATTTAGAACAAAGGTCAGGAACATTTTTTTGTGTGCAGGAGCTACTAGTAAACTTTAGGCTTTAAGAATTCTATGATCTCTATTCCAACTACTCAGCATTGCCTTTAAAATGTAAAAAGAGCTACCAGATGTAAATTAAATAGAGGTAATAAAGAAGCTTTATTTCCAATAGAGGCAGAAGGCCAGATTTAACCTGCATGTCATAGTTTCTTGACAAGTAATTTAAATTATAAAATTCTGTTTCTTTAATGCCATTTCAATCAGTGTTCTACTCCAGAGAGAATAATTAGAGGTCAAGTGAGGGGTAGGATAGAAGTGGACCAACATAAAGGTAAGTAGTTAGTAAATACACTATTTTGTGGATTCTAAAAATGTTTAAGAAATTGAAAAAAATCCAGTTAGTTTTTTTTTTATTATTATCACCATGTATCAGCACTACTAAGCACTGCCAAAGTTGAAATACTGATTCAGTCCAGTACAACTCTTCTGTGCTCCTTGGAAAGTCAATGCTTGAGAAGAATAATCCTCTTGCCTAAATCTTTAAAAACATTTTTTAAAAAGCTTCTGAATTTATAGAGTAAAAAAATGAGTTTTCCATAAGGAATTTGGTGACACATATAATTGAAGACAGCTATAGTTTAGATACTTAATGTCCCATGAGGCCCTTAAATTGAAAGTTCAGTCTTCAACCTTTGGGTCTAATGAGACTGGAACCTTTAGAAAGCTGGGCATAGTGGAAAGAAGTTGGGTCACTGAGAGAATGCCCTTGAAAGAGACATTAGGTTCCTGGACTCTCTTCCTCTCTCTTTCACCTCTTTGTTCCCATGAGGTGAGCAGCATCTTCCACAATGTACTCCTGCCATGATGTACTGTCTTGTCACACACCCAAAATCAATGCAGCAAACTGGCCATCGACTGAAACCATGAGGCAAAGCAAATCGTGTCTCCTAAGTTGTTTTTCAGGTTTGTATCAGAGTGAAGTTCCTGGAATTTGGGTTCTGGCCTTGCTCTACCAATAAGTCATGAAGTGAACTGAAGAAAAACACTTCACTTTAATATCACTTTTAGTGAAAGTGTGAAAAGAATTAACACTCAAAACTACCTCTTTTCTAAACGCTGATTTTAGAAATTCTCTCCTCTGAGCATAACCTTCACAACCCTCTATTTTTCTCCTCTTCTACCAATCCTGTCTTTAATCCCTTTAACACTTTAGTCTTCTCTAGATGCAGTGCTATGTGACTGAGTTGTTTACTAGTTCATATAGCTTTTTGTTGACCTCAACAAAAAGGGAAAAGGGAAAAAAGTTCTTTCGAGGGCTAGAAATTGGCTCAGTGGTAGTGTTTGCCTAGCATACACACACACAGTCCCTTAGTCTTCTGTCACAATTGCGTGCCTTCTTACACTACGTTGCACTTTTTCTGGTTTTACTTCCATTATATCACTGTTACCAGAAAAAGTTGCAAAACTGTCCCAACTGGCTCAGCTAGAAATTTCTAATATTATTGTTACACATTCATGGTTGCACAGAAATTCTTTTGTTCACCTCTAGTTGACTATCTATATATCTATATCTATCTATATCTATATCTGTATCTATATCTATATCTATATCATCTATATCCCCCACCCTTTGGGCAGGATTGCCAGCCCAAGCACCACCTTCCTTAAGAGATTACACTACATCTTTCTCCTCTGAGAAGATATAGTACTTTACTATTAGTTCTTTTACAGTTTTTCCTTTCACAAACATCCTTTCTCTGTACTTTTTTCCTTTCTCTGGATGAATTTGTATCTGTCTTTCCAAAACATACTATGGACTATATTTCCTTTAATCTTTAATGCCATCATCCACTGCCCATTAACATGACATAGCATGTCAGAGCATATTTTTGTTAATCTCTTTCCCTTGATATGTTTGTCTCATTACTTGTCAGGGTTTTTTTTCTCAACGTTTATTTTCTATTTGTAAATGTTTACAGTACATAGTAATTACATTCTTTGTGGAGAGTTGGTAAATATACTTGACATATCTTAATCCTTTTCTATTCCCTTACCCTCTCTCTCATCTCTTGGTCTCTTTCCTTTTTTCAAAATTTTTCAAAATTCTACCTCCCTATATCCTATTATCTATCTTTTACTTTGCTCTTTATTTATTTTGAGTTTCTCATATCAGAAAAACCATGTATCTCTATGCTATATTTAAGCTTGTGTGCCTAATGTATTTCACTTAATTTTATGGTCTCAAAGTACATTCATTTTCCTACAAAAGACTCCTTGATTTTTAACTTATGTCTTTTTATTTATTTTCTATAAAACATAGGAAACTCTTGCTATGGGACTATCAGTGAGCACCTCCATTTCCTGTGTTTCTATTCATAGTCTGTTCAAAACGTTATTAATAGTCACCTTTGGACCTTTCTCAACAACCTCTGAACCCTAACACACAGTTTATAGAACATTTAAGCATCTTAGCATTTGTTAAGTCTTTCTAGGATCTGATTAAGAACCATTTTTGCTTTTGTTTAACTCCAGCTATTTATTCTCATGTTATAAAATAACACACATTATTTTTTCCAGAGCTTATCTGATGCCTTTGCTGCAATCTGTTAATTTAACTGCAATGCTCTTCCATACAAACTTGAAAACTAAAATGGATTTGACCCTTAAAATGTTCTTTTTTACCATGTTTCTCTATCTCATCAGCTAGTGCTGTATGGGTCTGAATTTTGTCTATACAAGGTCCTACATCATTACTAGTAATCTGTCTCTTAGACAGATTGCAGGTTCTGCAAAGACCTGCAAAGGAATTGTGTTTATTAGTATTTTAATCACATATAATTCCCAGCAGAATCCCTTGCAAATAATCAGTGATGATAAATGTATGCTGCAGAGAAATGATGAATGAGAAAGAAACATATGGATCACTGTTCGTCAGTAGCAATAGAGAACTACACTGCTTCTAGATTATACTAAGTTTTCAAATTCTAACAATATTATTGATATTCCAGTTAGAAATTTTTAAATTCAAAGATTCCAAAGAACAAATAGTTCAAGGTTCAAGTCATCTGCCCATCTTCACACAGTTTTTTAAGTGCCTAGAATCTAAGACACCTAAAAGTTCTGGCCTATTCTATTTACTTAACAAGCTGCTTCTGTAAAGTTTGGCATACATTTTAACTGTGGAGGAATTCAATTATCCTACACCACTATTGTTCAACTCAGTATTTAGTTTCTATGTTACTTGAAAGATTTAGTATTGGACATACATATCACCTGGGAAAATACATTGCATAAATATTTAAGGGAGGCATGTTAAGTCAGAAGAATAAGTTCTTTTCAAAATCATTTTCACTGTAAGTCTCTTTTTATGGCTTTTCAAAGCATAGATTCAATATAAAATGCAATTATTATTATTTCCCATCTGGTAGAAATAGAAAAAATACTCCCAATTTCAAGATTCAGAAAATACCCCCAAGAGATTTGTTTGTTTGTTTGTTTGTTTTTAAGGCATGGTCACACTACGCATTTTAGGCTGTTTTTGACCTCACTATGTAGCCCAGGCTGGCCTTGAACTCAAGTTGGTCCTCCTCTCTCAGCCTCCAGAGTTGTGGAATTACAGGTCTGTGCCACCACACCCAGCCTGTATCAGTGATTTTAAGCAGCCACTAAATCATACACAGACCAATGACTTAAATGCAGATATTTTTTGCAAGAAAGGTACTTGTTTTTTGCTGTTATTTTTCTGTGCAGACTACCATTGTATTACATGTACATGTGCAGATTTTATCTGATTCACTTTGCTGATGATGATTTTAAGGAGATTTGAAATACTGAGAAAGAAACAGAAAAGTGATTATATTTCATGAGAAGACATGAATTGAAACAAGGTTTGCTGTGTTATAATTTATGTATTTGGGAATGTTAAAAGATTCTTATGCTAATTCTACTTGTATGAGGGTAGCCAATGCTTTACTTTGAAATTTCATTATGTGTACTCCTGAGTAACAAGCACATGTAGGGAGAAACAGGATTATGAAAGATAAAAATGGATGTTGTGCTTGAAATGATCACATGTGGCTTTCATTTGGGTGGAATAAAAGGCAGTATGGATAATTGTAAGATTTTATTCCTGAAAACTTCCATTACTTTTAAACTTTTTTCAAATACATTTGTTATGTTGTTGAGTACTCAATTTGGCATCCTGAAAGTCATTAGAAACTAAGCTGTAGGCATCTCATTACAGTACCCATTATATTAACAGCTATTATTTTAAAGGTTGTATTTCATTTTTATTGTTTGCTTTCTCCAGATGATATATTTCTTTCTGATCAAAGAACAACAGTTAACAAATAGTACACACAAAATACTTAAGTGAAAGAAGGTATACAATTAGATTTTTCAACAAATTTTATAGATGCTATGTATTGTATACATTTCTTTTTAATTGCTTTTTTAGTAAATTTCTAATAAATGCTCAGAAAGGATTACTTTTACATGCATAGTGACTGTGTTTTTCAGCCAGGCAGTTGGACATGGATCTATTTTGCAATCCAACTAAAGATCCAGAAATATCTTTTATACCAAATATATCACTGTATAAATGATCTGTACTTTTGCTTTGAAATTCTAGAAGGCTGTCACTAAAAATGAGGTCTAACAATTTCACGCACACACAAAAAGATTCCAAAAACACAGAATAATTGTAGCATTTGATAGAGGCTTAATAGAGTAGCATATATTCTGACCTTATAAAAGTAGAAAAAAGAAACATGGGAAAATTTACCAAACCAGGACTTTGACACTTCACTAGTTTCTTATTAATACTTCTATAGTTAGAATTTTCAAGATATGAAAAATGATAATAGAAATAGACAGGAAATATGGTAGAAGTTTTTTGTATCTAGTTATATATATGCCCAATTATTTTAATATTTAAATCTAATGGAAGAGGGGGAAAGACATTGTATCATTTAAATACTGAAATATTCAAAGTTAGATTAAGTTTTAAACCATAAGTATCTAAGAACTGAGCCTGCAATGCAATCAAAATTCATGAATAAGAAATGAACTTTCTTCTTCTTTTTACCTTCTTTAAAAAAACAAACAAAACAAGCCAAAAATACCCCTTCACTTTCTCATTCTGCAGCAATAGAAGCAGCATAATGCTGCTACATGAATTCTTTTGAATGAAGGATTTCAAAAGTGAGATACATTATTTGTGAACTGTCCTTTTGATGCCCTTTACCACTTTTAATAAACATGCAAATTATTTGAGAGAATGAAGCAGAAGGTTTACTCTAGTAGAATTTACAGATTTAGATAGATTTCCGGTCTATGAAATTATGTACTTACGCGTCTTATATTAAACAAATTGAAGTATTCCACATCGAGATATCCTAGAAGCTGGGCCTATGAAGCTGCTAAAATCATTTTTATAGTGACATTGAGTCATGAGCCAAATGGTGACTGAAGAACATGCTAATTTTACTCTTGTAAATGGGACACATGAAATGAGACAGACTTGGAAGAAAGAATGGAGAGAATGTCATCAGCATGCACTGAAGACATCTCTCTAACAGGAATAGTATGATTTCTTTCAAAAGTTTCAAAACGATGAGAGGAAAAAAAATCTTCCTGTTCCATTATTACAAATGCAACTCTGACTTTTCAACTGTTATTTCTCAAGATCATGTGGCGTGTGTAACCTTTGCTTACCTTACAATATGTTTAAATGCTTGGTCAACATTCATGTTTCTGAATTTTTTTGGGCTCAGTTATCCACTACATTGCTAATGATAGTGGAGAAATATAGTGAACTTTCATTTATGTGGAATAAATCTACCAATATTTATCATATAAAAATAGAGAAATGAAAAAGATGAAAAAATAAAAATATGAGAAAAAAGCCTAAAAAACAGTTTGAGTATTTATTAATTCACTTAATGATACCAATGACCCATTACATGTTTATGTAAATATTTTAAAGTCAATGAAATATTTTCTAAATCCAAAAAAGTTTTAAGAATAGTATAGTTTTACATTTGCAACTCTGGCCTAATTTGGCAAATGTCTAGCTTAATAAGAGATGTCTGGTTTCTTAAATCTGCTTCAGCAGTCAAACTGTCTCAGTATGTTGTTTTAGTTGAAGTATATGAAGAAAATCTGGCCTGCTACAGATTTTCTTGTTTGAAAAAGTGAGAAGAGTTTTAATAGCATTTTCAGATTATTGTGGATTTCTTTTCAGTGTGTAATTTGAAGGCATAGCAATGTTTTCCCTACCCTGTATTACTGAAATCTCCTTTGTCTAACTTATAGTTTAAGGCTTTTATACATACTTACATATATTTTTTAAAAATTAGGTGTTATTCACTTGGAAAATACTGATTCTAAGGGCTATGTAAAATTTCCAAATGATGATTTTTTTATTATACGATTTCAGATTTACATTAGTGATGCTACCTATTTTATCAGAAAAATTTTTAAGAACTGAGAAATAGGCACCAATGGTAAGTTTCCAAAAGTATAATTACTGTTTGAAAGGTCAGGTATTGGCAACAGGTACTCTTGCATTTTTTTCATTTTCAAAAAATTCTGCATCAAATGTCCAAATTTGAATAACTGTAGACTCTCTAGCAGTTTTTCATTTAAGTCTAATGGTGATCCATAAAAATTAGATGATTTAGCTTTCAACTGAAACAATCACACAAGGATTTACATGAGACAAGTGCATATTTTGGTACATGGAAAAAATACTTCATGAGATGGCCAGTTTTATCACATAGAATACTAAAAACATGTAGTCAAGAGTTGAAATTCAACAACATTAATAGTTTTTCTTATAACATCATCTAATATATTCTTACATAAATCTGTCATTTAAAAAAATAAATCCACTGAGAAAGAAATCATGAAAACAATTCCTTTCATAATAAGTTAAAAAATTTAATATCAAGGAAAGGCAAGGCCTTTATAGTGAAAACATACTACTCTGAAAAAAGAAATTGAAGAAGAAATCAGAATATGAAAGACATTCCCTGTTCCTGGATAGACAGAATCAATGGTGTCATAAAGCCATATTACCAAAATTGACAACTAGATTTAATGCAATCCCACTCAAAACACCGACAGCATTATTCACAGAGGTAGAAAAATTTATATTAAATTTATATAAAATTTATATGGAACAATAAAAAATTCAGGATTCTAGGCAAGAAGAACAAAGCAGGAGGCCCAACAATCCCACATTTTGTTACATTACAAAGCTCTAGTAATAAAAAACAAGCAAACAACAACAACAAAAAACAGCATGGTAAACTGGGTATGATGGTGCAGGCCTGTTATCTCAGCACTTTCTGAGGCAGAATAGCTGTGAGTTCATAAGTTCAAGGCCAGCCTGAACTGCACAGTGAAACTCTGTCTCAAAAAGACCAAAAACAAACAAATAAAACAAACAACAATGACAAAAACCCAGCATCATACTGGCACAAAGACATGTGGATCAATGGAGCCAAATATAAAGGACACAGAAACAACACTGGGCACCTTCAGCTAGCTATGTGATCTTCAACAGATGGACCAATGCATATGCTGAAGAAAAGGTAGCCTTGTTAACAAATGATGCTGAGAAAACTGGCTATTCACATGCAGAAGACTGGGCCTACACCTATATTTCTCATCATGCACTAAATTAAAATAAAATGATCAGAAATCTACATATTAAAATAGAAACATTTAATCTGCTGGAAAATAGAATACATGAATTTTTGGAGACATGGAAATAGGCAAGGACTTTCTGACCAGAACTCCAAATGTACAAGAAATAACATCAACCATCAACAAATGAGACTATGTCAGATTAACTTCTGTACTGGAAAGGAACCAAGCAACAAAGGAAGGGACAACCCACAGAGTGAGAAAAAATTTTGCAAATCATTCCTTGTACAGAGGACTAATATGTAGAATATATAAAGAACTCAAAGAAATTAGATCTCCTGATGTAAAAGATGCGATTAAAAAAAAGGGCAATTGAAATTGAAATTAATACACACTTTTCAATATGAAAAATGTCTGGCATCTTTGACCATTAGAGAAATGTAAATAAAAACAAAAAACAAAAAAACTGAGATTTCAGCTTGCTCCAGAAAGAATGACTACCATGAAAAACTCAAACACATGCTGCTGAAGTTGTGGGGAAAAAGGAACCTTTCTACATTGTCAATGAGGATGTGAACTAGCAACCATTATGGAAATCAGTATAGAAGTCCTCAGAACACTAAAAACAGAAATTCCATTTGACCCAGCTACGTCTTTTTTTAGTATCTTCCAGAAAAAGTAAAAGACTCATGTTTACAGCCACACAACTCATAACAGCTAAATCTTTAGGGAAAGGAATGTATCCTGATACCATAATGCTAAAGAAAATCAATCAGACACAGAAGGTTAAGTGTCACTTGGTTTCTCTTATGTGAGAAACCTAAAGTATAAATAAAGAGTAAGTAAAAGATAAATAATAGGAAACAGTGAGATAGACTCTGTAGAAAATTGGCATGGGAGGGACAGAGAGAGAGAGAGAGGAGAGAGGAGGAGGAAAGAAAAATGATCAAGCTGCAATATGTATATTGATCAACGTTCCAAGGTAAATGCATTTATTATGGATCACAAATGTGTACTAATTAAAAAAGGAAAAATACTGACTATGAGTTTACAGTGGTGAGGAAAGTATTGATTACTGGTAGAGTTCAGTGCCACTAGATTGATTAGTACGAAGATGTCAGTAATTTTCAACACCATAGTTTTTCATCATTAGTGCAAATGTCATATTTCTCTTGAGCATATTTTATACTGTTTTTGTAAATTCATGTCAGTTAAGTATATTATTTCTTAATTTTTTTCTGAAAATTTCTCTAGGGTAGATTCACATTCGTTTTCATTTCCCATACCATAGTTTTTAATCAATCAAAACTTTAAAATGAGAAATCTTAGCTTGCAACCTGTTAATAAATTCAGAAGCACTACTTTTAGGGAATATTTTCACTGATAATTACGGTCTATGTGACCTCAAAACTATTCATTTATTCATTTTTGTTTTACTCATTTACCACTCATAGCAACATAGTAATTTCTTTTTTCTATGCTCCTTAAACTTCATTTATATCTTTCACCATGGAAAATCTTGCTAAACAACTTCATGGGAGAAGATCAAGGTAATCCAGCATAAATTTCTTCTATGCCTTTTTCTTTATCCACACTTAAAAAATTATCAACTCATTATTCAAGAGTTTTTTTTTCCCAGAAAATTACGTCTGATTAGAATTCTTGATTCTCTTTTCTTCATTATTGTTCCTTCAATTCTTCCTCCTATTTTAGGACTCTCCTTTTATCTACTTCTTCAATGGCAATAGTATTGCTTACATTGTCCATGTTATAAGATCTTTCATCTTTTAATTCTGTGTTTTCTTTGAGATAATCTTTTCTTTCATGTACTCCTAAATTTATAGGGAAAGATGTAGATTTTAATCTTGTCTGCTTGCTGATTGTCTATAAACTTCTTTGGCAATACATATCTATCGATGTACTGGAATTGTTTTCTCAAAGAAAAATCATTCCGTATAAGTTACCAAATTCAGTAGGGTTTTCACAGTAGTCCACCATATCAAATTGTATGTAACATTTTAAAATGTCATTCCTTTCTTTTTAAATGTTCTTCCACAGGTTACCATAGTTACTGCATTCTTTTGGTTTCCCTCAAATCTTCTTGTTCTTGCTTGTTCCTCTACCTACCTCTTAAAGGATCATTATTCTCTTTTTTGCTCTTTGTATTCTGTTTCAATCCCATTTTCCCTAGCAGTTTTAACTGCACCTGTATATGGATGACACACAAATCTGTAATTTTGGAGCCTGATTTTTTTTTTCTGAAGCTTTGAGTCAGAAATTTTACTGTTTGTTTGACTTTCCACCATGAATAGCTTCAACATCTCAAATTTAGTAAATTTAAATTGACTCTAAAACAAAATAATAAATTTATGCTTGCTCTGAACTCCTACCCTTACCATTAAAATATTCATTGCCTTCAATATTTTTGGTTATATTGTCACTATTTTCTCATATATTTATATGTGAGGTTTATATTATCACATATTTCTATGTTGAAATCTTAGATTACTCAGTCTCACTTATTACCATTTCTCAAACTCCATTGTTTGATTCTGTCCACGGAATGTCTATTAAAAAATGCTTAATTTCAGCTGGGCTTGGCTCACACCTGTAATCCCAGCACTCGGGAGGCTGAGGCAGGAGGATTGTTGTGAGTTCGAGGCCAGCCTGGGCTACAAAGTGAGCTCGAGGCCAGCCTGAACTGTATAACAAGACCCTGTCTCAAAAAGACAAAAAAAAAAAAAAAAGTTTATTTTCTTTCTTCTTTGGCTACTACCTTTAACCATCCCTTTGAGCATTGCATTTTAGGCTCTTCACACTTATTTAAACACATTCTTTTTAACATACTCTTATTATAAGAATTAACTTTTTGAAGCATAAATAGAAAAAAGCTATTGGCTCTTAGGAATCCACAAAACATAGTTCAGAACTTTTACATAGTTCTTTTGAGTTTCAAGCAAATCTATTTTCGATTATCTTTCTACAATCTCTGTGCCATGCATACTAATGTTCAAGCATGACACATACAATATTCCTGGTTGTCATTTGCTCATTTTTCTATGCTGTTTTCTCAACTTAAAATACTATTCTTTTCAGTCAATGATAATAAAAATCCTTCTGATTTTTCCAGCCAATTTATAAGTCACACACCTTTTCATATCTCTAAGAAGAATAACATCATTAGTGCTTATTGAACACTACCATAAGTAAGAATTATTTTCAGTTAATCATTTCTCTGTATTACATTTTCTTTGAGATATAATACTTTGATTTCTGAATCTCTCAAAATTTTTGAAACAGAATTTTTATTGTTGCTTTTTCATCCAAATTTATTCTTCACCTGAAGATTGTCATTGGTTAAATGATTTTTTCAAGGTCATAAGTTCTTTCTATTTCATTCTTCTTATTCAGTTATTTTAGTGAACTTAGTAAAATGTTTTAGTATGCTTAGTAAAATACCTCATTACTTTAAGTAGATAAACTGTAATCATTCTGTAGAATATTTTTTCTTCAGGATATCCCCAATTTCAACAAGAACTTAAAAAAATAACAGGCAAAGAAAGCATTTTAGAGTTAGGGAGAAAAGGGGTGGTAAAAAGAATTAAGATGTGTTATGTATCCATACCAGCTCACCAAATTAATGTCATTATATACTACAAAGCTGTACAAATAAAAATTTTAAAATGAATTACTAAAAATCTATCCTATTTTCACTTTATTGAGGGCTATCTCTTTTCACTTTACTGAGGGCTACCTCTTTTTAGGTTTAAATATTCACATATTACTAAAGTTCAAAAGTAATGCATAGAACAATTCATTCTGCCAGCATGTTACTGCTTTTTACATATTTTTAAATATTTTCAAGCATTTATAAATTATTTATCATGTACTTTTAATACATCTGCTGAGACAGTCAATTAGTTGTAGAAGTACTTTTGGTCAGGAAGTGACAAGTAGTATTATTTGCACATTACAAATGAAGGAACCAAAGCAGAAAGAGGTTAGTTGAGTTGAACAATGTCTTACACTATCAGTGGTACCAGATTGAAATCACAAAAGCAGTAAGAGCCTGAGGCTGGTGGTGGATTTTGTACATATACTTGCTAAAACCACTGTCTCGTCTTCTCCTTCACTGGTTCTATGAAACCAACTAGGGAAGATAATTTTAAGATATACATATATACTTATTAGCCTAAGATATTTTCCCCCATGTCAAATATTTAACTTTTGAAAATATTTTACAACACTGAAACATTTCTTTTCAAAATAACTCCTTACTAATTTTTCTGTCTTTAAAAATGGTAAAGGTCTAATCATGCTCATATTTTCCAGACTATTCCAAAGTTTAACAGTAACTATAAGAAAAACAAAACAGCTATTGTTTTCTAGTGCATCATGAATCATAACAATAACAAAAATATAAAACAGCCAGAAACACTGTGTATGAAAAAAATTTAAATTTCTCATGACTCTGTTACAGTTATAGTCTCATTATTTCTTTATTAAAGGTTTAAAATTTTTAAAGTATGAAACTAGTGGGTGATGTAACTGCTTCCATGACCAGTTAATAATTTTGCTGCATTTGTTTCGGGACACATTAACTTACTTCATTTTGCATTTATGCCTTACTATCAATATTTATTTTTAAAATATGCAAATAGTAATATAGAACATATTATCATATGATTCACACATATAAATTAATGCCACTGTCTCTTCTTCCTGGCCTTTTGTATTTGTTCTATGAACACTTTTTATTCCAACTCTCATATACCTGTTCTACTCATCTTGGTGATGGTCCTTATATTCAGATATCTCACTGGTAGAGTTGTTCAGTCTTTTGATAGCAAAAGCACATTCCCTAGAGACTATGAGTTTGAAAAGGATATACAAAATATTTGATACCTGAGAAAATGTTTCTGAATTATAAAAAAATTGAGATAAAATATTTTTAATTAATATTTTCAACATCAATATTAGTAAAACTCACAAAGTGGAATGCCAATCACTCTTTTAATTAATTACATTTAAATTATATTGAATATATAATTTGGATCATTTTAATATGTTCGATAAGATATACTGTAGAGCTTCCAAAAGTGTATTTGTCTGTGATTAAGGAAGGCTTAAAACTTGCTCTGATCACAGTGAATTAGAAATAATTTCATTGGCAGTCTCAAGCAAAAATAGTAGGCTCAGAGCATGAAAGTAGGTTTACTTTGGAGAGAGCTATCTAATATAGGAAAGCTAGGAATTAGAGACTTATTGAATGGGACGTATGAAGATAGGGATCTTTAGGATGAGAATCTTGGATTGCTCCTTGATTTCTAACTTGCATAAATGAGAAGAAAGGATTACTTAGTGAATGTAAAAGGAACAGCGATATGAAAACTATAAAATTGGTGCTTAAAGATATCATAATGTGACATTTAAATTCAATAGTCTTTTTCCTTTCTGAATGAGTGAAAACACATTAATTAAAAATGCATTTCAGACACATGGTAGCAAGTATTTTCTGTGTGATATCTAAATAACTATTCCAGTGAAATAGTGCTTGAACACTCCCCATATGCCTTTTTTCAACTAAAAACAGTTGCTATAACTATGTCTCAACATTCTAGAAATATATGTATAATCATTGCCAGTTCATCTGCTTATAGATACTACTATGTAGTATTTATCTTCCTTAATTACTATAAATGTCATTGCTTAGAATTATAATTAATGCTTTTCATATTGATTATATACACTCAGCTTTTTAAAAACTTTTATTGCTTGTTAATTATTAATATAACTTTCAATATTCTTTTTCTCTGACATTGCTATATGTTATTTCAAGAACTTTCTATATATTTGCTTTAAATAGAATTGTTTTAAGTCAATAGGATAGATTCAGAGAGAAGAGGGAATATTGAATAGCAACAATGAAAAATGAACACATTTGAATGTAATTAAGAAAGTATTTTTTCAACAAGAAATGTACCCAGATATTATCTATAATGGATACATATATCAAGACACTTTCAAAATGAGATGATCTATGAAAAAATATTTTAAAATATGAATAAGATATGTTTCATAAAGTAAGAAGATAAATAATAAGTATATTTACTTTGTTCATGATACAAATTTTCTGGAAAATCATGATATTTTGTAGACTATCAAAATCACTTGAGTGCCAAAATTGAGCATCTTTTTTTTCTTGTTTTTGTCTTTTAAAGTACTGGGGATTAAAACTAGACACTTCAAGTGCATCCCAAAGATTTGTTGTTGTTTTGTTTTGATTTTGTTTTTGTTTTTGTGGTTTTTTTTTTTTTTATAGAGAAGGAGTCTTTATGTGTCACCAGGATGCCCAAAGTGTACTCCAACTTGTGATCCTCCTGCCTCAGTCTCCCAGAGTACTGGGATTATAGACATGCACTATGACACGGGCTAACACTAAGTATATTTACTATTGAATCTATTATTAATACTGAAAATTAGTTATAATTTTATTCCATTACCATAAACATTTGGGAAACTATTTAAAATACTAAATGTTGAATTTAACAAGATACAGGTGATCTGAGAAGTTCATTAAATCCAGTGAGTTGAAAGGCAAAAGTTTTCAAAACGAAGATATTTTCTTGATACTACTTGACAGTAAAATGTCTATTTTTCTAGTTCTCTAAATTTCAGAAAAGATTTATGCAGATTGCAAGGTATAAAATTCTTTTAAAAATTCTTTAATTCATTACCTTGTGGAATAAATTAGAATTTTTTGATACTAACCTAACTAAAAAAGTTTTATTTTAGCATTAAGAATTAGTAATGTCTGCATCCAATTCCAGTAATGTTTTATGTCTACCAAATTTAGTCAAAATATAATTAGAAGGCCTGGTGCTTAGCATATCTTCTTGGCTTTCATTGTTGCATATGAAACCACACTGATTTCTTTAATTCTCATCAACTTTAAATATTTTTAGAACATAACTGAAGACATTACAACCACATAGAATGAGTACTTCTCAAATGACTCAGAACAAAACCGATTTCAAATATCACATCACAGTGATATTTATACTTCTAACTGCTAGAAGAGAGGTGTTCAAATGTTGAAACTGCTAGCACATATAAATCACTTAAGGTAACTTTAAATTTACTAGAAGCTGACATCACTATCAAATCTGGCAAAATTTGATAGAAAATGTGCACACACATGCATACAAACACACACTCACAATCCCCAATGCTTTTAAAAAATATAGACAGGGTAAATCATGTAACTTTTGAGGTTACAGATAATTTTTTAGATTACAGTTTGAACAAATGGAAAGTTGAAGACACTTTTTTTTTATTAAAAAATTTTCAGAGTTTTTTTTAAGGAAATAACATGCACTGCTAAAATACAAAAATCTTGTTGCTTTGTTTATTTACTCCATAGTCTAAGACAGTGTAAACAACAGAAGTTACTCTGAATTTAAGTTAAATTGTGTTAGACCTATCTGAACATTAGTTAGCTTGGCATACATTTTTTTAAAATTACATTTGTTTTTTTCCCCTATCTACTCTTGAAACACGCTATTTCTACTCCTTACCTTCTTATCTTAGATTCTTATCAATGTTACCATATATTTTTGTACTTATTGTTTGTATAATGGCTTAACAGTAAAACACTATTAAAGCAGGCAGTTGAAGAAAGAAATAAGAAAATGATTCTCAAAAATTTTAAGATAGAAATAGTATTTCAAAGTGAAATTTAAAAAATAGTTACAGCTCATATTTGCAAGTAATGTTATGTTACATAATGTTAATGTTAAGAAGCAAGAGGGAATGTGGTATTGAGGGAAATGAAAATGAGCAATTTTGCAATCTATTTTATGTCACATTCAATGGATTTAGAAAACAGAATTTTGAGTGTTCTAATTGTTATTTGTTTGACATTTGAATAAAATATTTAATTTCATTGGGTTTCAGTTTTCATGCTGCCAGAATGTGGGTTCCCAGACTAAGAAAATATTTGAAATATTTTCTAGGTCTGAATCTCCAACATTAATGTCTGTGCACCTTTTATAAATGCCAGGTTTTCACAAAAAATAGCATTCTTCTCCAAGCCTTTGGAGAAGGGGAAAGCTATATTTAGAAAGTCCATTGAGCTCCTGGGATGTTCTGATGCCTTATTGCTATTTATAAACAGATGTACACTAGTAGAAAACCAATTTTGTTTGTCTATAAGTGCCTGGGCTTAAGGGAGTTAAGAAGTTTTTATTATAATAAGTGTTGATTTAATTAATTGTTCAATGCAAGATTTTTTTAAAAATTCACTTACTGATTGCTTCATTGTTACATGGTTTGATATGGGACTTGATTTCAAATATTACATTCCTATTTAAACATATAGTTGTCACACTGTTGGTTTATCATAGATCTCTTATGGAATATAATAGACAACAACTGTTTAAATTCCTAAGTGTGAGTATTCTTTATGACATTTTCTCCTAAATTTCATGCCACTGTCCTACAATATGAATGCTGAGAGAAATTTATAAATTCTTCAAGAACTTTTCATTCTTGTGCATCTTATCGACTTTATTGTAATACCAATTTCACAGACATATGAAAGAACAAAATATCATTACGACAAAAACCCTTACAATCTCAAATTGAAGGAAGGAGAGATTGCCAGAAGGTATTAGTGAAAGAGGATAGTACTAATAGATTAGAAACTGAATACCTGTTATAGTTTGTGTCTAGCTGTCTACCACAAAGCCTCTTGTACTTTTAGATGGGACTTTTTTGGAGGTAGCTGAATCTGCAATTTGTGACTGATTCATAGTTCAATGCTAGGATTAAAGGTGCTGGGATTAAGGGTTAGTGACTGAGGGTTGGTGATTGCTAAATCAGCCCACTGATTGGCTTCGCACCACTCTAATTTCAGAAGTCTGGATAAGATAAAAGGGGCAGAAAGAGGCTTGTTTTCCTCTGCTCTAATTGCTTTTGCTGCCACCATGAGCTGTGCCACCCTACCTTGGATCCAGCCACTTATGCACTGAAACCTCTACAAACTATGAGCTAAATAAACTTTTCCTCTTTAACCTTGGTGTTGGATATTTTGTCTCAGCAGTGAGAGAAAAGTAACTTACACAGTATGATTATTAGTAGACTCTAAACTATACTAGTTGCCTGTAGGATCATCTGATTCGGGGATTTGTTGTGTGTAACTGTTTTAAAGAATATTAAAGTAATAGAAAAATTGACAGTAAAAACAGTTCATTTCCCAAATGACTAGAAAGTAAGTAGCCAAAACTATGCATCATCAATCTCAGATACTTTAGCAGTTTTTATAAACATTCTTCCAACTAAAACCATGAAAATTAGAAAATTCACACTGACTGCAGTTCTATTCCATCCTCAGATTCCTTTCAAGTTGTGTCAATTATCCTAATAATGTCCATCATGTTGAAAGAATTAGTCCACAATCACATGTTATATTTACTTTGTCTATTTAGTTTCTTTAATATGGAAAATTTTCTTGGGCTTTTTATACATTTCATGAGCTTGAAATTTTTAAAGATTACAGATCACTTGCTTTTGTAGAATTTTGTGTTTGTTTTATGATTACATCTGTCATGCTTTATTTTTTCTCTTGTATCCCATTAAAAATTTTTTGCAAATTTTCAAAATTTGTACTTTACTGGAATATTAATTTTACTCATTTCATTGAGAGTGTCACCTCTCTTTTCCACTGTAAAGCTGCTTGTTTCCCTTTCATCATTAATAGGGTTTGTAAGGTACTTTATGTAAACATCAAACGTAAGCTTATATTACATAAAATTTATCCAGTAGAAACTCGTTCAATGTAGCTTGCATGTTTTTGTAAATTTCTCATCATTAACACCTTAAATAATTTTTGAACAAATGTCTATTTTAGGGACATTTTATTTTTTCCTCCTCCAGCTCTGGAATCAGCCATTTCTTCAAAGAGCTCTGGTTTCTCTAATAGGATACCTGTATTTAGAAACTGGGATCTGGATACAACCTGTGCTCATGTTCATTCCTACTGGGGAATAGCTGTCTCTTATCCTTTATTAGAGCTAGGTGATTCATATACATATGTACACATTTATGCACACATATGGAAACACATACATATGCGTTCATGTTTTTTATATACAAATATATTTTACATATGTTTCTTAATTATGTGTAGAAAAACATGAGTTTATTATAAAAATATCCCCTTTTATACAATACCAGAGTTCATTCTAATTTTTGTCTTTTTCATACTTTAAATCCTGACACAGAAACATGAATTACTATAATCTTCAATATCATTACTTATTGAATTAGTAAATGTTTAAACAAATTCTTGTTGCTGGCATCCTCTCATCCCATGCAACATTTTTTCCCATCTGGCCACAGGTTATGACTATTTGTACTGAGTTGTTTCTGTAGCAACTTCCCTAGGTAGCTGCTTTTGTCAGTCCAAGAAGACCTCCTCATTTTACATTAAGCTTCTCTGTGCATGTCTTCCTTGTGCTTTTCTCCAGCTATGCATCCACTGCCAAGCCATTATGATCCCCTGGTTGTTTACCCTCCCCGTTCTGAGCTGACCATCTCTAATGGTTTTTGGACAAACTTATTTACAGAGGGCAGAAAGAAGGAAAAGGATGAGAAAAGGGAGATTATAAAGAGATAAATAGTCACTTTTTTTTTCTAAATCGTACTTGAAGTGGTTCTTTAGGAAATTGTAAAGGTATTATGAGGTTATCAGCTGGAGAACTAGAATACATATTTTTATATATCTATACTTTTATTTCTAAACCCTTGATTTATAAATTCATTTATACTTATGATACTCATGTGCATAAAATTTTGTAGCAACAACATTTTGGTATTTAAGTTTTATAATACCTAGAAATTTTAATATCTACCTAATATCATTGGAGCTGTCAACCCTATATATAAATTTACTAAATCTTAGCCAGGAGCACTTAGGAGGGTATCTATGTTCATTCTCATGGGATTTTCTTCTTTTTGTCGCTGTGTTACGCAGTTATCTTGTCTCTGGGACACAATACCTGGCACCCAGAATTTAAAGGAGAAAAGATTTAGTTCTGTTCAGGTTTGAGGGACTCAATTTATAATCAAAACATCATTACGTGCTGAAAGATTGTAGTGGAACATAGCTGCTTAGTACATAAGCATAGAAAGCAGAGCAGGAGAAGACAGCAAAAACAGAAGGGATAAAGGACCAAACATAGATGCTGAAACTATGCTTCATAATTCACCTAAACACTTAGAAGTGTGTTCCACCAATCTCCAGGGCAAATCCCAAAGCAAATCATGTTGAAACTACAACCTTAGCACTACATATCATCTTTTTTCAACTTTCTACCCAAACACATCTCCTGAAACTGTATTTAACCTTCAAATAAAGATAATAGGAACTTCATAATTATGCCTAGCAAAATACAGTTATCCCACATACAACCAGAAATGCAAATGTTCCTCAACACTCAACAGTTCCAGCATTTTTCAAAAGTCAAAGTCCAAATATCTTCTGAAACTAATGACAGACTTTCAGCTTGTAAACCTATCTAAAAATAAAAAAGTTATGTAATTCCAAGGCACAATAGCAGAGCATAAATATTCCCATTTGAAAACAGAGGAATGAGTATCAAAAATAAATAGGAGAAAAGAAGACCAAAACGTAGCTTAGCAAACATTAAGTCTGCTAGGACCATATCTGGCATATAGGCACATACTGGTAAAATGTGAGTTGCAAAGCACTTGTGCACTTGCACAGTTTTGTGGACTGCAGCTCACAAGTCCTTTCTTTTGTACTGGCTACACTTATTTCCTGCAGCTTTCCTCAGTTGACTTTCCACATTGCTGCCATTTCTGACTTCCTGAGTTCTCTGCTGTAACTTTGGCTTCATTCCCAAAGCTTCATGCTCTACCCTCTCAGGTGTACCTTGCCTGGCCTCCCAGACCTTTCTATGAAATGCAGGTGGAAACCTCATTGACCCCAGACCTCTTCCATTTTACATGCTAGTAAGACCAGCATCACATGAACAATGCCAAGGTCTGATATGAGAGGAAGGAATAACCAGGTCCTCTTAGACAGTACCTATGATAGACTCTGAGTGCCTGGATAACTGAGCATGGTAAAGTGAATTCTGGGAAGCCACTTCCCTAGGAAATTCTTCTTACACAGGGGTCCCAGGAACTGTCTTCTCAAATGAAAGGTTGATATTTTTGTACCCTTGAGTGTGCAATGGGTGAGCCTTTCTAATTCCTGGGATATTCTTAAAGTATCTTACTGTCCCCACTCAAAGTACTTGGTTTCTTTTTAATGATGCTAATCTCTTCACAGACATACCTCCTTTGGCCCCAATCTTATACATGGTTCTTTCTGGGCCAAAATTTAACTTCTTCAATTTTTTTCTACTTTACTGTTGCTTGCTAAAAAAAATCAACAATATCCACTGCCATAACCTGAATATTAGAGTGTCTTAATATTTTCTCTGCCAAATCAATTACTACATAACTTTTATTCTCATTTTTCCACTCTAGGCAAATTCTCTGTCAGAATATGACACATATGACCTGTACTCCAACTGCCAGTGGAGTCCTTGTTCCTATCTGGAACCTCCCAAGCCATTCCTCATATTCCTGCTGACATTCGGAGCTGCTTCCCTCTGATTAGAATAGTCAGCAAGCTCTATATGCAGTATCCTAAGGCTTCTTTAGCCTGCAGCTTCAAAACTTCCCACACTCCTCCCACATCGCTGCCATTTCCTAAAGCTTCTTCATTCAAGGTAGCACTGTTATTATCACCACAATAACTTCACTTCTGTGTTAGCAATTTCCTGTATTAGTGAGCTATCATGGAAACAGAATACCAACACTCACAATTAAAAGGAGGAGAGGTTTAATTTCACTTATGGTTTTGGGGATTCAGTCCATGATCTGCTTGTTTCAAGGTAGAGACATTATGGCTTAGTGGAAGGCCATGGCAAAGCACAGCTGCATGCATGAAGATGAGTGGGGGATGACTACCACAGTAGAATGGGTGAGGGACTAAACAGATCTCCAAACCATGCCTCTATGATCCACCCAGACACACCTAGAATTGTGCTGTACCAATCCCCAGGTTAGATCCCAAAGCTAGTTAAATTGAAGCACTACCCTGACTGTCACAGGGACTTTGAATGTGTGCCATCTGTTGATGTTCAGTTTCATACCTTTAATAATCTTTACCAGCTCATATCAGGCCCCTTCCTTGTATGTGAGCAAATACATCTACAGAGAGTTGGTATCTCTTGGAACAATACATAAGCCATTTGCTGTAGAATCATCTAAGATACTTGTTACAAGGTAGGTTCTTGAGCCTGCATGATTTCCTGTTCAGAATCTCTATGGATGTTGATGGATGTGTAGAAATCCCCTCTACTGATTTTGATCAATTAAATATTTCAACTATGATGTAATTCACATGTTTACAGTGTTTAAACAGTCAAAGTTTAAAATACATTGGTATCACCAGTTTTAGTTCTATGAATTCACATTTGTTGATTAATAAATTTATGAATTGCAAGATGTGTGAATCGTCTACAAAGTGAAATGTAGCTTATTTTTTTTATAAAATGTCTTCTACAAATATCTTCACAAAATTAAATGGGACTATATGCTTAGATCTTGATTAGAGGAAACTTACATATCCTCCAAATTTTAGGAAAAAGCAATTGCAAAGGTTCTAATACTTCAAAAGCCCATTGGAGTAAAAAATCCTGCAAGTAAATATGTGAGGGGACCAGAGCAGTAGTAAAGGAGTTTGGAGAGTTAAGCAGGAGAAACACTGAATGAGACCACATGGACAACAGAAACCAGTTTGGTCTTTATGCTGAATGGAAAGGACCAGGGTTTTGAGCAATGGTATTATTTCTTTCAAAAGATGATTACTGTAGCTCTTGTATTGGTTATAGATTACACTGTAAGGATTGGGATAAGAAAAGGGAGGGAGATCTCATTTACATTAAATGAGACAAAAGTGATAAAGTTTCATGAAGATAATGAGAGATAAATGGGTACAAGATAGATTTTGAAATACAGCTAGCAAGAATTTCTGATAGAGTACATGTAGGATCTGTGAGACAGTGAAAGTTAATGGATAAAACAAGGCTTTTAGCCTCCACAACTGAATGAGTTATAAAGCTGGGGAAAATTAAGTTTTCTTTATTAAGTTTAAAATGTTAAGTGGAAATTCTAATGGAAAATTGAAATATGGATGAGTGGTCAAAGTGAGAAAAATGAATTCAAGAGTCTTAAACATCTGACTTTTAAATTAATTGGACTGCAATAAACTCATAGATAGTGAATGAAGATAAAGGATTGGAAGGGTTGGGACAAATTTTAGGGCACTTTAACACAAGTCATTGAGGGCTAGAGGTTTCACTAATAGACTTGGAAGGAATATCAAAAGAAAAAGGAAGAAAAGTAGAATAATATGGTGTTTTGAAAGTCAGTGAAACATAGCATTAATGGTAGATATTATTAAAACTCCTTTTCCAAATTTTCTTGTATGAATACTATCATAAAACTTGATATTCTTAAAAAGATCTTTAGCAAACAAACAGAAACAAAAGAATAATTTTTCTGTCATGAATGACTGACTGCAGTAGCATGGGTAATGAAAAGTTGCAAAGAGGGAAGAATCAAGACTTTAGGTAAAGCATTATTTTAAATGTTAAAAATCCATTTAAGAAATAAGTACATAATGTTTAGATGTAGTATTTTTGTCTTTGTGTCAACTCCAACTACAGCATACTATAAGTGAAGATGGTTACAGTTTAATATTACATTTAGGGGAACAAAGGAAATTGCTTGTGTTTAAAATAGATTTTAGAGTAGACTTTAAGAAAGTATTTTAAGATATTTTAGAATAGATTTTAAGAAGAAAGTTTGAAACTTGTCATATTTTAAGCAGAATTTTATAAATGTTCATGACAATTTTAGAGTCATAATGAAGCTTAGTTATAAAATTACTTACTTGATTACAACATAATCAATTTTGTAGGTAGAGTCTAAGATGCTAGTGTTCTGGATACATTTCATTTCCTTTCTTTTTTCAACTTTATTAAGTATCCTTTTTTTGAATATTCTCCTTTTATATTTTTAGTCATGTGACTTCTTATAAGTATTATGTTGAAAATCATAAATGTATCTTCACCAACTATATTACAATGCTTGAAAATTGAGATACTTCTAGCCTCAGACTTTAAAAAAAATTTGTGAAGGTAATTTGCCTAACCATCCTATATCTCAATAACCTCTGAAAATTGAAACAACAACCCAAGACTTATTGTCAATAACTTTAAAATGTTTACATAAGTAATATATGTATTTAACACAAGTATGTATTATACATCACACACACTATATATATATAGTTGTATATATATATATATATATATATATATATAGTATTTTTAAGACAAATAAAAGGAATTTAATTTAACTTCCTGTGTGAACCTGAGCAAGTCACTTTGCCTCTCTGAGCCTCAAATTCCCTATCATTGAGCTATAAAATCGTAGACCACTTTCAAACATTAAACATTTTATGATGTCACAATTTCATGATTATAGGGAACTGTACATTTTTATGAAAAGACAAGGTAAAAACCATATATTGCTGTTTTATCCTTTATGTAGCAAATTTCCAAATATTTTGTGCAAAATTCTCAAAGCCTTGGCAATATACTCTTTCCTATGAGTTCTCAGTATAGTGTATTAAATTTCATTTTGAATAATTATAGAAGATATAGATTCTTTATATTCCTTTTCCCCAAACTTGAATTCATCTTTTCATTTTCTAGCTCTCTCTTCCCTCCCTTCCTCCTTGCACCCCCACACTAATATCTTTCTTTAACACATGGCTTTAAACATATTTCTATATTTTGTAAGGTAACTAAAAGAAATGATTTATCAGAGTTAAGTTAAATGTTTTTAAAATGCTAAGTAACTAAAATTAGGCTGTATAGAGCTCAGATGAATTTGTAATAACATAGCAGATGTATGTTATGGTTTATATTTAAGTGGTATGGTTTATATCTAGATTTCCCCTCAAAGTCTCATGTGCTCATAGGTAGGGCTCTTCAGAGGTGGTTGGATCTAGGTTATGTGAATATGGGTCAAGAAAGGGTCATAAGTGTGTCAGTCCAATGGGTATATAATGTATAGTTTTGTATGTGGCCAAATGGATTTACTGAAGGCAGATTTGGTTTTGCAGTAACTGCATTTTCATGCTAACTTCTGCATTTCTTTCTCTAATGAAAGGCTTTTTTCCTCCCTTGGAACTGAGAGGATAGCAACAGAACTTTATAGAGAAATGGCCATTGCAATACCACCTGTAGAAAAAGCACAAATCAGAATTTTAACAGCTAGTGACACTGAAATTGTCCTTAACTTTATCATTATATAAATGCTTTAGGAACATATTTTGCAAGTAATATAATTTAAAAGCTTATCAGAGGGGTTTTATACCTACAGTCAGTCATTTAGTGGTCTTGTGTTTTTCCTTAAAATAGAGAGTATTATGTAAAAAACACTAAAACTCTGTCTAAAAACCAGACAGATTGTTTAGATTACATTTATTGTATGAGATCAGGGCTTTCATATCATACTTATGTCATAGACTTTGGCAAATATGGAGTCTGGGCTAGTCTTATAATTATTGTTTGAATCACAAGGATCACACATTTATTCAATAAATTTTATGCTTGTATTTGATGTGTCATTTATGGTGTATAAATATGTAGTCCAGAGACTACAGAGGTCAGCACCCAAGACAATAACAGGATAGATACATTTTCTACTACATTGTTTTTCATTCATTCATCCACTTATCATTCAACATGCATCATTTTGGGTACTGACTAGAAATCAAATACTGGGCTAAACATTGAAAACTGTATATAGCTATAAATAAGAAAACTGTTCCCAGATTGGGATATCACTGCTGTGTTTTGTTTCTTGTCATAAAATGGGAAGGTCCTCTACCCTAAATTTAATCTGAAATTGCAGGTGGAAAGAAAATTGTTGACATGCATAGGTAAATAAAAACAGAGCACCTTTTTAAAAGATCCATTCTCCTCCCCTCTAGCTCCCTAAGGACATTTATTTTGTGCCCAATCTAAGACTAGATGAACCCCAATAAGAACCAAGGTAATTTATTCACATTGTTGACTAGGACTATTCCTATATCCTTAATTTTGATAAACAACCAAAAGGGCATGGAGACAAACTATGAAAATGAATTGTGTTAGGAGAAAATATTAAGAGTTAATCTGCTGCTCCACACTCCTAACCTCCTGAGATTAAACCACAAGCACCGGGATCACTAAGTGTACTTAGTAACAATGAACTAAAAATGGAAAAAAAAACATCACGTTGTTATTGTATTCTTTTTCCTCCAAGGTATTCCGTGATAAACACCACTGCCTCCAAGGGAATTGTGAACAATTTCCTTCTGTGGTAAGTTAGCTACTCCTCTGTTTTGAAACAGCTTTCCTCCTACCAGCATACTTAATTTGGGAGATTAAATGCAGAATTTGCCAAAAAATGTGTATACACCTCAGGAAAAGAAAAATAGTAAGATATTTTTTTCAACAGAGGGTATTACCCTCACTTGTAGACCCCTGGAGGATGCCGTACATATCACAGAATACTCACGAAACTTAGAGAAGAAATTGAAAATGCATTTGCAGCAATCTCAATGACCAAAATCACCCAAGCAGCTTACCATACTAATAAATGTCTGGAAGCTAACAGACACAACTCTGAGCAACTCTAGTAATTTTAGAGGCCAAAGCTAACTTGTATTAATATCATGATTTCTCATTAAATTTAGTATTAAAATAGTTACATGTTTTTCTTTCCCTGAAGTGTGTATACATTTTTGTGTGTGTTTGTGTGGACTCTATGTGCAATTCAGTGTTCCTACCTCATTGGAAACCTTCTTGTTCTTAATTCGTTGATTTTCTTTTTACTTGGATATAAGCTTCAGAATTTTTTTGGAAATTGCTTCTTTGGAGGAAATCAGGTCTTGTCAGAATCAGGCAACTGCAATGAAGACAGCAAGGAGAAGTGAAATTATCTGTACATATAGAATTCATTTATTTACAGTTTTAAGTAAATGTCCAAGCACACTTCTTCTAAACCATATAACAACTAAAGAGAAATTAATAATATATAAACTTTGATAGAAAGCAAACACATTATGACAAGAATACAGGTTGCATTTTAGGGTCTGAGCCAAGTAAGAACTTCCTGAAAGGCTGGTTATTCCTAAAAAGCTAATTTATAAAGTGAGGGCAAAAAAGTCAAGTTTTCTGTCTTTTCCTTTAAAATTTACCTTCCTTCTTTAGGATTCACCTAGACTTACTTTCATCAGTCTTCCCTTTGATCTCCAGAAAATTATTTGAGCAAACTTATTCATAAAATATGCATCCGAAATTACTGAAGGATATTTCAGAAACCATTAATGTCTTTTTGAGCTTCACCAAATACAAAACTCTCTGTGTGTGTGTGTGTGTGTGTGTATACTTGTGTGTGTGTTTAGCTCTTTTTCTGATGGGTTGATGAAAAAAGAATACATTTGTTGACTACTAGTTAGTGATTTGGAAGATGGATATTAAGAGTAAAAGGAAGCAAATGGCACAATAAAATCCTGAGGTTGTGATTCCAAAATAATAATAGCAGTTCCCTCAGTGACTAAAGAAACAATCTTCTCTAATTATAGTCACACCTGTTACAGACCATCTGCTCATAAATTCTGTACCATCATTACTGGAATACAAGTGACACTATCACCTCTTCCTTCCTCCTATAGCCCATTCTCTATAAATTATATTTTTAAGGTCATGCTATTTTCCATCTGTTCAAAAACACTAGAAACTTTTGAATGTCATATACTGAGCTATCTCTTGTCACCTGCACCACTGATTCTCCTATAAGCAGTGCCCAACTGTTAGGAGGCTAGAAATGGTTTGTGATTGGCTTAAATTGAGCTCATCCCAGAAACAGAACTTGAGAAAAGAATTTGCACGCCATCTGTTTATCTGGGAGGTAGTACTAGGAAACTCAGGAATCAAATGGAAATTGAGAGTAGAGGCATGGACTGAAGCAAGCAAACATGTCTTTCTGAACAGGTTATTCCTGTGGCTAACTGCTAGTTCTTCAGCAGAGTTCAGTGAGACTCTATAGAACATGCCTCAGAGCTGTGCAAAAGCTGATGTGCTTGAATCTCAATTCACTTCTGAAAATTGAAATCTGAATCCAGATACATTAACTCCTGGGCATTTTGGCCTCCTCCATGGCAAATAATTGTGGGTACATCATGAGTCCATCAGTATAGACTGAAATGATGAGTGTCGGGAGCTATAAATTGGGTGCTGACAGTGCCTGATTGAATGACAGTGAAGCATCAGTGATTGGTTTTTAAATTCAAATGAATAATCACTCATGGGTTATTTTCCTTTGAAGTATTTAAGTGCTGGTGATGTATCAACACTTTCCTCTACTAAATCATATGTAAGAATTCCAATTCTTTAGTTTCCTGGCAAACTGTCTTTATGTTCGATAGAAGCCTAACAAATAAAGAGAAACAGGGCTAGGGATTTAGCTCAGTGGCAGGTGTGAGGTCGTGAGTTTGATCCCTGCTACCAAAAATAAAAGTAAAAATAAAAAATAAAGGGACACACAATTTTATGTTGATTATTCATTCAACATACATTTATTTAATTTCTTATATCAGGTTGTAAACTAAATTCCATCATTAGAATCATTATATTAATCTATTAGTGAGTGCTATGGGAAGTCACAAGTAGAACTTTAATTCATTTTAACTCATTAATTTACTACAAGTCAGTAATAAGTGAGGGATATTTACAGGTCTTCCTGTAGAATGCAATATTGAACTTAGACGTAATAGAAAGAGAAGTTAGTTTTTGAAGCAAAGAGGAGAGAAATTTACAATGTCAAGAAAAAGCACAGATATGCACAGAACAAAGAGTACCATACATAATTGGCATAAAGAGTGCTTCAAGGGTTGTAAAAACTAAAGACAATGGAGAATTTGGTGCGTACTAGCCAAGGAATGAATGGTTCATGTATGCATGGTAAAAACATGAGAAGTAATCCAAAGGAGGGAGATACCCATTGATTGATCTTTAATTGGGAAGCTAGAGTTAGGAAAGTTGATTTCCATTAATATGATCGAGGTGAGTTAAAAGATTTTTTGTTGCTGTTTTCGAAAGATTACTTTGGAAATATATTGGAGAATAATAGTTGGCTGAGGGGCAACACTCCATAGTGGAGGAAGAAAACAAAAGCAACAAGAACAAAAAAAGGAGAGAACAGCAAGCCCCTTTTCTTCCCATTTATCATATGCAGGCTACCTGTTCTGGGATGGGTGTAGCATTCCTCTTACATTGGCTGAGGAAGTTTACCAAGCAAGGACCTTGGTTCCCTGCTGAGTCTCTTAGTTAAGCTTCTAAACCTCTCAGGTTAACACAATGAATGACCACCACAACATCCTAAATTATGAACAGCTACCCTACAGCCTAGTATGTCCTCTACACTCTAGTATGTAGAATTGCTGAGTCAGTTAAAATTGTAACTTCTCAAACTGACACAATATATCAACCATTACAGCTGGTTTGGAGTATAATGAGAAATGTTTAATTGTATTCTAAACATTATGAGTGTTATATAATTCTGAATCCACCTTTATCTTATTTGTTTAGCTATGAAGTTCCCCTATGTTGAGATACAGAGTAATGCTAGCTGGGAGGGAATGTGCAGCCTTCCATTTGGCTCCACTATGAAGTGCAGCAAAAGTGGGACATTAATTCACACTGACTTAGTGCAAACAGGTGAAAGAGAAGCTTAAAACTCTACCTTTGGCCTTGTTATCACCTTTCTAAAGACAGTGGGACCTCTCATAAAATCTTGTTGCTTTTACATGAGAAGTGGTCCTGATCCTCCTAATCACTGTCTGATATCACAGGAATGGGAGATGAAGTGTCACTTATATTATTTGTCTATTCCATCCTGCAGATATAGATGGGTTAGAGAGTCCGTTTTCTGTTGGGTCTCACTGGCACTTACTATGGGGGACAAGTGGAGTGCCTACTATTTCCAACATAGAACATATTTTTACTGATGTTAAGTACAGGTAGAAGCTAAGCTCTTGATTGGCCCCCATGACTGCGTGTGAAGAGGCCAATATTAACTAACCCTGTTTGGCACCATTTCCTTAAGTGTTCTTCCTGATTGTGTGAGAGGGAGGGTTGTCAGGGTCTTAGCTGTTGAAGGATCCTAGAGAATAGGGGCTATTTTATCTTTTCAAAACAAAAGTATGAAAGTATGCTTATGTTAAAAAGCGCTTCTGTTTATAAATTTAAGTTTGATGATATACATCATGACCTCTAGAAATTATCATGCTATGTATTATGACTTCTAATAGCTAAAAATATTAGTTTCATTTTCATGCTTTTAAAAGTTAAATGATTTGTTTGGGATAAAATGTACAGATAAGTAAGAGAACAAGATTAGAATGATCTATGTGGTAATGGGATATAATTGGGGATATAATTATAAATGCGTGCTTTGATTAATATAGATACACATGACCATACATATAAATATTTATTCCTATGTGTACATGCAAGGTCAATTTCTCAGTCAGTTGTGAAGACCTAATAGCAGTGACACTCCAGGATCAATGAGAAGACTTTGAATCGAGATGTTAATGTCTAATACCATTTTCCAATGAAAAGAAGTACAGATTCTTGGAGAAATGGCCAATCCTAGAAACAGGACTAGAAATATAAAATATAAACTAATACATCTTATAACATAAGATATTAAAGAAGTTTTAAACAATAAAATAAACCAATACTGATGTCATGTCAAAACAGCACAGACATCAGCTGCAAGAGTCTACAATGGCCAAAGTGGACCAAGTTAACAAAACTGATTGTAACCCAAAGTATAAAATAAAGTCTATCAGTTCTAACTGATATGAATAAATTATTAGATTAAAAATAGTAAATGAGGGAAATAGATATATTTTCAGAGTAAAAGAATTCCAAAGAGTCCATGTAGCTATTCCACTCTAGGAGGGGGACATAACTCCCCACTCCTTAGTTGGGGGCTAAGTATAATGGTATCTTTCCAATGAGTATGGTATGATTAGGAGAAAAAAAAGGGTAACTAACAGTGAAAACACCTGACAACCACTACTTCAGGTGATTTATCAACTTCAACATGAGCATTTATATCATGTTGATAGCATTTAACCTTGATGTGATGTGACAAAATGGTGTTTCACATCTGTAGCCCTACTTCTTAAAGCATATGACCCCATCTTATGGGTAAAGCATCAAAAAAGGTACAGAAGTGGGTCAACCTGCAAAATACTTCATCATTATTATGCAAATTTGTCAAGATCTTCAAAAATAAGAAAACCTGAGAAAGTATTTTAAGGATGAGAAGCCTAAGGAGGCAACTATTATAAATAGAGTCCTAGAAAACACACACACACACACACACACACACACACACACAGCACTACATAAAGCTAAGTAAATATGACTAAAATATGGAATTTAATGACAATGTATCAGTATTTGTGCATTAATTGTAAAAAATGTAGCTTGCTAAATTGTTAATAAAGGAAAATGGGTATAGAATATATAGGCAATCTCTGTAATATCACCTCAGTTTTTCTTAAATGTTTCAAGAATAAAGTATTAAGAAGTCAAGCATTTTATTATTTTATGATTTATATATCTATATTCTTTAATAAAAATGTAAGTTTGCTTTACCTCAATAACATTGTTTTGGGAGAGAAAACTAAACGTAACTGGTTGGTGCCTCTAATAAGCAATAATTCTTAATATCAGTTTCTGGAAGAAGTTACTGAATAAATCTTAATAAATTGTCTTTAAATGCTGACTTTCTCTTCTGAGTTTATCTTTTATATGATTCATGTGTGTTGTGGGCATGATTACGCTTGGGTGGTCAGAGATTATCATAAATATTGATTATAGGTTATGTTTACTGATGAGATGTTAATGTTTGCTTCTGTAATAATCTTATGTATTTTATATTTTCAAAATTACATATTGTCATATCAGTCTATAAAGGATTCACTTTGTACATTTTCTATGCATCCTTTCCCTAGAATAAACCTCAAAAGAAAGTGCCACCATAGAATACTATGATCATGAATTTGAGTTTGAATTGGAGGCTCACTTTGTTGGCATTCATGACTGCCAATGATACTGGCATATATATTACTTTTACAGATCCTTTCTATGTCAAAATCTGATCACCACTGTGCAAATCTTTAACATAAAAGGTGGTCTACACCATCTAAATAACACTTGTACAGATTTAGGAAACATTTTATTGAGAGGTACTATAGCATATAGAAAAGACCATTTCTTTATCTATTATTATTTGCAATCAGTCACCCACCTTCTAACTGTGTATCAGCCAACATGTGTAATTCAGTGTTCTATCTTCAATATGGATAATTTCAAAAATTTTTATGGGAACAAACATGAAAATCATTAGAGAATTTTGCATTTGACTTTTAAAAGTAATTAATATAAAGTATTCAGTACACTTTTCTTTTGTAATTTTGAAAGCAGAACAATTCTTCCTGGGCTATCCCATGACCACATAAATGATGTGGCCATTTTTTCTTTAGTGTTTTCTCATCCCTTATTGTATCGTATTTGTTCAACCTTCCTAAAAGTAGCATTGAAATAATTTGTTCATGTACTTATTTATTTACTTTCTTTCTTGCTTATGTAATAAATAAATATTTATTGAGCACCCACTTTAGGCAAACACAAAGGCAGAAAATATGACTTGCATTGGAAAGTGATGAGCTTAATTAAGCTGCTTTTGATAACAGGTGTTATTCAGTTTATGAAAAATTACAAATCCTTATGGGATTCATAGACTTAGGAAATACTAGGACATAAATAATAGTAAAAAAGTAATAAAATTAGCTATGTATTAAGTGCCTGTTTTATATCTGGTTTTATAAAAGAAATTCTATTTGTATTATAACAGGCAATCATCAAAACAACCATAATGATTAATTTGTACTTTAAAGATGCCAATAATAAGTCTAAGATATTATGTCACTTGCCTAAAGAAACATGGACTGGAAATCACAGAACTAGAATTAGCTAGAACATTGGACTTTACACTAACAGTCTATGCCATTAATTATAATAAATGACTATGTATTTCTATGTGTGTATGTGTGTGTGTGCACATGTGTGTGTGTCTATGTGTAGAGAAAGACAGAAACAGAGACAGAAAGTTTAATAGATAATTTCTGAGAAATGGAAGAATACTGCAAGTATCCGTTAACCAATAATCAATCAGGAATGCCTATTTATGCAAATAATGGTTCAACATTTGTCTGTATATTAAGAATTTCTCAGTATTAAAACAAGAAATCAAAAGTCTTGTAGAAATTGAGTCTAAATTTTATATTTAGAAAATAAAAGTCCAAACAATGATTCAATAACTAGACAGTTCTTAACATATTGAGTATGTTCATGTCAGCATAGCTTCATAATATGACTAGTAGGAGATTTAAGAAATTGGCAGATATCATCTATAGACTTAATTGTCATGATTTCTGTAAAGGGAGAAATAAATGAATAAATATGATAATAGGAGAAAAGAATGGCTATCAATTATAGGTAGTAGTGTGCTTAATCTGTACTCCAGGGAAAGTATAGCCAAAGAAAGGAGAGAGAGAAAGAGAGAGAGGGAGGAGATAAAAAAGAAAGGAGAAAGAGTAAACTTTTAAATTTTAGAAAGATTTAAAACATGCTTAGGAAAGCATATAGTTTTTTCCACACACGACCTGGAAGTTTTAATTATCAAGTATATCAAATCTCTGATACTAGAATTGTTTACTTATTGAAAAGTATGAGATGGCACATGACATAATAATTGGAAAGTCCTTAAAAATCAGGTAAGAAAACCTCCTTTGACATACTCCTCTTAGTAAAATTATAAGAGTCATATTAGCAAATATTTTGGGAGAGAGAAAAACTGTTAGCATTATGGAGCTTTAAATATGTTTAGTTTAATTTTTAATAGATACTCATATATTTACATAATTGTCACAAGACAGACAATTTTGAAATCAGCTTTCTTTTTTATGCATTATTTTTTGTTGCATACTTTTGTAATTATAATTTTAACTTCTGTCCCATCAACTGAGGAATGGATAAAAAAGATGTGATATTTTTATGTAATGGAATATTACTTAGCCATAAAGAATAATAAACTCTATCCTTTTATAAGTAAATGGGTGCAACTAGAAACCATACTGATAAGTGAGATTAATCAGGTTTGCATGTATATAAAGACTTATCTCCCTACTGAAAAATACTGAAAGATCCAAAAGTTACAATAGATATAGTAAAAGGGAAAGAAACTGCTCAAAGGGAAATTATATTGTTCGATCAATCTTGCATGCTTGTATCTGGTAACCTGAACAATTACTGTGAAGATAACAATATGTAATAAAACAACCATTGTTAAATTCTTATCATCTTGTTTTGAAATTATATATTGCCATTGTTTTTATTGTTGTCATCATTTTGCTTTTTTTTGTTTGCTTCTTGATTTTGTTTTTTCCTCTAAAAAAATTAACATCTGTGTAACTTGCTACTAAGTAGATATAATTTGCTTTAATAAGTCATTTTACTATTGTTGAAAAGGTGTTTCTCATTTTTGTTTTAAATACTTACAGGACAAGTACCTTTATTTATATAATAATTTTATATATAAATTATTTATTAGGCAGGTCTCCAAGAATTAAGGTTAATGTGTAAAAGTAATGTATATTTTTTAAAAATCTTACTAGATATCACTTAATTACTTTGTAAGTGATCAAACCAAATTAGATTGTAAAGCACTTTGACAATATAAGATATTATTATTTTTAATTTGATAAATTAATAAACTAGAACTTCATGTTCAAAGAATCAAATCAAAGAAGTCAGTAACTACTGATGTTGATCATTATACACACACACGCCACACACATGCATGCACACATGCACAGAACTCTAATTGTATTTTCTTTTAAGTAACTGTCTTCTTTACTCTCTTCTGCCCCTTTTTGTAACTCATGCCCAGCTAACTGGAGAAAAAAATATGTGAAAGGAAAATTGGTAGTCCAATGATTACCTATCTCAAGTAAGCTTTCAAAATAGGGAGTGTTATTCTGATTTAACAATGAACTGTTTCTCATTTCCATTAAAGATTTTTTTTTTTCCACAAACTTGCCTTTATTTTTCGTCAAATCTCAAATTTCCCTCTGGCCTATTTTTTCTCTCAATGAGTGCTTCAGATCTCATTAAGAAAACAGAAGCCAGTAAATGACCCATTGCAAAATCCATAACCTATTCGCATCTACCTTGCTCTTTGAATTTAATTCCCTTTTACTGTAAATTAAAGTTTAAAAAGCCATTTGCATTGCACACTGCACGTTTTCCATTTTCTCCCATCAAGGATTTCACAACTCTGAGTCTTCAAATCACCTACTTGTTATGAATTATTCTCATCAAATTTCAAGCTTACTTTAGATTAATAAATAACTTTTACTTAAAGTATTAAAAAGTATTCACAAAGCGTGAATCCTCCCCTTCTTATATTTCCCCTTTATTAGATTTACAGTCGAACTTCTTAAAATCATCATCTTCAAATGTTGTTTCCACTTGCTCACTTCCCATTTACTCTAGGATGTACTCTTTCCACCTGGCTGCCCCATTCCAACCTGTTTGCTCTGAAACTCATTTATGTATGAAGCTCAACAGTTATGGCCACAGACATTAAACTTTTTTTTGTCTTCATATTTCTGGTTTCTTTAAATCTTTCAAAAACAAAATAAAAGGAAGGACCAGTGGGAAATGTTTTTATGCTTCTATGTTTGTTACTACCTTTTGAATCATTTTAAAGTATTTTACTAGTTTTATTTACCTTCAGTGGAATATACAAACATATGAAAGACTATTTTCAACATGTAATTCTTATAACAGTAATTCTGTAGTAGGAGTCAGCACCTCCTTAATTTTTGCTGTGCACCAGACACTATTCTAAGAGCTTTGTACATGTTAATATGTTTATTCTCCTCACAAATCAGTGAGCCTTATTATTATTCCCATAGAACACATGAGAGAATAGAGATATTAAGTAGTTACCTAAAATTTGCCCAAGGTTACATGACCAATAATTAGTGATTCCTCTTGCTGAATTAATGCTGGATTTTTAGAATAGGTAAGTTAAATAATGCCTCAAAGGTTGCCCATAAAGCAAATAAAATTTAATTAATTACTCTTTATGAATAAAAGTACAAAAGAAAAAACACAATGGAACATTTCATATTGAATGTGAACTACTAAGTCATATGTTAGCATCTTCATTTTTTTTTTTTTTTTTTGTACCGGGGCCTCTGAGCTAAATCCCCAGCCCCAGAAACTTCATTCTTATTGAATGAACATGATTTGTCATATTCTGTTCTTTGAAAGAGAAATATTCTTGTAGTGTTTCTCATTTTTTTCTGTTGCTTCTTATTCACTCTTCTATTCAACACCTTTCCTAATCATCTACCTTGCTTGTTGAAAGTGTTGAAGATTCAGTGGTGAAAAAGTAAAAACTCCTTGCTTTTAAGTCAAAATCTCCAGCTGTAGGGGGAGGTATAATAACAGGTAAACAAATTTCACATACCAAAGTAAATACAATTGGATGGAAGATGAAAGGAAGCAGTAGCAATGTTTAAAGTGAGTCCTAAATGACCAGAGTGAAACTGATGTAGGCACAAAGATCAAGAAGGGCAAATCTTGAGATTGTTGCATTTTGAGGACTTCCAGGACAAAGGTACCCAGAGTCAGGTGAAGACCTGAGAAAGGTGCCAAAGGTAGTCACCATACATGGTGCTCGGAATTCTTGCTGAATATGTTATGTTTTAATTCATTTGCAACAGGTAGTCCTTTAGGTATGAAACAGGCCAATGTTACATTTCATTTGTGCTGTTTTTATTTTTTGAGTCTGTTTCAAAAAGAAAAACTAGCTGTGCAGCTGCAAAATGATAAAGAATTTTAAAAGAGCCAAAAAATAACTCACTAAATACACGATTAGTCCTAATGGAACTATATCAATATAAACTTGGTGAACCTGGGATCTTGGGACATATCAGATTAAGGAAGTGAATGTATGATCTTTTAAATTCCCCAAATCTTTTTGGGATTTTTAATAGAGATGAATAAAAGGATTAGAGTAAGAAAACAAGGATTTGGCAAGTAGCTTTACTGAAAGGAATTGATGAGTTAGGTTGAGACTATTTTTCTAATGGTGTATGGTTTTCATTTTAGAATTCAGTGTGATAAATAAATAAAAGCTGCAACATGTGAGGCACTGAGCTGGGAATAGGGACACAAAAATATTATAATAAGAGTAGCTATTCCTAATAAGAGCTGATACTATACTAATGCTTAGCAAGCATCATTTCATTTTACATTAATTTAGACAGTAACCCTATGGGATAGGCATTCATTATCCCATCTTTCCAGATCAGAAATCTGACACTTTTTTTTTTTTTTTTTTTTTTTTTTAGTACTGGGGATTGAACTCATGACCTTGTGCTTGCACTACTGAGCTAAATCCCTGGTCCTTGAAACCTGACACTTTTGAAGGATTTAAGTGATTTATCCAAGATTACACAACTCATAGGGTTTATGCCTACACATATTTAGATTCAGAGGCCCCGATATCAATGCCAGTTCTTTTAACCATTATGCTCTACTGACTATAAAGGCCCTATTTGAAAAATTCAAAATTATAAACATATGGATACAACTGTCACAAAGATTTCCAGTTAAAAACTGACCATGTGGGAAGGTCCAGGTTTATGTGAAATACACTTGGAGTGGAGAAGACTGTATTACAAAATATGCTATCTGTACTATGCAAAGCAGAAGCAAGAAAGAGTAAACATAGGGCAATAGGTTAGATGTTGAAGAGGAAGAAGCAGCATTTAGTTATGCTTTTCTATTAGATTATCTACTTCACAATGGCACAAAATTATAGTATAATGGACAGCTTGTGAACATATCTAACATTAGCTTAAATCTTGGCATATGCAGAGTATATCCTATAGCAATGGTGCCAATATATAGTTAAATAAACTTTCACTTTGGTTGCCTTAAAGCCAAAGAGTTTTCTAATTTGTAGATTTAGAAATACCTTCAGATAAAATACTTAAATCCTACAATGGAAGAAGAAAGTAATTTTGCAAAAGATCTTCCAAGAGCAACAAATGCAATCACAGCAGGTATTTAGTGGGATTTGTACTGATATATCATACTTCAGATTTTTATCTATGCATTTTTCTGAAAAGAGTCAGAGTCCCCCAGATTTCAAAGTTTTAAAGACTCAAATTGATAAGGTAAAAAAAGCTTTGCTTTGGAATTATATCAGTTTGGGTTTTTCCATATAGGATAAATAGATAATATTAATTTTTCTGAGCTTACTTCCTATGTACAAATAAAGATAACACTATCACAAGATGATGTGTTAAACAAATTATGTAAAATTTAATATATCATTCCAGATTATTAAACCATGGATCTAGTAATAGGCCCTGTTAAGTGATCTATAAATGCTCAGCTTCTTTGATATGGATGAAATGTTTTTATGTTCTTCATAGTTTTCCTTAGGCTTTGGTCCTAACACCAAGGGTACAGTTATTTAAAAATTACAACCATACTTCATCTGCTTTTCCAATGTATTTTCCTTGATGAATGATTATTAGTAAAATTCATCACTTCATCTATTAATGTGTTTAGGTTTAAGATATTTCAGTGTGAGATAAATCATTACTCCAAAGAACAGCTAAGCTGATTTTGTCAAAGATTTTAGTGAGATAACATTCATTTTAATTAGAATTAGATTTCAAAGAACAGAGCAGTGATACAAAATGTGGATAAGAGAATCCTTTTTGTACAAAATGTTATTGTCATTTGTTCTGGTGATGGAAATACACAACATAAAGTTAATCTAATTTCCATTTAATGATTGACTTAAAAGAAAATGGCACATAAATTTAAAATGGTAAACAAATCTATTTTCCTTAAGCAGTAATATAATTTTGCCAACATTTTTAAAGAAAATGGCAATCAGAAAAACTATCTAGTCTGCCAGTTCCTAGACTTTGCTCTGGTTTTAAAAGCTAGTGACTCTAAAATGAAAATACAATCAGTATTCCTGCTGTGGCAAGCCCTTTCCTCTGCCCTTACCTCTATCACTACCCCTACCCTTATCCTTAACTACCCTTTAGTTTTCACCAAAGCCTTTTTCAGGTTATTAGGGCCCACAATTCCTAAACAAGCAACAGAATGCTTGCACTATGAAAAGCTCCTTAGTTTCTCCACTACTGCCTATCTCTTTTCTCCTGAATATCCTGATCAAATTCGACCATCAGCAGTGGAACTATTTTTTCTTTCACAGATGGTACTTGATTGTATTGTAAATTCAGTCATTTTAGAACATCTTTATAGAGCAGGCAATAAAATTAAAGAATGCCCAAAAAGTACTTAATACTCAGTTCCTAAAACAGAATAAATCTTCAGGAGCTAGTGACTACTAGTAGTATTCTTGTATCATTTTAAAACTACATGTATTAGTTCAGATGTTGCTTAACGATTCTCTTTCTTTCATACAGCTGTGTTCTTTGTTCTCAACTGTGGCAAAGGAAATAAACATTGATTATTTTTAGCAACTGGAATTGTTAGATACACTTATATGGACCTCCTTATGCCTCAATTTTCTGTTAATTGAAGGTAAAGTTATTTCAGGGCAACTGTAAGGATTATTATAAGAAAAATATCTTTTAGAGCCAGAAGAATCACTCATTACCAACTTACTATAAAATACTTGGTAATTTGATCTTATTTTGAGAATCTAACAATTGCTTTGTATTTCTTTACTTTGAACAAACAACTGTTCATAACATTTTACATGTAATTTCAGGTCTTTGCTCATATGAAACCAATCAAAGCCTGTTGTTGACATAAACAAGTCAAAAAATTTAATAGGCAAGATGATATAGTCCTTCCTGAAACACAGACTATCATCCCTGAAACAGGAAAAGGCAACATTTTAATGTAGCAAAACTTAGGTCAAAACTATGTGTTTACACAGTGAAGTGTTCACTTGTGTCAGGCTGACTGTTATTGGAATCTCAGCATGACTGTCCCCATCACATACCTTCCTGCCAGGTAGCTGCAGACCAAAGCCTCAGTCACTTGACAGGAACATGAGTAAGAAAACATAAATAAACTTCTCTAGTAACTCCTTACAGTTTTTAAACCTTCAATTTTCCTTTGTCTTTTTCCTTCTTTCTTTACTTATTTTCTTCCTTGTTCTGAGTTCTTTTTCACATCTTGACTCATAATGCTAGCAATCACAGCAATGCTTTCATTCAGATAATTTCAAGTAATTTCTGGCATAATTACTAGCAAAGAAAGCCTTAAAAGTTGTTGAGTAAACAGGGTCATTGTCACTTTATGTGAACAACTTGATTTGTCCAGATATATAAGTATTTTATTCCTTTTTTATTACTAGTTGCTCTTATCTATGGGCACAAATTGGATTTGTACCATGTATATGAAGGTATTAGGAAATTACCTATGGTGCTATTTTGGGTTGCTTTACATATTACAGCTTTCCTGCAGCTGAGGTATTATAACTTCTACCCCATTCTCTTGTTTAATATCCTCAATTCATGACTTCTAATTAGTAGTTATACTAATTGTTACTAAATTTTTCCTTGTTTCCCCAATTTAAGCAAGTATTATGTGACTCTTAAGTTAGTGAGATGCTTTTCTAAATTTGATGAAGGTTGAGAGGAAAATAAACACAAATATAGTAACATATTCACATATAAAGTTAGTGGAAGCTTTGGCAGTAGTGAAAGTACTGAAATTAGGATCAGTTAATTAGGAGTCAGAAAAATTTTGTCATGTGTTACTATTAATTGGCCAACTAAAGTAATTAGACTCACAAACAATTGAAAGCATGGGTGGCAAATCTATTTTTCCTGCCAGATTCTGCTTACTAGTGTAATTGACTCCTACTTTATGAAAAGGTAAAAATGTAGCATTCAAATGTAAATGTTAGCAGTATAGGATATGGAGATATGTGATGCCTACTCAAATAATATAGTTTTATAACAGTTTAGATTTCTCAGTAAAAATTACTTAGGGGAAATATTAAATTCATACAAAGTAAAATACTGTATTAATTTAAAAAAATCAAAAAGGATCACTGATTATGTCTTGGCACACTTTCATTTTAGAATAAGTTGTAAAGAGAGCATTTTTTTAAAAAGCTACTCTTCTGTAGAAAAAGGCTGTATTCATATTCATAACCATCAGGTAAATCAAGGACCCAACTTGCTTTAGAATCAATAAATGCATTTTTCCTTGTTTATTAACAAAGTACAGACATCTAATTTAAAAATCACATTTTGGTTGAAATAATTGTAAATCATGAAATGTCAGAAAATTTACTTTCCACATGGATTGATCAATTACTACATACTAAGTGAGTCTGTGTAAATCACAGAAAATCTTCCTTTACTGCCTGATTCTGCTAAAAGAAAAAAAATGCATCTATATTCAAGAATCACTTTCAAAACAAATGTTCTTTTAGTAACTAAATAAATTTAATGAGTAGTAAGATCAGTTTGTTTTGATTTATGTAACCATCAAACTTAAAATTAAGATGATTTAGGTTCTTTCTTAACTTTCTCATTTTAACTTTCTATGTGAGACAAAGGAAACAACTCTGCTTTTTATTTATTTATTTATTTGCTCAATTACTGCACAAATTCTTGAGTGAAGCATTACTCGTTCATATTCTTTTGGAACAAACTCCTTGCATATCAGTGTCTTAAAGAAAAACAAACAGAACCCATGGGCTTGGCAGACATTTCATAGAAGTCACTGCTATTGTCATCCTCAGATATGGTCTTGTTAGCAATATATGATGTTGAAGTTTGTAGTTTTTCTCAGACCACTAACAAATCTAGTGGGTTTAAATATCTTCTCTTGAATAACCAAATGATTTCTGTATACAGACACAGGGACACACACACACACACACACACAGATACACACACACAGGTTCTTTTGACATCCCCTTTAATTTTGAAATTGTGTATTGAATGTTGCCATTAACCAACACAAAGGCACTTCAGCTACCCCCTTTTTTTCTGTCAGTTGCTTTGGGTTCAGAAAAGAGGTAGTAATTTTAGTGTTCTCTTTGCTAACATTGCTTTCTAATTAGGACCTGACAAGAAATTATTTTTATTCTTTGAGCCTCTTATACAATTACTCCCTTCAATTATGTGGCTTGTAGGAGTACCCTTCTAATTGGTGAAATAGAAAGGTTCTAATACCTAAAAGGGTCTTCCCATCTACTCACTGATGCTTGGTAGACTCTTATACCTTTTCCGAGAACCTCTTTCTCCTCCTTTTTTTTTAAAATTTCATTCTCATTGAAATTTAAATTGTCTCTACTTTAAGACCTTAGTCATTGTCACCTCAGACACAAGCATGTCTGAAGGTGTGCAGGAGGAAAAGAACCTGAGAGCATATGGTCCCTGCAGAAGACAGGAAACAGTAATAACTAGACTCAGAAAGGAAAGAAACTGAGAAAGAGGAACTTGATGACACTGAAGCAAACATTAAAGTTTTGCTCAAGGTCTTCTGTCATTAGAAAAGAAGATTCTTAAAGTGATTGCTATTCCTATGTAATAGTTTGTCTGAAAAGCATAACCTGTAATTGCTTTGTGCCCACTGCATATTACAGGATGCACAATATGATTCAAATGATGCAGTGTAAGGAACAAAGATTTTTATCATCACTTTTATAGCCTGTCTGCCTTGAGCATCAGAAACTGGATTGGAGAAATCTGGCTCATCTTTTTTTAAACTCAAATTTGAATTTTTTAATAGGCTTTTTAGAAAGACTTTTTAAAAGATCATAAAATTATTTGTTGAAGTCAGGCATAATGGTACATGCCTAAAATCCCTGCACTTTGGGAGATCAATGCAAAGGGATTACAAGTTCCTGGCCAACTTTTAGAATTTAGTGAGAGCCTCTCTCAAAATAAAAGGAGCTGGGGATGTGGCTCAATGTGAAGGCCCTGGATTTAATCCCCACCACTGAAAAAAAATGATAGAAATGAATGTAATATGTACTATTATAATACATTATGTCTTGTTACCTTCTCATTGCTGAGACAAAATACCCAAAATCAAAGGAGGAAAGGTTTATGTCAGCTCACAGCTTGCAGAGGTTTCAGTCCATAGCTGGCTAACTCCATGGCAGAGAAACATAACAGAGTGGCATTGCAGAATAGAAATAGTTCATGATTGAGCAGGCAAGAGGCAGTAAGCAGCAAGCTTTTCTTTTCTGTCCATTTATATTCCATTCAGGCTACAAGCCTATTGGTTGGTACCACCTACGACCAGTGTGGGCCTTCCATTGTCCATACCCAGAACTATGCAAAACCGAGATAGTTATTATGCAACTTAAGGCCAGTATTACATACCCTAGATCCAGCCACCTCTAAAAAGACCCAACTGTGACTTGAGGCTTTGGGGGAATGTCTAGGTACAAGCCATAACATTTCACCCCTGGCCTCCTAAAGAATCATGTTCCTTTATGAAAAAGGCATGTAGTTCATCTCTAAGAGTTGCCAAACTCCTAATACTTTCACCATTGCTGAAAAGTTCAAGTCCAAAATCTCCTCTCAGATTTAAGGCAAACTCTTAGCTGCCAGCTAAAGAAACTTAAAACACTTCTAATATATTTTGGCACAGTATAAACATTGTCACCCTGAAAGATACAAATAAAAGGATAGATAGAAATGAGACCAAAGCAAGTCCAAAATCCAGAAGAGTAAACATTAAATCCATAGTTTCATGACCGGCATCTAATGCATCTCTGTCAAGATATGAACACTAGAGGGCTTGCATGGATCTACCCCTGTAACACTGCCTGTAGTGGTAATCCCCATGGTTTCTCTCTTGGGTCAGCCTTGCTCGCTCCTTGCAGCTTTCTGCAAATGATCCACATTTCTGACTTTTCCAATCTTCTGGGATTACCACTGGATGTTTGGCTTCACACTCACAGCTGCACACACTGCCCTCTTGCAGGCACACTGCCAGGCCTCACAGGCCTTCTGAAATCTTGGTAGATGCCTTTTTGACCTCGTTATTTATGCAACTAAAACCAGCACCACGTGGGTAACAGACACTAAGGTCTGCCACCAGCTAGAGCAATAGCTAGACTTTCTTCTCTTTTGTCTGTAGGGACCTATTCCCTGGGTTGGTGAGTATTAATGAACCCAAACCAGGGTAACAACTTACCTAGGCTTCTATTCTGAAACATGGTGCTCATAGATTCTCAAAGCAAGGTCTTTCACTTTTGCAGTTCTGAGGCTTTAAAGGGTAGAGTTCTGCTGGTTCTTGTGATGCCCTCAGGTTATCTTTTTCTGTTTTTCTCTTCTGATCTTCTGAGGTCTGAACAGAATCTCTGAAATCAAACTCAGCTGACAGCATTCCAGGGCTGCTTCTTCAGCCATCATCTCCAAATCTTTCCAATCTCTTTCCACAAACCTGCTCCAAAGGCTTCTGAACCACATGTCCAGATATTATCACAGCAATGAGCCTACTTCAAGTATCAGAATATGTTTTAGTTACTTTCTCATTACTGAGCCAAAATATCCAACACCAGAAATTAAAGGAAGGAGGTTCCTTTTGGCTCCCAGTTTGGAGAAATTTCTCTTCATAGTCAGCTGGCTCCAAGGAAGGGCCACATGGCAGAGGGGCATCATAGAGAAACAGGCCATGGCAGAGCAGGCAGGAAGCAGTGAGCAGTAAGCAGCTCTTATGGTTTACATCTGAATGTCCCTCTAAAGCCTCATGCCATCACGAGGGGGTGCTTTTCAAAGGTGGCTGAATCTAGAGTTTGCGACTGATTCATTATCTAGTGCTGGGATTATGGATTTGAGTGCTACACCCATCCTAGGCTGGGTAGCATACATATAATATAAGGGACAGAAAGGTCTTTTCTCACTCTTTCCTTTCTGCTCTTGTTGCTTTTGATGTTTCAGCCACCATTAACTAACTGTTGCGTGTCTGCCATGAGCCACCCTGCCTTGGACCCAGCTGATTATGGACTGAAACCTTCACAAACTGTGAACTAAATAATTACCTTTCTTTCCCTACTTTTGAGCGTCAGGTATTTTCTCTCAGCAATGAGTGAAAAGTAATCAATACAGCAGCCTTCTTTTCTGTCTCTTTCTATTCCTTTAGGCTAAAAGTCTGTTGGTTGGTTGGTTGGTACCACCTAAAACCAGGGTAAGTCTTCTAGTATCCACACCTGGAACTATGCTAAAGCAGTTTAGTTATCATATACCCTTAAAACCAGTAACACATCCTAGATCCAGCCATTTCCAAAGAGCCCCACCTATGAGCACATAAGCCTTGGGGAAACAACTAGCTATGAACCATAAGACATTATATGCAATTTATTGACTGTATCTCCTCAGTATATCTTTCTGTATTCTTTCCTCTAAAAGTTATCTGAGGTATAACTACAATCTGATTCTTGCGTCAACATTTCTTTCAGACATTTGATGAAATATTTTGTTACAAAAATAAGCCTCTGCTTTATATATTTCTCTATTAGTTACCTTTCAACCTGGTAATCTTCTAATATGCCACTTCCTTGAAACATGGGTAAAACACAAATTCCAAATAATTCTCTATTTCTATTCATAATTTTTAAAATTTCAACTAAAAATACGTAATTTTCTAGATTTAAGTATTTGTGGTTTTCCTCAAAGGTTATCTCTTCCTTTACTACTCTTCATAGAAGAAGTAGTTTTGGGGGGCTATTAAGAATGTTTTCCCCACAATTCATTATTAAGAGTTTAGGGAGACATTCTAAAATCCAGTCACATAGTCACATATTCCAAAAACTTGCCTTGACATCAACTAATAGGGTTAAGAACCACTTTCTCACTTTCCTGCAATTAAAATATATCCACCAATTTCATTTTGTACTAAAAATAGAATTTGCAATGCAGTGTAGATATAGCTTATGATGCTGCTTTCTGACTCATGATTTTAGACATTCTGCTTCCAATGTCTTTATAAGTATACCCCTTACTCAATGCTGAATGCCAAATATGTTTGCAGTTGTTGGGTTTCTAACAGTCCAACATCATGAGATGTCTCCTAAAGCTATTTTTTTAAAAGTGGTGGAATTTATTTCTAAATATATCATAATAAACTCAAATGATTTAAGATAAAGAAAATATTTAAATGAAGCCAGAGAAATACCAATGTCTTTCATTTATATTAATGACAGACTTTAAACAAGAGCAGTGGAAACTAGTAAATAATCATAACAAAGAGTATTGCATAAAGAATGAAAGAACACAATCATTAGTATGAAAATGTTATGTTCTAAAATCATAATTATATTATACTGTGATGTAGAAATTTACAAATAAGGGATATTTGATAGAAATGATAAACAAACTAATAGTCAAAATATTAAAGTATTTATTAAGTCTGTAAAGTATTTCTCTGTTCCTTTCCACCCTGAAATTCGATGCCTATATAAACAGTTTTAAATAGTCTGGACTGTTTTAATGATGCACTGGCTCTTCTCCAAAATTTTGTAGTTGATTTTGTCTACGTGTATAAGGATGACCTTTTGATGATTTTAAAGAACTTCTCAAAGAAAGAAAAACAAATGTATTCATATAGCCCTGTTCTAAAGATTGTGCAATAAGAATCTAGTCTCTTTGAAATAGAATGAGTTGTTACAAAGGACTTCAACATGGTACATCTGCTCCTGTATGCTTTCAATGTTCGGAAAGTAAAAATTACCTCTGTAACATATAATCAGTCACACACACACAAAAAAAATAGTAATGAAAATTCTCTGTCTGATGCTCAAATGACATTGAAGAGACCTCTTACTTTTAGTATTTACATAAGGAAAGTAGTCAAATAACAAATTCAGCAGAACACCCATCTTTGTCATAAGGGGAAAAAAAAGAAAATGACATACAGTTTTCAGAAATTGATTTAGAAATATTAGATTCAGAAAGGATATTAGAAGTCTCATTTCATACATGAGGAACATGAAGTCTAAAATGGTTCAGAGACATAGAACCAGGGAAAGTACTAGATCAGAACTGAGATCCTCTGCTTCCCTGTGCTGCACCCTAAATTTATTCTTTGACTAAAGTTTTTTGGATGTGTATGTATCACATCAAGAGTTCATATGAACCAGATTTCTTTTTGTTTGTTTGCAAGACACTGCCTTTATAAATATTTGGTATGAAAGCAGCTTATCCTGTCAAACTATTTAAAAGTAGTCTATTTAGGCCAGGGATTTAGTTCAGCAGCATACATGCCTGCCTGGCAAGCACAAGGTCATGAGTTTGATCACCGGTACCAAAAAAAAATTTTTTTTAAAGTAGTCTATCTAGTACTCTCAAAGAGACAGTATCTTTAGTCTTTAAAAAAATAAAAATAAAAATGGAAATGAGAGAGATACATGTCTCTGTGTATGTGTGGTATGCAAATTGAAGCATAAGAATAGTTTTTGATAGGCTAATATTAAATGTGATTATATAAAAATAGAATTGTAGCTAATGAAATATTTTGTAATATTTATTTTTGTAAGAACTTTTTTTTCTTTATAAACCTTTATAGTTTTAAATATAATTAATGGGTGTAATAGAGACACTATATATTTTTTTTCCTAAATTAAATAAATAATATTAAATGTCCTAAATTATGTAGATTAAAATAATATTTTCTAACCATCCTTTTGTAAGTTGTTCAAATTTACCTATCAAATAAAGTTTAAAGAACAATACTTAGGACAAACAACTCATTCTTCAGTATGATGTAGTTCAAAGAATTTGCCTTTTTAAGGTTTCAATCATTTTTCACCATAGTTCCAATGAATACTTCTATTAAGGATGCCTGATAATGTTGCTAAGCAACCTTGCAGTCTTGTTGGAATACAGTGATGTCTTAGTTACTTTTCTTGTTGCTGAGTCAAAATGCCCAACAGCCAAAGTTAAAAGAGAAACGGTTTATTTCACCTCACAGTTTGTATTGGCTGGCTCTAGGGTATGGTGGCATGGCAAACAGGCATCACAGAAGAGAAACAGTTCATGGTAAAGCAGGGCAGGCAGAAGGCAACACAGCTACAAAGTATCAAGCAGCAGCATGCAATGACAGCAGCCCTCTTTCTATCCCTTGAATTCTATCCAGGCTACCTGCCTTTAGAGTGGGTAGCATTTACAGCCAGGGTGGAACACCCTTAATCTTTTTATTGCACAATGAATCAATCCCAGCATCATGTCTTAATCCCAGCATCACACACTCTAGATTCAACCACGTCCGAAAAGACCCACCTCTGAGTGCTTGAGGCTTTAGGGGACTTCTAGGTACAAGCTATAACAGATGTTGAACTAATAATTACTTTAAATATGCCTGCTTGGTTATGGCCTCTTTAAGAAAATCCTGGTACTTGTGTGTGAGAAACTGTGCAGAGATTTTTATTTCAACTCATTATCCTGTAGCCACATAAAGGATAGAAGACTTTTTCAAAACAGTTGGAAAAATGCCAAGAATGTACTAGAAAAGCATTGAATTTTACCTCTCAGAATGTTTTTTTCTTCCCCCTCTAGAAAAAAGTAGTCAGTCAGATAACAAATCCAGAATTTCAAGAAAATGTGAAGGAAACATATTTCTTTAGTAGACTACTGATAACCTCCTTCAAACAGTTTAACCAGATAGACAGGCACCCATAGCCCTAATATTCCCTGTTCTGATATAGATATGTAGATGGAGACTACCCACAACTCTCCAGATCTTCAGTATGTAATGGTAATTAAGAAAAACAGCACTCTCAACTCATATCTGGAAAAAAGACTTTTCCTTAAACAATCTTTGTCAGTAATAATAGGATCCAACAAACAGATATATTTCATACTAAAGAATCCCATAGAATATATTAAGTACAAAAGAACCTTTTATCTATCTTTTAATATTCTTTCTTATAGCTATCATTTAAAGATATGTCAAATAATATACAAATTCTATTTATATTTTGGAGATGATCCTTTCTAAAGAGCATCATCCATTTTAGAAGTTCTCATTACTTTTCCTTCTTCTAAAAATTAATTTATGCTTAAGAGGCAAGTTTAATAACCTTATGACTTGAAACCATAAAGATATGGGAGAGTGTGCCTCTATGGTTCCAATAAGTATCAGTTTAAGTACAAAAGTAGAACTTTTTAAAAGTAGAATTTGTAATGTTTCCCTCACAAATCAAGGATAAAATTAGATATGCAAACATTATGTCTACCTTGCAGTATACATTAAACACAGCCATTTTCCTATCTTTACTTGTTGTTATTCACTTTTAGTTTTCTAGAGTTTGCTGGAAAAATTTATAACTTTCAGGAATACATGTCTTCCAGTCATATTCCCTTAAAATTTCCATTATACCAAACTCAATGCTGTTTTCTTATGACAACCATACTTTTTCCCTATTTCTTATTTCCTATCTCATTCTCTGATTTTCTTAGAATTCAATTCATTTTAGCAAGCATTAATTGAGTTACAGTGAGCAAGGGACATTACTTTAAGTTCTGAGGTCACAAATGTAAGCATAATCTCTGCCCTCATGATGTTTATAGTCTATTGTCAAGAATAATAAGCAGATTAACAAATTGCAGTTCATCCTGGTAAACTGTGTGATATTAGAAATCTTGTGCCTGCATGGGAACAAATAAACAAAATATATGAATCAAATTATGGAAGGTGGGTGCTCAATGGAGCTTCTGTCTTCAGGCTGTTCTCTAGAGTTAGCAGTCAGATCTTTATAGATATAAACCTTTTAGATTCAGTAAAGCCTTTTTCAGGGTCCTGGAAGCAATTGTTTTGAAATATCATTATTAGGAAAGGCAGTGCTCTGATTTTCTAATCTATATGAAAGCATAGAAGTCTAATTTGGAAAAGTACCAACTAACAAGAAAGATGGCCTAATGACATTGACAGAATTACAAATGTCTGGTAGCACCTTTCACCTTCTCTAGCTTTGGTTCCTGGGAAGTTAAGTTCAATAATTTTATGTAATGATCATTTAAAACACAGTAAAAATGTGACTTAAATAACAAAATGTGTATCTTTTCTCAAATATAGTAGAAATTCATATAATGTCTTATAGTATATGTATGTTTACTCAATGAGGTTTATAATATAATTTATTAGTTTAATGAGATAAGTATATCTTACAATTATACTTTGCTTGTATCATATATTCCAGATGAAGAGTTTTGGTTAGAAACGAATCCTCTACATTAGAATGATATTATTGGAAAGTACAATATTCCTTTGCTATATAATCAGTATGATAAAACTAAAATAGATAAAATAGATATTCAGAAAAAGAAGAGGATTGCATATATATAGCTGTTACTGCCAGGATTTTTTCTGTCCAGTAATAACCCCATCTTTACAAACACATTACAGTTCAGGGCTCATTAAGTAAATCCAAATTTCTTCACTGTTTAATTCTTTTTTCCCACAAAATACTTGACAAACATATGACAATTAGCACCATATGAATTAGCTGTGTGTATTGAAATTCCAGTTAACCAAAGGATGAAATAATTTGCCCAAATTTAAAGCAAACCAGTTTAAGAGGTCGGTGTGCAAAAATTCCATATTCCATTATATTCCAATGAGTTGTGGTTTTCATTACCTTTATATCATTCAGTAGGATCAGAATGGGTCTTTATGTTAACTTTGTTTGGCAGATAACAACATAATTTAACTGCAGTTAAATTATGGAAATCACAATAGCAATATAGGCAATATAAAAAAATACCATTCACAATCCCTTGATTGTTTTCAGTTGAACAGAGAACCGTAAATCCATAAGTTTATTAATATATTACATAGTCCTGGTAGTAAGCTCTTATTTTTTGAGAAACAGTATTAAACATTATACATTTGTAGTTTAATCACTCTTAAACTGAGATGTTTTTGGAAATACTATTTTGTTACTATTACATTTTAGAAACTTCAGTTATTTCCTACTATTTATCTCAATCTCAGGTGAGGTAATTGCAAAGACATTTATGGACATTTTGTTTATTCTTAGAAAATAAATGGACTTACAAAGGTACTCTGCTGATTCAAATTATGCACATGAAAATTCTGAAGTTAGGTTAACTGAGCAGAGTATGCTGCTGTCTTATAGGTTAAAAAAAAACTAACATCACCTCCATTTTTTCATCATATTTTTAACAGGATTCTGATTAATTTAGAAAGTCTTTATCAAAAGATTTACAAGTGTTTAAAACCATAACAGTTTTACTATCTGGCTTAGATTTTAAATAGTGATGAGGTAGGGTTATAGAAATCAAATTAGTGCAAACACCATACTTGCTAGTTCCCCTCATTTGCTTTCCTAATTAACTTTTAAGGTTATTAATTATTCAAATTATGACTTTAGATTTAGAAAGCCTCAAATTAGCAACAAAGAGGGAAGAATTCTTCAGCATAATTTTGCTGGATTAACATTTTCCATGATTGAAATGTAGGTAATTCTGATATATATGATAGATTTATTAGATAATTATAGATTTTATTATAGATAATTCATATATTTTCCAATAAAAAGGTCTTCCTTTATTCTGTTTCCATAGATATTTGTAAACAAAAATTTAAAAACATCAGTTAATTATTTCTATTTTCTGTTTGAAATTCTTCACTATGAAAGATTAGTTTTATGACTAATAGAAGCTCCACAACAATTTTTAACTCAGTCTTTTATATGATACATAATCTTCTTTGTTAACTGAATGAATGGATAGATCCCATTCATTTTATTAAAATCCCTGAATCTGAGGTTAATTTTTTGTCAAATACTTTTAAAACAGAAATACAAACTATATTTATATTTGATTTCTAACATGACTTCTTGTCAGTAAGTGGTTAAAAAGACTAGTTTTACCACGGACTGCAGAAATGAGAGACAAAATGGGATAAAATATCCAGATATTTATGGCATATATTTAATTGGTTTGAAAACTGAATGAAGAGGAATTACTTGTAACAAAAATCAGGGCTTAATTTTAGTAACAAAGCCTGAAATGTGTGGGTTTTAAACTGTCACACATATGTCATTTAATTTTGGCACAGTTTGATTGCTAGTATACAATTCCTTATTTTGAGGTTCTAGGATTTGACTTTATTTTCTTTTTTAATGGTATACTGAAGATTTGTATGTGACAAGAGAAGTTTGATATTTTGGATATATTGCTATTTAAGATAAATCCAGACCCATAGTGTATCTCAAACAGAAAAATAATGCTAATTGGAATTTTCTCCTTAAATGTAATTACTAACAACCTCTTCTTTATAAACTATATGTTCCTGTACCTAAACTGCTAATTTATGCAAATATCCAAGTGTCATACCTGAAATAAACTGTCAAAGAATTATATACTCCTAAACAAAACAAATTTTGCAAGTAGTCATGAAAGAAACTATAGTTATGGCTTGAGCCCAATCACAGAATTAGCAGAATAAATTGCTGTAGTAGAAAGAGCCCTAAATTTCTTTCAATATTCAGGAAACTACTGTATAAGGAGAATTACTTCAGGGTTGGTGGGCTTGTTATAATTTTCCAAACTATAACAAGCCTAGGCTCAAGAAATAATCTTGATCTACACTCAAATAAATGTGGGATTCAATGCATAAATCTAGTGGCAAGTTTGGACACTGACAATATTTGTCAGATGGCAAATTAGTTTAACAATTAAGAAAACAGGACTAATAGATTATACCCTTTGTAATGAAGTCACAGTGATTTCTATTGGTGTTATCAGTATTCTCACATTCCTGTTTCTATTAACTTATACGTGGTATCATAGAACACTGAAAACACCAAATTGAGAATAAAAAATTCAGAAAATAACAAGCACATCCCTTGACAAGCACAACTGAGCCCTTTTATTAATAATTATGGTCACTGTAGAATTAGAATATTAAGTAATATATAATTTTATATTTACGGAAGACTGATATCATAACAGCATTATGTTAGTAATATGTAGTAAGTGTACAAAATTTGATAATCCTACATCATGGATTCTAACTTGTGATCTTAAGTTTATGCCAATTTATCAATTTTTCCATAAAACCTATTTGTTAAACTTAATATATATAAGCCCACACTGTGTTCGAACAGTTTGAAAAGGAATCTTGTTAGTCAGTCCCACAAAAAAAAAAAAAAAAAAAAAAAAAAAATTCAAGTCATTCCTTTCCATGAAATCTTTGGTGGTTGCTATGACAATGGTATTTCTATCTCAGCCCACAATTCATATTTCTCAGTTCTTAATCTGCTTCAGTTTGCTAGGTGCCATTTTCTAAGATCCCAAACTTTCTCCAGTGTTTTTCCAAAGACTGAGATTGAAAAAAATAGCAATACTAGGTACAAAAATAGAAAAATATCATTTCTACTCTGAGCACTTTAATGGGATTATATTCATTTGAATATTCTCATCTTCTTAAATGAGGAACATATTTTAACATTGCTACAATTATATCAAACATGTAGTTCTGTTTTTTCCTTTATTGTTTACAGCAGTGAAAGGATTTTTCATTTGTTACAGGTTGGGAAATTAATACTAAAGAATATACGACATTTAATGAATAAACTTCACATTTAATTTAATCATTTTCCTATTATTAGCTATTTAATTTGAATTCATTTTTCCTTATTACAAGTAATATTCACAAGTAATATTTTTCTTTTAAAGAATTATGTTTCAGATAGTTTTAATAACAGTGAAACATAATGCATTTACCTTAGTATTTATGAAAATGTAAATAGGTTAGGAAAGGCATGTATTGAAGGAATATTATCTTCCTTCATGCCACACTGCACATTTACTTTGCTTGCCTGACCCCTGAAAGCATTTGAGTTTTTAATTCTTAGATTGCTGTATTGATTCTTGGATTACCAAATAGAAGATATAAGTGTTTAATGGTTTTCAATAAAACATGAACTCTTCAAAACCAGTTGCACCTATATTTAAGCAGCATCAATGTTCACTCATTTGAACACACTCTACATGCTGGACAATGAATGTTGGACAATGACCAGGAGACATAATAAAGTGTATTGCAATAGGCCTCTGAATAGAGTGTGAAGAGAATCCATTGAAAAGTTTAAGAAACAGCCTTCTCCAAAGTGGATCATTACATAGGGAGCAGCGGCAGACATGTGAATATGGAAGAAGGGGAGAATTCCAGGTAAAAAGAACACTACATATAATGGCATGAAAAATATAGAACCAGGTACATCCACAAAATTTTAAGTATTTTGATAACAGAGCATGTGAAGATAAGTGTTTAAAGACATGTGACTATAGACATAAACTGGAGTGAGATCATGAATGTATTTGGCACAAGGTAGATCACAGTATATATGTGTCTGTTTTATAACTCAACTATGATTAAATCCACTTAATAATTTTTACCTAATTTATTATCTGTAAATTATATTATAGCAAGATAACTTCATTGCATCTGAGAGAATGAAATTCATGGCATAGTCCAGAGCCTTAAAAGTGATACAGACACCAAAGAGCTCACCAGCACTGAAAGGAGACTTGCAAAGTTTCACAACAGCTGTGTAATACATAGAAGACCCCCAAAACCCCCATTGAAAGACTTTTAGATGTAATAAACAAATTCAGTAATGTAGCTGGATACAAAGTCAACACTCAAAAGTCAATAACATTTCTCTACAAAAACAATAAACTGAGAGAGAAATAAGAGAAATCACACCCTTCACAATAACTTCCAAAAAATGAAGTACTTAGGAATCAATCTAACAAAGGAAGTAAAAGAGCTATTTAGTGAAAATTGTAATACTCTGAAAAAAGAAATCAAAAAGGATTTCAGAAAATGGAAAGACATTTCTTGCTCATGGATAGGATGAAAAAACATTGTAAAAATGGCCATTCTTCCAAAATTTTTATATAAATTTAATGCAATTCCAATCAGAATACCATTAGGATACCTTACAGATCTAGAGAAATCATTCCTAAAATTCATCTGGAACCAGAAGAGGCCTAAAATAGCAAAGGCAATTCTGAGCAACAAGGTAAGGCAGGAGGCATCACAATCCCTAACTTGAAGTTATACTACAAAGCTACTCTAATAAAATCAGCATGGTACTGGAATAAAAACAGACACAAATATCAATGGAATAGATTAGAATATACAACCACAACTACAAATGCATTCAACCACCTTATCTTTAACAAAGGAGCCAAACATGTTCACTGGAAGAAAGATAGCCTCTTTAATAAGTGGTGTTGGAAGAACTGACTTTCCATTTGCTGAAAACTAAAACTAGATCCATGCCTATCATCATGCACTAAACTAAAGTCAAAATGGATCAAACATATAGATATCAAAACAGAAACACTAAATCCACTGAAAGAGAAAGTAGGTAGAAATCTTGAAGACATAGGGATAGGCAAAGAATTCATGAACAAAACTCAAACTGCATGGGAAATACTTGATCTTGTCTTACTAAAAAGTTTTTGCACTCAAAAACAAAATGAAAAGAAAACCCATGAATTGGGGAAAAAATCTTAGTCAGCTGTCCTCAGACAAAGGGCTTCTGTCTAGAACATATAAAGAATTTAAAAAAAAATCAAGCCCCTAAAATTCAAAGGCCCAATCCAAAAATGGACATCTGAGTTGAACATACACTTCTCAGCTGAAGAAATACAAATAGCAAATAAATACATGAAAAAATAATGTTCAGTATCATTGGTTGCTAGAGTAAAGCAAATTAAAACAACATTGAGATTCCATCTCACTTCAGAAAGAATGACCAGGATCAAGAAAACAACCAGTTTGACATCAGCAAAGAACTATATATAAGAGAAGAGGAAGTGATGAGCTGTAAGAATAGAACAGTAAGAAATGCCTAGAATCCCAGGCTTAGGTTTTATTTTGGATTTATTCAATAGCAATACTGTAGTGATTTTAGGAGAAATAAAGGCATAATGGAAAGGAGCACTAATTATTTTAACTAAAAAAAAATTTAGAGTGTCCTTATCTTAGCCTGCAGAACAATTTCCAGAAAGGCAGTGTGGGACAACTTCAACCATGTAGAGGTTCTCTCATTTTGACTATTACCACCACCGTGCTAGGGTTGAGGCCTTCACTTTAATTATCTGAGACTAGGTGTTGGTAAAACAAAATCATCTTGTTTTATTTCATTTCAGTAGAGGTGCTACTGCTAAAACATCAGAATAAAATAGTAAGGCAGAATAGCTGACAAACAGAGAATAGGAGAAGTATATAGTGTGGTTTATAAGGGCTGGTTTATTTCTATTTTGTATTTATCTTTTCTGTTAGTTTGCTTGTTTATTTCAGACAAAGTTTCACTATGTAGCTAGGATTAGCTTTGAACTATGTAGCCCAGCCTGGACTTGAACTCTCAGCGATCCTCCTTCCTAAAGCTCCTGGGTGCTGGCATTACCAGCAAGCACCATCATCCCCAAGACTGATTTATTTTTTGCAGAACATTGCTTATAGAGAATCCATTGACTTCTAGTCAATGGAGTAGACTCCAAGTATGTGTCAGTACTATGAAATGTAATGTAAGACACTGTGTGCATTTATATAGACTATCTAAGAAGAAAGTAAGTTTTCAAGTTTCTCTCTGAAATTACCCTGAAAATTTTGTACATATGTAAGTATGTATGTACCTCTTCTGAAGGGGTATCAAAAGGTTCACAGGTATTGCCTCCTTTTAATTCTATGGTGCATCTTCAGGCCACTTCCATGTTGGGGCTCTATATATCTGAAGACGGAAGTTCTAGACTCTCAGACATTATATATACATAAATCAGCAGATGGTGATGGCACTACCCTGAATGTTCACCCCAGTGCTCTGGTGCTCTGGCAGGATTAACAGATTACTAAAAGACAGGAGAAGGGTGGCACACAAATTTAAGAGTTGAGATGAAAAGTGATAGAATGTAAACCATGGCAGTCTGTGTGATAACACATTTGGCATATACTACAGCATTTTTTTATCGAGAGATTAGAAAAAAAATTAAGTTGTCATCATTTGGGAAAAAAATGAAGCCAAACAGTGAGTCAGCACCTGGAAATATAACAAATCCCAGAAACAAGGAGACTAGAATGGTAAAATTACAAACTTGAGTATTAACCTCATATCAACTTGCAAACCAGACAGTATTTAGACTTTTATATCTCTGTTGTTTACAATATTTACTTCCTAGTCATTTCGCACAAGTTCATTGGAGTCCTGATGATTATTGTAAAATAGTAGTTGCTCGAACTTTTAGATGTGGATGATAAATGAGGTTATGAGATGAAGATGGGTGATGCAACAATAGAAATAATAAACACTTTGTAAATATTAATTGACATATTTTAGGAAGGTATAAACAGGAACTGGTTCTGAGCCAAATGGAGTGCCCTGAACAGAAAGTACTTGCATTAATATATAGTCAGTTGAAACTATGACCATGAAACATGATATAAGAAGAATCAGAAAGTAGAATAAATGTAAGAGACACAGTGGCTCTTCTTACACTGACCAAACAGAATGCTAAATTTTGCATGGTAGGATTTAGACAGGTCTTAATTTGAGTTATTTAAAAAGTCCAAAATATTAAGGATAAAGAGGCTATGTAGCATACTTGCTACAAGCACAGAAGTTAGAATTAGTAAAAACCAGTCATAAAACATGTTTTTTCAAGCATTAGTTATTATTTGAGCAATTCTTGTTAACCAGAAAAAGACATGAACCTAAGTACACATTAACTCAAAGTTGAAAATGAGCCCCACCCCCGCCTCCAGACTGTTATATTCCCAGCCCTCTACCCTACACCTTTTAAAAAGTTTTATTTTTGAGGCAGTGTCTCACTAACTTGCCAGACTGGCTTCAAACCTGAAATTCTCCTGCCTCACTTCCTCTCCAGTAGCTGGAGTTACAGGAGAATGCCACCATGCCCAATGAGGGAAATGATATTAGAAGTCAATTCAGTTGACATTTGGCAATGCATTAAAAAAAAGTTCACAAGAAAATTAATATACACATTAATTTATGGAATAAAAGTTCAAGGTTTCTGTAACAGAAAATTCAAAGAATGATCATGTTTAACATTAATTTTATTATTTAATTCAATAGTTAACAATAGAAGAGTGCAATAGAATACTTTTCTATCATTTTTTTTTCTATGTAGCAGTTGTTATTATTAAGAGACCCAGTATCTGCCCTCATTTCTCTCAAACAGTTTAACTTTTTTGAGAAGTATATAACTTCATGGCTAAGACCATGTGGTGATCTCCAGAGTTGAACTTTCCATGTCAGAATTATGGATCTGCAGCTTGTAAACTGCAATTTGGACAGTTACCTAAGTTATCTGAAGTCTCTGCATCATTATTTGCAAAAGATAGATAATACTTGTGATGGATAACCAATGGTTGACATAAGTATAAATGCTCAATAAATAAGTCTAAAGAGTTTAAGAAGTAGTGGCATTAAACTTTTTTCTGAAGTTCTTGTAGAATTCAGTAGTTAATCAGCCAGGACTTGAGTTTTCCTCTATTAGTTGTTTTGTTTTAATTACTTCAATTTTATTGACTGATTGAATTAGCTTGATGATTAGCTTTGGTAATCATATTTATCTAGGAATCTATCAATTTCTTCTGAATTTTCTGTCTTATTAGGGTACAGATCCTCAAAATAGGTACTTTGATGTTTTGGATTTCTGTAGAATCCATCATGATTTTATATTTTTCATTCTCAATTGCATAGATTTGGTTCCTTTGCTTTCCTTGTTTTGTTAACGTTGGTTAGAGGTTTGTCTATTTTATTTAATCTTTTAAAAACAACTCAATTCATTGATTCTTTGGATGTTTTTAGTCTCAATTGCATTAATTTTTTGCTCTGATCTTTATAATTGTCTTCCTCATTGGAGCGGGTTTTTCTTTTTTGTCATTTTTTTGTTTGTTTTTTTGTTTTTTGAGACAGGGTCTTACTCTGTGGTCCAGACTGGCTTTGAACTCAGTATGTAGCCTAGATTGGCCTCAAACTTGCAGCAATTCTCTTGCCTCAATATCCCAAGTACTGGGATCATATATGTATGCCACCACACATGGTACTTTGAGTTTAACTTGCCCTTCTTTTTCTAGAACCTTGAGTTTTAACATTGGGTTATTTATTTGAGCTTACTCTTTTTTTTTTTTTCTAATGTGGCAGTTCATTGCTATAAATTTCCCTCATAAGACTGCTTTCATTGCATCCCATAGATTCTAGTATGTAGTATTGACATTATTGTTCAATTGCTGAAGCTTTCTAATTTGTTCTTTAATTTCATCTGGGACCCAGTGAGTATATTGTTTAACTTCCATGTGCTTATATAGCTTTTGTACTTTCTTTTACCATTTATTTTCAATTTAATTGCACTGATAATATACATGGGATAATATCAATTTCTTTGCATTTATTTTAACATGTTCTGTGAGTTAGCTTGTTGTCTGTGTTTTGGAGAAAGTCCCACATGCTGCCAAGAAGAATGTGTATTCTGTTGTTGTTCAGTGGAACATTAGATATTTACTAAATGTATTTGTTCAAATCCATCACTCCAGCTCTGGTGTTTCTGAGTTGATTTTTTTTTCTATTTGATCTGTCTGTTTCTGACAGTGGACTGTTGAGGTTCCCCATTACAATCATATTAATGTTTATCTGATTTTTCCTTTCTACTAGTATTTGTTTTATGTAGTTAGGTGTGTTAGTATTTGATACACATATATTTATGGCTGTTATCTCTTCCTCTTGGATTGTTCCCTTAACCAGGTATGTATTGACCTTCTTTGTCTCTTCCAGTAAGACTTGGCTTGAAATCCACTTTGTTGGCTCTCATTTGTTGATCCATTCTGTCAATTTTTTCTTTTAATTGATGAACTGAGACCATTCACATGTTGGTGATAACTGATAGGTATTGACTTATCCTTGTCATTATATTATTTTCCTAATGTTTCCCTTTTTCTCATTCTATTTACTTGCTTGCCTTCCCTGGTAGATTCATTCTACTGAGATTCCTAGAACTTTTGTCTCTGTTGTCTTTTTCTAAAATATTCCTCAGAACTTTTTGGAGTGCCAGTTTGGTGTTCATGAATTTTATTAGGTGTTCTTTATCATGGAAGTATCTATTTTTCCATCAACTTGGAAAGATAATTTTCCAGGGTACATCAATCTGGGTTGGAAGTTGTTTTCTTTTAGGGTTTGAAATACTTCACTCCAAGCTCTCCTTGATTTTAGGGTTTGTATTGAGGAGTATGCTGTAATTTGGGTGGGTTTTCCTTTGTGGATGATTTGTTTTTTATTCTCTAAAGATTCTGATCTTGTGTTGAATTTCTGAAATCTTGAGTATTAATGCCTTGGGAGTCTTGGTGTAGTTTTCTTTCTTTTGCCCCCCCCCCCAATTTTGGCTATTCTGAGTTCTTTATGCCAGATATTATACATAAACTCACACACACACACACACACACACACACGTTGTATGTATATATATAATTATTGTGAGAACTTCTTTAGTTAATTTTTACCTTAAATTTGAACCCTTGAGCATTCACTGGTTGACTGACCTAGGAGGAGGGGGTGGCCCTCATCACAGCTGTGTGTGTCCCACAGATCAGCAGTGGACTGGGAGGGGCGGCACTTCCCTAGCCAGTGTGCTGCAGAAAAACTGTAAGCAATACCAAAGGCCCGGAGACCTCCAACACTCATCCCTCTGAAAGAAACCAGAAATATGACAAGACAGAGAGACAGCAAAAGGCCTCCAACAGCAGAACCAGGGAAAGTGAGTCCAGGAGAAGTAAATGCAGAGGAGGTTGAGAACAACAAACATACAGTATCAGACATGGCCTCGTGGGAAACAAAGAAATACTTCCATGACCTCATTGATGAATTTAAATATGAAATTCTAACTCAGGTGAAGCAAGATATAAGAAGATTAATAAAAGAAATGCTGGGTAATCCTCAAGAAGACACAAATGGAAGAATGGAGGAAGCAGAGAAAGGAGAAAAGCCTTTGATGAAGAATATAAACAAAATCTAGAATACTTGTAACAGATCCAAAGAGAACACCAGGAAATTAAAAACTCCACTGAAAGCTGGCAAAACTTCTTAACAGAAACTAAAGACAGACTTTCAAAACTTGAAGATAGATTTGCAATGTATGATTGTGAAAGGAAGGATCTCTTAAAAATAACAAGGAACCAGGAAGTAACAGTACAAAGGCTAGAAGATGACAAGAGAATTTATAATCTAAGAATTAAAAATGTGAGTGAAGATGTAGGGACAAATACAAATGAAATACAAAGGCTATTTACAGAAATAATTAAGAAAACTACCCAAATATAGGAAAAGGAAATGATATTCAGATATATGAGGCATACAGAACTCCAGCCAGCTACAACCAAAACAGATCTACACCCAGACATATAATAATCAGCATCCCAGAAATCCATCACAAGAACAGAATATTAAAAGCGGTCAGAGAAAAGAAACAGATTACCTATAAAGGAAAACTCATCAAAATCACAGCAGACTTCTCGATGCAAACTATCAAATCAAGGAGAGTTTGGAGCGAAATATTCCAGGCCCTGAAAGAAAATAACCTCCAATCCAGATTGATGTACCCTGCAAAACTGTCCCTCAAAATTAATGGAGAGATGAGATATTTTCACGACAAAGAGGAACTGGGGGAGTTCATGACCACCAATCCAGCCCTACAAAGAATATTGAAGGACATTCTAGAGAGAGAGAAGAAAATCACCAGGATTCCAGGAACAATGGCAAAAAGACCTCAGTAAAAGGGGCAGGCAGTGGAATGGAGGAGAAAAGTAAACAGCAACAGAAAAATAGCATAGCAGAGATGAGGCAGAGAAGATTGGCTATATTGCTGTTTTGTCTTGACTGATTTTATTCGAATCTGGTATGCTTGAGAGTATCGAGGCTGAGAGTAGAGGCAACTACTCTGAAGATGACAAGATTCAATAGGACACCTATTCTGGTTTGATTATTAACTGCCTTTGAAGTCCTATAATGTCTCCAATGTTTGGCTTTTATTAATAGTGTTATGTACTGCTTAGTTTAATTATACTATGTCTGACAATATAGACAATTTTATTGAAAATAACAAGAGACATCATAGTAACTACCATAGATCACCTAGTATTGTGGTTTTATATGTCCTTTTCATGTTTCTCTAGGAATTTGTATTGTTGACTTGTTTTGTTTCTCCCTCGAATACAGAAAGGCTAGGTATACATGTAGAGACTTACACATGTGTAGAACTTCTAAACAGTTTAAGAGAATAGATTATATTTATTGTAAACAAAAAAACAGAGGAAAAGAAAGTATTCTAAAGGATGTAACTGCATGTATGTTTAAGTGTGTAGGATTGATAACCATATTCCTAAGTTCTTGTTGGATAGATGAACAGAGCTGGTTGCAGTCTCACTGTTCAAATGTCTACTTTGTAGGCTTTATTTTTATAACTTGAGCAACTGCTTCTAAGAGGGAAATATGTAATTATCAACTAGTGATTTTTTACTAGTTATTATTTGTGGTTTGTTTTGTTTTTTGTTTTGAAATTTTGTTTTATTTCTACCCTCTTTCTGTTTCATTTTCTTTTTCTTTAAATAAAAAAAATACAAAAAATAAATAAATTTGAACCCTCTAAGTAGCAGGCATTTTTGTCATTGTGGGTTGTATAAGGTGTCTATCCTATAATTCTTGTTCTGTTTATGGTCCTTTTTTTTTTAACCTGGAGCCTCACATACACTAGGCAAGCATCTGTCACTGAGCAACGTCCCCAGGTCTTTTTGCAACCCTTTAAAGTTGCAGAAGCCATTCTTAGAGTTAAGATTGAAGTTGGCTTTTTGAGTTGCAATCTGCTTTTTACTGTTTAACAAAATGAAAAAGTTAGAAAAAAGTAAAATAAAACAATCAGTTGTTCATTTAAGATATTCTACATGTTGATAAAATAAGAGATGAAAGTACTATGGTAAGAATATGTTTATCCATTCCCTAGAAATCTGAGGAAGAATGTTAAGTTTGATAATTTATGAATAAATCAGGAAAGTTCTTTTCTGTGGACTCATATTTCTTGTTCTATGAAACTGGTGTTTCCTGAGGAGGATCTTTTCCCTTACACTGAGGCAGTGTTCTCATTTTCACTTCAGATTTTAGCATTTGACAAAGAAATAATTCTATTCAGTCTTTTATGATGTACTGCTTTCTTTGATATACCACTATTATTACTATAACATTATTTCTTTTGCCCATCCAATTTAAAATTTCACCATCCTTTTCTTCCATATAGTCTAGGCTACATTTAATTTACTTAATTTACACATAATTGATTTCCAAACCTACCGGTATACAATAATGCCTTTCATTATTCATTCATCTTATTTCTCTGCACTTTTTTTAGTCTATCTTTTTTTGCTTCAGATTACTCATATTTAAATGTCTTCTTCAACAACATGCATGTGGGAGAAACAGATGAAACACATTTCTGCCAAGGCAACCACTTTCATTCACAATGCCCAGTTGCAATTTCCTTAGCTGTAAGATATCTCTGCTGATATGGGTTATTCTCATCTTAGCACACACAAGACTAAGCTGCATGTGCTACTATAATGTCTCTAAATTCTACCTGTCTCCCAGGCCCAAACATTAGAGCAAGTTTTGACATTTCATCATCTATCTACCTCAAGGGACTAATTTCTACACCAATTACATAGTGAACTTAATATGTTACCTCAGCACACACCAGTGATTCCAAGTGAGGTATAGTACAAAAGCAAGGTTTACAGAAATAGTTGGATCTTGATCTACTACCATATATGCCAAATATATTTCATTACTATGGATTGTTCAATACAGCAGTAGTTTTTCTTTATGATAGCATAAACAATAGAATCACTGTTACTACACATTGTTAAGCTTGACTCCCTCTTCTTCCTTATATGAGATTTAGTCTATTAAGTCCTAAACTTTAAAATGATTGATCTTTAAGCCAGTTATTCTCATAAGTTCCCATGCTTTTGACTTTCAGTGACATTTACTACTCTCTTATCCCTAGGACACTTTTAGAAGTTTAAAACAATGAAGAATAAGCTTATCATGAAGGGAAAAGAATATTAAGTGAATTGTTGTCCATTTATTTAACATTTAATACTTGTTATGTACCAGGCATTCATGCTTGGTGATTTGATGCCAAAAATAGGGAATAGTCCTGCCTTCAAGTGATCCATAGTAAAGTTGGGGAATAGAATAAAGAGTGGGTCAAGTAGCAGCATAGGGCCCTGGGGGAGAAGAGGATGGCACAGAGAAAAAAACAAATACATTATGAAATTCTGAGAATCAGAATGGCATATGATTCAAGTTTTGAAGAAAAATAGAATGAAATACAACCAAAATTTTCAGAAATGAGTCTTCCTAGGCAGAGACAATAGAATGGTTCAAAGCAAAAAGTCATAAAGAGAAATAGTGATTTGAAAGAAGTATAAAATCTGTATTATGCCAGTTGCACCAAAATTTGCACTATATAATCTAGTTTGATAAATCACTTTTCCTTATTTTATTCTGAAAGTATTAACTAATAAGTTTCTACATGTCAATGATTGCTGAAGGCAGGTTTCTGCAATGTAAAATAATGAGAAATTTAAGACTCTGCCATCATAGGATTTGCATTCTATTTTTAGAAGAGATGGAAAATATATTTATTACTTTTTAGGCAGGATCAAATAAATGGAGAAAAATATATCAGGAATGGGATAGGGTGTCTGTGTGTGCATGTGTGTGTGAAGAACAAATGTTTTCACTTGCATGTGCATGTACAAAGTTCTTAGCAGGGTGATCAAGGCTTCCCTGTTAAGGTACATTTGACCAGTATTGGGGTCAGTTTTATCTTATGTTTTATAATATGCTGTATTATAACATTCTGTTTATTTGCATGCATATGGGTTTCTTTTTTAGAACATTTCCAGAGTATGGAATTGTAAGTACAATGGTTTTGGCATTTGAGACTTCTTTGAATGTGTTGTAAGAACAGCAAGGAGGATGGAGATTAGGGTGTGGAGACAGTAAGGAGAGTAGTGGATAAAATCAGAGCTGATAGTGATGGAGAAGTTGCAGAGTATAGGGTTCTTTAGACAGTTCGATTTAGAGAGTTGTTTCCCTGTGACTCTACCTTTTAGAGCCAAGGAAATGTCTAGCCTTCAGTAGTAGAGAACAGGTATTTGATAATTGGAGCTGAACAGTTAAGCTTCAAAGTCTAAAATCTTCATGCAGAGAGATTTTGTAGCTTTTTTTTTCACATTGAAGTAATAGATGGATAAATCCAAAGAATTTTCCACCTAGGGAATTACCATCACAATGTGCATGGCAGAAAGATATTACCAGTGAAAAGCTTAAAGGAAACTAAACTGTTATTTTGGGGGTTTGGAGGAAGAGAAAAATTGGCATAGAGATGGAAGTAAAAAAGGAAGGTCTGAATCTTCAATTCCTGCATGACTGATCTCCAAGATTCTGAGATGTAGATAGTGAGTATCCCTCACCATATACTGGACATTACATCAGAGAAGAAAATGTAAAGTTAGAGGTAGTCTTAAAGGAACATTCAAATTTTAAGGTTGAGTAAGACTCTAATATTGGGATAAAATGTGTGTGTGTTTCCCCTAATTATCCAGATAAGTTATAGATTAAATAAAAATGTATTTTCTCTTTACAGTGAAGTTATAACACATTTGTGATCTTACTTCAGTAGCTCATTATGTAAATATTTGTGCATAAATGCATGTAATACTTGTATATTGCATACAAACAAATTCCTATATATGCTTTTCCAAAGTTGAAAAAAAAAACTGAAACACAACTTCCTGAAGATAATTAAGAGTACTAATTTAAATCAGTTGTTTCTCCTACTTTCTTTAATTTTCCATTTCAATCGTGTATCCTACTATTTTTAATTTTTCATTTCCAAACTCGACAGTTTTCACCTTATCTTCAGACTAATAATAGTATCTGTACCTTTTAAAACTATAAACTATCATTAAGAAGCAATGATAGCAACTACAACCAGATTATCTCCCTGCATTAGAGTCGTGTTCCTTTCCTTTTACAGAACTTTTTTTTACTATCTCTAGAGTCTCTAATCAAAGAACAAGTATTTTTTCTCTGTTACTTTATTATGTTTTCATTGTCCCTGTGGCTGATGTACTTATTTCACAAATGGTAGTTATATATGTATTGCATTATTATTGGTGGGTTTTCTTGAATATTTTTTTCATTTTAGCTGATGTAAAACTAGTAACTAGGTAAGGAACAGGCATCATTTTAGCAGTCACTATGTATATACATAAATAGAAAAATATGTACTCCTAATTTTAAATAGCAATATGACAACTTAAGTTAAAAATATAGCACAAGGCTGTGTGTGATGATGCACACCTATAGTCTCAACACTTGGGAAGGCTGAGCCAAGAGGATTGCTCTGAGTTCAAAGCCAGCCTGGGCTATATAGCAAGACTGCCCCCTCCTTCCCAAAAAATACAGCACAGATTTTTGCAAAGTTTTGTTTGTTTTTATGTTTTTTTAAAAAAATTTTGTCTTATTTTTTAATGATAGAGAAGAAAAATCACCATTACTCTTTGATGCTGAGAAAGGTTGCAGCAGAGGGAGATTAAATGATTTAACTGTGAATTTGAGTTTAAAAGTGTAAAAGCTAGAAATGTTCTTGCTACCTGTGACCCTAGACCAACCTCTTATGGAGACAAGAGCTTTTGACTTTCCCTTGGCTGCTAAGAACTGTGATTATCTTCACAACAACTTGGACAGCAATGGAGCAAGATTAGGGGCTGCTGTCAGCTCTGCAGAGCTCTTTCACCCTCCTCAAGGAGTTCTACTTCAGCAGTTAGCCAAATGTGAAATGTGGCTTAGCAGCAAATGCATTTCCTAGGAACTTGCTAGGAAAAAAAGCCTCAGGCCCACCAAGACTACTGCATCAGTCACTATCTGACAAAGTCCCACATTCCTGCTTTAACAGTCCTCAGATTGGTTCTGATTCATGCCTTAAAGCTTGAGATCAACTGCTCTTTCCTGGGTCTGGGAGAGAAAGGAAGACAAAGAGAAAAAGTGCCCAATAGGATATGTTAGACAGTAAATTTAAATAGCTTTTTATATTGGGTATTAAATGTGGGTAATTTACAAATGGTTGGAAGCAACCACAAATTGAAACTTTAAGGTCTCTTTAGCAAAAATCAATCATATCATGGCAGTTCTCCTATATGCTGGTCTTTCACTTGACAGATCATTTCCTCATGTGGATGAGTAATAACAACTCAACACAAATGCTCTTTATATTTAACCAGTACTTTTTGTCCCACAGTGTTAAAATGCTTGACAAGCAGTCAACAGGCACATCACTACTTTTTTTTTCATTCCATAGCAGTAAATACCCTACACCCACCATCACTGCTGTTTACTTATGATTCCATAGTAGAGAAATTTTAAGTGCCCTGGGTATGTTGCTATAAAGACAATGGCTGAAGGAGTAAATGTCATTCATTTGGCATCCCATATGGCTGTATTTGACAAATTATTGGTTGGTTTCTATGTGTTCACCTGCATGTGCATGTACAAAATTATTTATAGGATGATAAAGGATTAACTGTTAAGGTACAATTGATAAGAGTTATGAAATCTCTCACTTTTTCTTATGATAAAACCTGAAATCTTAGAATCCATAGACAAAAAGCCAGTTTTTCACTTAAAATTGGAAACTTTTAATCTAATTTTAGATTTATTAAATAAATGTGATAGGCAGATATCAATTTCAACCGATGAAAAATATTAATTTCCAAAGCACTGCAAGTTAGTTTCTCAAACAATTAATATCACTACATTATAAGTAAGAATATTCCAACATTATTGAGTAAGGAAACATAAAGTTGAATAATCACTGTCAGTAATTTTCATTTGGCTTGGTCTGAAAAAAAGTTGCATTGTTTAAAATAAGACAATACAACTGAGTAACTGTACATCATTTCTTTTCTATCTCAAAAATTCCTAGCATACATATTAAAATGAGTTGTTTTATTTTGTACTTTCCTAGCAATCTTATTTGACCAATAGACTGTAGAATGTGTATCATTCTGTTTAACATTCTATTGCGAGGCTATTGATAGATGCTACATAACAGAAGTCCTAAATTGTCTTGATTAAATTACTTGCCTGTCCTAGTTTTAAACACACAAAGGCAAATATAGGTGTAAAATTGTAAAGTACTTGTAAATAATACAGATTAAATGTTAACATAAGTACAATTATCTGTCAACTAAGACACAGAAAATGCCTGAGATTTAGAATTACATCCTGATAACTCTGAGTTCAGAGGTGTAGGGAAGACTTACGTTATTATTTAGAAGATGCTTCATGTGCATGAAGGAAGACATTGAAGAGAGAACACACTAGATTTGCTGCACCCAAATGGAGCTTGATTCATCTGCATGGAACCAGCAAATGAAAGACAAAAAATAGTCCATTGTTTCTCAAGATTAAGCCTACCCTCCTGGATGGAATGAGATAGAAGAGCCTCAAGTTCAGGTTTCAAGGACTTGCACTGCATTTGATCTCACAAAACTAAGCAATGGGCAAGAAAGAATGTAGTGAACTATACTATTGCTGTGTACCTTTCACACAGTGACCTTATATAATAAATATGGTAAATAGTAAATATATGACTCTGTGGCTTGAGAATGCTCAGTTAAATCTAATCAATCAGACTGCTTCCTTCTTTCTTGGTGGAGTAGCTGTGAGGGATCAGATACAGGTAGGCTCAGGGTGGGACAAGATTGACTTCCTTCTGCTAAAGGCTCTAAAGAAAGCTCTAAATGCTACTAAAAGAAAATTAAATTGTGTTTAACTTTCCAGTGATTAATGCCTAATTTAAAAGCTTACTAAAATTTGTGGATTTTTAAAAATATAGGTATAAAAGTTAAATAAGCTATAAGAATTGAAGATGAAAAGTACTTCAAAATAATTTAAAAAATAATTATAATTATGAAAATTATTCAAATTGTTTTTGTTTCAGACATAAGATTGCTATAGTATTTCAGTTGTAGTATGAATAGGTGAAATTGCTTGCTGTCTCTAGTAATGTCGACATTACTAGAGATTTCATGTGAAGAAATTAAAAAGTACTTTCTGTAATAAAATTTCTAATATCCTTAAGTTGGACTTTATTATAGCAACAGTATCAACAAACTTCTCTTTTTTCCTACGAAGCAAATAAAATGAGTATATAACAAAAGAGATCAAAGACCTCATTATTCATATAAAGGTTTCTATTTCTGATTTATAAACTGTGTGACCACAAGTAATTTACTTAATCGTTTTATGCCTCATTTGGTCCATCTAAAAAATAGATGGTACTAATAATACCTATGTATTAGGATTGTTGTGAGTGGGAATCCATTTAATTTTCAAAAAACATTTAGCACAGAGTGAGCATGATAAGTATTATTTCTCACTTTTCTAAACAAATGTTTAGCAATTGGATCTCAATATCTAATGTTCATTAGTATCAATAGCAGATTAGCTAAAATGGAAAACAATGCTGTAGTAATTTTTTTTTTTTTTAGTTTCTGGGTTTTTTCAACTGAAAATCAGAATCACCAATATTTTGCATTATCTATTATAAATAAGCATTCTGAAACCATAATATTATTTCAAGGAAGGCTCTTTACATTTAAAGTGAAGGATGTAAAAAAATAACAGAAAATATACTTTCTGCTTTTACTAATATCAAGTGAAAGATGAGTTTGATGGGATATATGAAAACTGCAGAAAAATCATATAGATAAAAAGAAACTTCAAGTACAGATAGCATACTTCAAACTGAGATGACAGCAAGTAACTAAGCCTTAAATTAAGCACCCTTCACTAAAATTAAAAATATAAATGTCTTATTTTTCTTACTTTGTTGTAGGAGGCAAAAGAGTACATTGTAGATGTCAGACTAGTATTTTAAAATGAAGTTATAGTGGTAATATTTTGGAAGCATAAAGAAAACTAAGGCAGGTTTCATTAATGACCTTCTTTAAATGTTTTTACAATAAACAGAAGGTTAATAAGAAATAGGAGAGAGTATTTTGTGAGTTTTTATTTTATGTTTAAATTCTGTCATGTTGTTTCCTGATGCATTTTCAGGAATGTTTCCAGGGCTTCACATATGCTAGACAAATACTAGACACTCATACACACCCCCAGCCATTCTAATCTTAGTTAACTTTTAAACTGATTCATTATATGGTAGTGTAAGGTTTCAAGTAATGTAAAGTAATGCCCTAGTAAAGAAAAAAATACTACTTATGTTAGACTTCTTATGCACACTCAATATGAGTATGTTTACAAACAATGATATCTCATAAATACAGATTGCACTGGCACAACTTAGGTACAGCATCAGCACTGTCAGTGTTTTGTTTATTATGAAATCCAACCTCTAGGGCTGGAGATGTGGCTCAGTAGTAGAGCTCTTGCTTTGTATTCAGGAGGCCTTGGGTTGGATCCATAGCACCACAAAAATAAATAATTAAATAAATAAATAAGCAATTTAAGAAAAAAAAATACAACCATTAAAGTAGAATGGTTGGTATATTCAAGAGAAGTAGTTGATACAGGAAGATACAAAAACTAGGATGTGACTGGGAGAAAAGTGTTCAGTTAAACCTAAGAACCTATTTAACATGTCTATCTGCAAGTTGCTGAAAATAATCTATTGAGGTTTTCCTGGCACAGGAAGATTTTAGAAAAATTTGTAACCAGGGATAGAATCAGGCCTATTTCCACTTTAATGTTTTCCTCTGAAACAATCCAGTTCTTATGGCACAGAGGAAAGCACTTACCATAGCATAGCATAGGTTTGAATTCTGGTCCTGTAGCTGAAAAACTGTGTATTTACTGTGAAAATCATTACACTTTATAATCATCAGATTCAGTTTCCCTGTTGGCAAAATGAGGACAGTTTTTGTATTACCAAATTTAGATAATTGGTTTGTTCTAATGAAAGATGGATATAAAAATGCTTTCAGTTATATAATGCTGTTAAAATATACTTATCACTTACTACATTTGATATTTTCAAGGTCAATGCAAATCTTTTAGTAATCTAATTAGAATATTTATATTTTAGCATCTTAGCCACATATTTAGTAGTGCTTAGAGTTTAAAAATGTTAAGGACATTAAAAACATATCCAAACATATAAATTTCTTCTTAATCAGTTCTAAAACTAATTTATACATATTAGGTGAATTTGATAATACAGAATGAGATCACATTAAATATTTTTTTGATTTAACATGATAATTAATTTTAAAGTTTTTGGAACACACACACACACACACACACACACATACACACACATATCCCCAAGCTATGAATATGCCATTTATTGTTTAACATTCTGCTTTTTGCTTGACATTGTATAAAAAGAAAAAATTAATTGGTTGGTTTCTATATTATTACTATCTTACAACACTTAATAATAAAAGAAAAATGTGTGATCTATTATATAAGTGAATACAATTCAGTACAAACAATCTCAGTAAATATGTTAGATGTTCATATGCTTTAAAAGATATCCCTGGGCCAGGGATATGGCTCCGTAACACAATGGCTGCCTGGCAAGTGCAAGGTCCTGAGTTCGATTCCCAGTATCTTCCAAATAATATCCCTATATTTTATATCTTTCAATATTTCATGGATTATTTCCAATTTTTATATTTAGTCTATGACTATGTACAAATTTTATTTAGTATTTTAAAGTAAAGAAGATGCACTTGAAATCTGACATAAAGGTTCTAGAAAAATTCCTTTTACTAAAAATATAAAAATAGATCACAAAGATCTGAACAATTATTATAGATTTGTTGCCTATTTAACAGTTTAATAATCAGCATAATGAATACTGTATAAAATATATTGGTAGCTACCCATCAACTGTTTTATTAAGATAACAATTATAAGCCAGGCATGTTGGCATATGCCTGTAGTCCCAGCACTCTATGGGCTGAGGCAGCAGGATTATTGCAAGTTCAAGACCAGTCTGGGCTACAAAGTGAGTTCAAGGCCAGCCTGAGCTACATAGCAAGACCTTGTCTGAAAAAGACAAACAAACAAAAAATTACAATTACATGGTACTGTAAATGTGCAGAAATGAAATAGTATATATTTTATTGTCAAAGGTGGCCTCCCAATTGACAATCATTGTATAATTAATATTATAAAATATCAAATCATTTTATTAATATTTGTATCTTAGGATATGATGTGTAGACCAAAAACTCTAAGCCAGCGATATTTGTTTTTAATCTACTTTTGAAATGACATTATTATTTATCATTCTGAATTTTCATTCATCCTGTAATAACAATAATCAATCAAAAGTAACAAATTGTTATGTAAAATGAATTGATATAAAATGGAGTTATTTATATGCTAATTTTCTTTTTTTGAAAATTTAACTATTTTAATTAACAGTATGATAATTTACCAATAGTTATACATTTAAAAACAGTTGAGTAGTACCCGGGAAATTAAAAGAACTTTCCAAGGTTTTTGTTAGAGGAAGTGAACATTAACAGTTTTCTGTAAGCTGAAGTTGTCCTTTTTTAGGCACCTCAATACTATACTGGAAAAAAGAAAATATTAATGGTTGCTGTTCACTAAGGAAACGTTACTGTGTTATCTGGCACTTTGCTTCTGAAACTCACACCCTCAACGAATATCCTTACTGTCATTTCTGATAGTGAAGAGTGACTAGACATATGGTGTGATTCAAACAGTAAATAAGATGCAGCTATAACAACCAATTAACTTTTCCCCAGATCATCTAATCAACTGCTCAGAGAGTTAAAAATAGAAGCTAAGTCTAATTCCCAATGCCACTAAAGGATCAGAGCCAGAGCACCTTGCCTGGAGTAGGCCTCCGCCTCCCCTGACATCGGCATTATCTGTGTAGAGACACCATCTAAGGAGGAGAGTCAGTCATTTCAAAGCTTAGTTTAACTTCTTGAAGGTAGAAAAAGGTTTATAAACATTTGGGAAAAGATTTGATAATGAGGTCTAGGTACAAATTGCTGATGAGAATAGAAATAATACAAAATATAAAATGTTTACTTTTACTATGTATGTTTCAGAAATTACATTAAATTCTCTTTTATGTTATTTTCTTTAATTCTATGATTAAACCACACAACCTTAAGATTTTCCCTGTTCTACATATTAGTAAACAGCTCACAGAATTGAGCTGTTATAAGTCATCTAGTTAGTAAATGGTAGAGGTGGGTTTCAAAGCTTAAAATTTTTTCCTGAGTGCTCTAATCTGTCATAAGTGGTGGCTGAAATGTTCAAAATAATACAGAAACAAACAGAGAAAGGGAGGGAGAGATCCAGTAATTAGCATATTTGCAAAATAATGTTCAGATCATTTTGATTGTTCTGAAAATAACCAAAGGTTGCTTGAGAATGTGATAAAATTATTATTATTACTTCTATAGTAAAGCCAGGAACCATAATGACCACTTGAATGGCATCAATTTTTACTCTTTTGATATTGTACTGTTATAAAATGATAACAGTTTACATTTATTGAATGCTTACCATAGTAAAGCATACTAAGAAACTTACTAGAAATGTTAACATTTATAAAATATAGCAAACAGTATTGTCTAATGAAATCATGTTTCCCTCTAATATGGAGAAAACTAAAGAAATTTCATTTAGATTTCTCTTCTACAGAACACTAGCCTATTAATTAACTTTTATCAATGGAGATTCTCAATTGGTACAAAAAAACCTTCCAAATTAGGTAATTCTAATAAGTAAAATATACATATATAATAAAAAATAAAGAACATCAGCCCCATTTTAGACCTCAACTGGACTCACTGTAGGATTTCACAAATGTAAAAGAAGTTTTCCCAAGAACTTCTCAATTTCTTAAGTGTCAGCTGAAACATTAATGTGAATAACAATGATTTGTCACAGTTTTGTTTTGAGAGTAGTATTAACACAATCTTTTCAGATGAATCCTTGAACATGCATTATTCTCCACTGAGCACACCTTTTAATTAGAAACCCATGCACATATTCTTCCTTCTTTAAAATGTTGATACATTGCCAAAGTTACTGTTTACAATTTGCTACTCTCTAAATATGAATTTGAATTTGGGTGAGCTTAACAGATTATTTTTAGTGATTTCATGGCCATCCAACAAGTCAGATTCACTATTATTTCTGCAAGTCCCAGCAGAGTTAAATCTTGTAAATAAACAGAAGTATTGTTTTTCATTATATTTCACATATCAGAGAACTTGAGTGTGAATGATCACAGAAAACAATCTAAGAAATGTAGTTAAAAATATCACTGAATTTTCTATATTTATACATTCAAATTATGAAGCCTGCATTAGAAGAGATGTAACAGATTGTATTTGACTATTATTGCAAAAAGCAAAAACTGATGGTTGTAAACAGATACTTAGCCTCATAACTACCACAGAGGGTTGTTTAAGATGGTGTGGTCCTGTTATTTATCCATGAAAGATCAGAAGGCTTATTTGTTTTGTTTTAAGCCCATTTTTCTGACAGGATCAGTCAACTAGAGGTAAACAACAAAATGTTTGTTAATAAGTCTCTATACCCTTAGCCCACCAAATAAAAAACATACTTTAAAAGTACTTTTGTGACATATCTAGTGTCAACTACATTGTATAATGTGCTTATTTCATTTAAACAAATATTCTTGCAATCTTTTAGTTTTAAGTAACTTCTTATAGTATAATATATATTGCTTTGTCCTTGCTCTTTTAATATATTAGTGTCTAATTCAAATAAAACATGATGCAATTTCCAATAAGGTTTCTCATCCTCTTCTCATAGAAATGTAATCAAGATAGGTTGCTTTTGAAGACAGCTGTCTCACTAAGTCTTCTATTTATATTCCACATATTATAAGTACTCTGTACTTTGCTTAAATAAGATATTCTTCTGAGTTTGATTCCCAGTACCAAAAAATAAAAATAAAAAAAGACACTCTTACTGTTGCACATGAATTACTGTATTTTAGAATCAACTTAAAAGGATACATTAAAAAGAATCTTAAGCATTAAGAATAGAATAAAAAAGTACCATAATACAAATACATTAATTTGAACTAAAAATAGACCAAAACTTAAATTAGGTTTTATAAATATTTTCCAATGTTGGAACTCAAAAAAACAAACAAAAAAAGAAACAGAAAAACGCTACAGATATTTTACTTTTCTACATTATTGTTACAAATTTTGACTGACATCTGTGATATACAGTCTTTTTTTTTTTTTTTGTACCAGGGATCGAACTCATGACCTCACACTTACCAGGCATGTGCTTGAGCCACTGAGCTAAATCTCCAGCCCAATGCACTCTGTCCTATTTTGAATTGAAATATTTCAATAACATGCAGTATTTTTCATTCATGAAATGGAAATGGCAGTAAATGGGAGTATTTCCTTGTTCAGATCATGTTAAATAGATTCCCTTATACAGCTTTATTTGCATTTTTAAAGAAAGCTCAAAATAGTTTCAGAAATACTGTCTGTAGAAGATTGTGGTGACCTTTACAGTTATGTATATATTAAAATATAAATATTTGGATAACTGTTATCTTTGGCTCACAGTACCACTCCATGAATCCTTTTATTAAAAGTAAAATCATCAACATATAAAGACATATATACAATTATGAGCATTACCATATAGCTTGAAATCACAAAACAGTTTTAAGTTTAATAAATTTTTAAAAGTGGGTTTTGACTAAATGTCTTATGGCAGACTTATTGTACAGTTGTTAGAGTATGGTAGACATTTTTGATAACACTGGAATTGTTTTGCCAAGATAAAGTGTTATATATGAAATATATTTAGAATAGCTTTTAGCCTTTAAAAAAAGGAAATTGTGATATATTTTACAATGTGGATAAACTTTGAAAACATTGGGTTAAGTAAAAGAATCCAGATACAAAAAAGACAATTATTGTATGAGTTCTCTTATGTGAGATAAAACAGTTTGCCAGAAGCCCAAGGACAGAGAACATGATAAAATATTATAAAACAGGTATAGAGTTTCTGTCAGGGTTGATGAGAAAGTTCTGAAAACGGATAGTGTGATGCTTGTACAACACTGCGAATGTATTTAATACTAATGAATTGTTTATATATATATATTAATTTAAATATAGATAAACTTATACCATAGACATCAGTAGGGACCATGCTCTCTAGTACAGCTCTCTTAAGTATCAACTAAGAATTTTAAAGTATCCAAGATCATGTGTGTAGTTCTATAGCTTGTTTCAGAATCTAGGATAGATAGATTAACATAAATTATCATTCTTTCCTTAATTTGGCAAAGTTAAGGCAAAAGTCTATGATAGACAGCATTGCCAGAAATAAATTGTAACTCTGAGGCAGATATAAATCATCTTGAGAAAAAATATATGTGTTTCTGTGTAGACTACGCCAGTCAACTGCTGGCAGTATTCATCTATATATTTGGCAGCACAGTACACTTAAATCTGAGAACTGTCTCTCTTTTTTTTTTTTAAATGCTTTTAATTGGAAAACACTAAATAAATCATTTGGAATATGTAATGTTCAGAACTCCTTTAAGATGCTTTTTCCATGAATCAAGGTTGTCTATATCACTACTTGCATTGGCATCTGCATCCAATGAGAAGTTATATTAGCTATCTGTATCAGTGCTAACGAAAGGGTCTCATTTTGGGTCCTAAGGCAGAGAAAACAACAGAACTTTAAACCAAGTACAGGAAATATACAGGATAATAAAAGACACATATATTGACAAAGAGTTCAAAATAGATAGTATTTAACCCTTCAGATAAGAGCTTTACTGTATCTACAAATACCTGTATTTGTATGCAAAATCATATACATGTGTGTGTACACATGTTCACTTGGGGAGAACATTCATAACTTTTACTGTATTACCAAAAGAGATGTCAACATGCAAAAGTTTAAAAAGGACTAGAAAGATTAATCACAAAATAGTTTCAAACTTCTGAGATGGCTTTGGACTTCTGTTTTACAAACGCTTCCCTTCACTGTTACACTTCAAAAAGCAGTGTACTAATGCAGAAAGAATCTGTGCCATTTGGTAACAGCTCTGAGCCTAGGATTTCTTAATTATAATTAATTATAATTAATACATAGTGGAAGCATTGAATTATACACCACAGATGAAAGTCCCAGGTTGAGTGTTTTGAAACATGGTAAGCACTCATACATATGATGCCTTTTTCTGTTTCAAATGCAACATATGAATGCTTTACTTTTTTATTTTGTTATGCTTACCATGCATCTAATATATGAGCAATTGCAAATTAAGAGGCATGTAAATTCACAACACTTTTTATCAATATAGTTAATAACTTGACTGTACTGTCACTGTACTTACTTTTATATAGGGATGTAAAAAAAGAAAAAACAAATTAGAATATTTACATATTTTAAGAGCCAAAACTCATCTGCTCTAGAAGTGTAGGTAGATAGATATGGGAAATGACTCATTTTTTACTGAAATCAAATTGCCTTATACCTAATCTGTAACCTATCGGCATTGTACTATGGATTGCAGAAATATAAAGTTGTCAGTCCCCTACCCTACTCTATAGGACTATATTAAAGTAACAGACAAAGCATTTTTCCATGAAAGGATACATCAACACTTGAAAGAGCTGCAGAAATTTAGATAAGGGAGAACACATATCTGACCAGAGAAAAAAAGTTGATATGAGAAAGGTTCCATGGAAGAGGTAGTGTTAGATATGAGCAAGATTTTAATACATAGCAGAATGAGCTAAAGAAGAAACAAAAACAAACAGACATGACATCATTAGGCACAAATTGAAAATAAATGGCACTTGAGTTAGGCTAGGAATGGAGTACTGTAACATTGGGAAAAACTAGATCAAGAGGTATCACATTTCCTTATCCATATTGTTTAATAATATTAAACAGGGTGAAATATTATAGAAAGTTTCAACTAAGAGGTCATTGGCAACTTTCAAAATAGCACATTTTTTCTACTCATTTTCATTGATGGCATTGAATAGAAATGATATTTCTTCTTCAACCTTACCATTATTTGTACTTTTTCTTCCATTTTTCAAAATCTTAAGATAAAACTATTTCAGCTTAGCTAATGGCAGTAACACAGAACCATAAAATACTCTTTTGTTATAAGACACCAAATTTGACTCCTAAATTTATACCCGCTAGCCAGCAGAGAATATTGACTGTGCACCAGACTTACGACTTTTTTTCATGTGATTTTCATTCAACAACAGACTTCAATTCTATCTTGTGAAACCTACAGAAGTACCCATAGTTCATTTAGTATCTAACCATGCATACTGTTTCATTTTCCATTTCTAAATAGCAACCAATTAATGTTTCATTGCCCTAAGAAATATTTAAAGAAAAGGGAAATTAAATGAATTTCAGTTTTTAAAAAAAAATCAACCAAATTTCTTCTTAGATCTCTGAATTCAGAAACTTTGCTGAAAACTGTTTAAATATAATATAATATTAATTCTTCAGTTTTATCACTTCCTTTCTTTCTATAAAAGTTTCCTTAATCCCAATATATAATTTAATGGATTAATCTCACCTGCAAAATCATTGGCAGGTATTACACCAGCTTTAGTATCACCAGGTCCTTTGATTCTCACCCATCTCTCATCAAAAAAGTTAGTTTTCCCAGAAACCAAATATTAGACACTTTCAATTTCTAATCCTCATTTTGATATTCTCATACACTACTCTTCAACAATAAGATCACTCAATATAGTAAATTTTTATTGCACTTCTGATATCAATTATATGACCTGTGTTTCATATACCTTGAGCTAGTTTATTAAAAAGAATGATTTCATTAATAATTGCTGCTTTCTTAGAATGATCACTCATATGGTTAAGTATTTAATGTTAAAAAGAAAAGGTGACAGAATAGAAGGTTTTGTTTTTTATCTTTTACTCTTTACCTCATAATTATGTCTGTCAGAATTCCAGAATCACAAAAATTTGGTGTTTCAAACTCAAGCCATGCTCAACACATAATATAGTATAATATTAAATTTTAATAATATATTTTTAGAAAGGATATTCAGTGCTTCAAAATCCCAGAATAAAGTTGCTGGAGTGGGTTATTTTGTAGAGGTCTACTTACCTCCTCTACTCCCTTACCTCACATACTGATGGTAGAGACAAAGAAAAAAATTTAAATAGTTCTAATGTGTATGCTATAAAAAGATAATCTGAGAACAAAAAAAAGCAACAGAAATATATACTAGAATTGGCATGATTTTTTAGAACCAGCATCTTTGTCTAAATGCAAGATAGAAAAAGGAAGGTAAGCAAGGTTCAATTTTTAGCTATAAAGCATCCCTTTTTCATTGATCTAATTTAATTTGTTAAAATACAAGGTTATGGAGTAAGACTGTCTTTCTAATTTCAAGTTTAAAGACAATAGATCTCATTTTAAAGAGTGATGCCACATAGACACCCACAATCTAGCTTATTGCAGCAGTTCTCTGTTGGTGAAGTGGCACATTTGCAATCCCCATAACAGCCATCTTAACCATTTCACGGTATATTACTCAACTGTACATCCCTATGTGGCAACATGAACAAGAACTTGAGCTCAGAGTAAGTAGCTGTGGGGAAAATCCTAAGAGAAGTGGTATAAATCTGTTAACAGGTAGACAAGCTTAAAGATGCTCAAGTAACCTGAGATTTAGATTGGGTGACTCCATTGGATTTCTGACTGATTACTGTTGAAAGACTCTCAGAAACTTTTGAGGATTTCAGCCTAGGACAAACATACTCCTTGCTTTTTGAGAACTTGCCCTAAATCCTAAAGTTTTCAGCCTAGGACAAACACACTCCTTGCTTTTTGAGAACTTGCCCTAAATCCTAACAGCCAACTGTCTCACAACCCAGGTGGATAAAAAATTGAATAGGTTGGCATTTACATATTTACTTCCACCTCTGTAGGCATATGGAGCAAGCTTCACACCCTTATATATTGTTTATCCTCTCAAGCCTCCTGGTAGTCAGCCAGAGTGACTGCAAGAGTGAGTTATGGGAAATCATGTTAGTACCTGCTAAAAGCAGAATCAATCCTTCCATGTAGTTGTGGGAAGGACACAGGTAATGGTATAGGGAGAAATACTAAATAGAAAACCTTTTAGGAGCATTGCCCTTCTGGGTCCTTCACAAAATCAGTCATGGAACTGAGGCCTTAGAGACTAGCTGACAAGAGTTGGCCAGGGAATGGACACAGCATCTCCAAAAAAGATCAATGAAATAAATGATTGACAAAGAAGATGATAAATGAAGAGAGAAGCAATGTCAAGTTCTGCTTCAACCAGGCTCAATTTCGGGAGATAGGGAAGTTTCTCCTACAGACTCTTTCTAAAGGCTCTGTTGAGCATCCATCTAATAGGATGAACTGGGAAGAGAGAGGACCCAGGAAGATACAAAGAGGGAAGATTCCTAATTACTTCCGCCAGATTGCTGCTAGAGACCTGCTGGTCCACAACCAGAAAATTAGGGGCAGGGGTGGAAAAGGCAAAAAGGTAAAAGAGCGACTCTAATTATTTTACATTTGGAATCTTCTTCAGTATCAAAGCGAATCTGGCATTGAAATGGACTATCACCTTTCAAAGAATATTGTGGCTGAACGAACGCTTTCTTTGTTTGCCCAGAAACACTGCTCTTCCTGTCTCTAGCACTTGGCTGATTAACATTTCAATCCCAGTTGTTGCTTTTCCCACTGCAGAATGTAGCTTGGTTATCCCCTTTCTTCCCATTCTACTGCAAACCCTATTGCTAATTGAGCGGAAAGTACCAGTGTGGCCAAGACTAATAATAGCTGGACTGCTTACCTTCCCCTGAACAAGTCAGTGCGTGTCCCGGGCGGCCGCAAGCCCGGGCCGCAGTCCCGCGGAGCTGGGCCCTGTGCGTGGTCAGCTCCCGCCGACCCCCACCCCACCTGCCAGCTGCAGCCGCGGATCCTGCCGCCAAGCTCCGGCTGCATGAAGTCATCCCCCGCCGGATCACCACATTCCTCACGAGCCACGGGGGGGAGAGGGACCCGGGGACGGCCGCCTGGCAACTGCTCCCACTGACGTTACCCACTCCAGGCTCTAGGTTTGTTTTCTAACAATGCTTTTACAGATGCAGCATTTCTTGGATGGTGGACCCAAGGAGAAGAGCCACAGAGACTACCTCTGCAGCGTGTCTTTCCTCCAAGATCTCCCCTGCACCCTGTCTGTATGGACAGCTCCATTAGATGATGTGAGTTTCCCACCCTCTTCGCCGTCCCTATCAGTATTGTTCATTTGCCAGAATTTGAGAGCAGTGATTGTCTTTTGAGATAAACATTGAAATACTCCGAAAATATTTTAAATAGGCAATCAATCTGTCTAAGCCCCTTTTTAGCATGCTGCATCTCACTGTAAGACAAACACGTACTTGGGTGCACACGCACAGCCAAACCACTCCCAGTCATGAAAAGCTTTCTCACCTACGTAATACATGGGAATCTCCCAAAGGAGTGGAGAAGTGATCAGAGAAGGTACCCAAGGAAACAGAAGAGGGTTACCGCAGAATGTCGTTACTGCATAGTTGTGTGACAATGGACAGATGTTCTGTCTAACACCCCTCACTTTCTTCTCCCCCTCTGCTCCCCCACCCTCAATTGGGCAGACTGCTCTTGGTGACAGCTACAACGTTTGGAAACTAAGAGACAGAAGCCACATTAGCAGATGGCTGTAACTCTTTCTTTCTTAAAAGATTTATCAGAATCTGTCTTAGTAAAGAAATAAGCATATATGCATATAAACCACTTCTCCTTTAAATTCGCACAAATTGTTATTAATAAGATTGTTCTTTGTTTTCCTCTTTCCCCTCTTTCCCTCTCTTTGCTTCATGCAGTATCGCTGACCATATCAACAGTTTGGAAGCGGGGTGTTTGCAGAATAAAAGGCCTAGGGTTTGTTCTCTCTTGAAACAGAGCCAGGGTTTCTTCCCCAGTTGAGTCATTTCCAAGTAGGGAGGTTCCTTGACACTAGAGTTCCGTAGGGGTAGCTTTTCCTCATTTAACTTGCTTTCTTGGAATTGTCCATCGCTTAGATCCAGGACAGTTCGATGCTGGGAATCTGGCCAACACCCTAAAGAGTGCAACTGCATAAGGACTTGAAATCACCTTCACTAAATGAAACTTTCCCATTCCTCTGTTTATCAACTCCAAAACTAAGTAGTAGTTTACCTAACAGAGTTCCAACAAAACTTAGAATTTTTGGCTCTTACGTGCACGTTCTTTGGAAGTCAGAACAAGTCCGTTCATCTCTCTGAACCTCACTTTATAAAATTAAAGTATTAATATTACCAAAGAGCAAGGGATTCTTAATCTGTATCAAAGGAGAATGTGAATGTAATTCTACAGTGCAGAATTTGAATGGGAAAATTACATCTTTAGTTTCAGTATTCTCTAACTGAAATCTATTATTTAGCATGGTCCTTTAATGTATGAATATGGTGAAAAAAACATAAAAGCATTTGTAGTTTCTCACCAATGGAATTCACACATAATTTCCAATGAAATTTTTATAGTTATTTAAAATTTCACTATTCTCTTCTAGTCAAGTCATCATTACTTTATTTAAAAGTTTTGTAATCCCAAATATTGAGTACAGTTATTCAAGTATTGTATCCCCTTTTCTAGTTTTCCTCACAATCCAAAAATTTGTATTTGTAATCCCATTGAGATGTTATTGGAATCCCAGCAAGTTAATTCTAATCGACCACCTCCAATGCAACCCACAGTGAGAGTAAAGACACCAACACATATTTCAAGTTAAGGGCAGCCACAGGGTCTCTCTACATATCAGTATAAGGAAATAAATCTCCAAATAATCAAAGTTTCAGCGATTGTTTTGCATTCAAGGGGAGTCACTGGAGTTGTCTCCCACAAAAGTAACGATTTCTTTATATTTTTTGAGTGGTTTTGATGTATAGAAAAATCAAAGAAGTAGTACAGAGAGTTTCTATACATCTCACTCCCAATTTTCTCTGTTTATTAATATCTTATGGTAGGTAGCAGGATACCTTTGTCAAAATAACTGGACTAATGTTGATATATTATCACTACCTAAAATCTATATTTTGTTTAAGTTTCTCTGATTTTTACCTATAGTCCATAACTCTGATCCAAACATCTCCATCTAGAGTACTACATTACATTAATAGGGTGCTTCATTATTGCATATTGTGTGATGTTTTTCTTGGAATGAGACTGGGGTTATGGGTTACTGAGAGAAGGACCACACAGGAAAAGTACCCTTTTCACACATTCTGTCAAGACTGAATGCTATCAGTGTGACTTATGGATACTGGTATCAGCCTTTTCATTTTGCTGAGGCACTGTTTAGCAGATGTCTTTGTTGTAAAGTAATAGCTTGTCTCTTATATACTGTATTTGTTCGAAGCAAATCACCAGGTAAAGCCCAGACCCAATGCATAGGAATTATGTTCATCCTCTTTGAGGGTATGTACAAAAAGTATTTGAGATTTTTCTGTATGTTAGACTTGTCCATTCTCCCCAAATATTAATTAATTTAATTATTTATTTCTGTCATTATAGACTCATGGATGTGTATTTTATATTTTGGATAATAATCTAATTTTTTTGTCATTCAATTATTCTAATTTTGGCTCCTGGAAACTCTCAGTTGGTATCTCTATTCTTTTTCTCTACATCCTACAATTTTTAATATTATTAGCTATGTACCCCAAAATTTCTTCATGTGGCAGGATGCTTCATGCTTATCTCATATATTATCTTCCCAGTCCTAGAATCAGCTAGTTTGCTAAAAAGTTGTCACTCCATTTATTGAAGAAAGGCAATAAAAACCAAGATCTTAGGCTCCATGTAGGTTTATTACTGATGGGACATTGTTTTATTTAGCCTTTCTCAACCAAAATAACAAAGATATATATGTGTGTACTACCCATGCAGATACATAAATCTATAAATATTTCTATATGTAATTATGTGTAAATATCTGAAAACTATGTGGGTACCTACTGCTATCTACAGCTCTTATTAATACAGACACCATTCTATCCTCTTCCTCTTACTATTCTGTAAATTCCCACTCCAACAGTGAGAAACAATGCATCTTCTCTCCTCTATTTACTTGTTATTTCTAGGAGTAACAGCATCAGAACCGTTAGTCTGGTCCCCTGAAGTCTCAATTCTTTTTTTTTTTTTAGTAGAGTAGTTAAAAGAACTATGCTATGTCTTATTCAATGTATATAAATATCTATACATTTCTGTATCATAAATTTTCTTAAATACTTTGATTATTGCCTTTAAAAGTTGGTAAAGAGTTTTCTTTGCAATTTCTATGTTGTACTATATGCATTTAAATGCCTCACTCAGAGAGAAATTAAATAGACTTCAAAATTGTCAACCAGCCCATGGGGAGGATGGACAGAATCCCAACATAGATTGTTGTGAGAACTTAATGAGATGAGTCAACATTGCCTGGGTGCAAATTTTAAGGGGATCTCATATTCAGTGAATATTATTTTTGCCAGGTGGGGTGGGCTTCTATCATTAAATTTCAAGAGACTGCAGAGTAAAAAAAAAAAAAGTTTAACTTCAGCAATTTATAATTGGATTGAAGGATTTAGGAAGTATCAGATGCTGAAGATAGAGGCCCATATAAATATTATACACATCTAAATTATAGGCAGTCAGCTAGGCCCTTGTGGGAGTCAATGCAGAAGATGAGAGCACATTACAACTGTGGCTGGTACAACATCTATCAAAAGTTATGCCTCAAGATAAAGAATAACCAGGCCTACATGCTTCCCTAAGGAATTAGCAGTAAATTGAAGATTATACTATAATTGATATTGCCTGGTCCACTGAAGACCGGATAGATATCAGTCATCCCAGTGGTTGACCAGGATCTCCTGAACCATCTCTTCTTAGAAAGGTCCTTGTTCTTTTCATGTGTACATGCTGTGTGACCTGCTTCCCCATTGGATCAATATACCTAAGTGGCTGTACTTGTAAACTTATTGGTTGTCTTAGTTACAGTTAGAGTATTCTGGAGCAATATAGAAGCAAAAGTACAAAAATGAATAGGTTTATTGAGTCAAGGATGTGGAAAGGAGCACACAACCCATGGTGGCTGGGCTGTCTCCTTCGACCAGATACAGAGAGGCAGAGAGTTATATGACCTCTGGTTGAAGTAGTGCATGAGGCAGATATTGATGATGTGTGAGGAACCAATTGGAATTCTCTGTGTGTGCCAACAAGAAGGGGAGATGCAATTAGGGCTGAAGAAGAAGCAGGAAGTGGTAAGCATTCCCACTTTGGCCTTCTGCCACATTAGACCACTACCATATACAGTAATTTATACTAGGGCAAGAACCTTTCATTCCCATCTTTGTATTGTTATGAAAAGGGCAAAGACTGTCTCTTACTACTTCCTGCTGGACAGGGGCATCATGTTGGGGTCTAGGGGGTTGACAGGATGAGAGTTGATGCCCACATAGAAGCTGGTACCAGGTGTTTCAGTCAGGACAACAAATTAATCATTGGTGAATGCTCCCATTGGAGAAGATTGAAGAAATAAAAAACATAAAGTGCTATGAGGAAATAGATCACTATCATAATTAAAGGGTCCAGGAAAGGTAGAAGGAAAAGTGCCCTTGATCCAAATGTGTTGTTCCATTAGGACCATGGTGAGGAAGAATCTGAAAAATAAGCATAGAGTTGGGAGGGGTGCTCCAGGAGTTGAGCTGAAAAGAATAAGAAGCATGAGAAATATAAGGCCTAACAGTTGAATCATGTTTTGGAAATTATAGAGAGGGATGGGGAGGGCCATGGCTGTGTCACTATAAGTGACATGAGATTTTAGACCTACAGGAGTGTCATGGTTAACTAAACAGCTGAGGGTGGAGAGAACTAAGATAGTTATAGTGAAAAAATTAACTAATAGAATATAAAGGATCAGGAACCAAATAGGATAACAAAACATGACCTAGCCTGAAAATTGTGGCTGTGGGGCCTTGGTGAGTTGAAGATGGGAGATGGAGATGGAAGACAAGAGATGAGATGACCACTCAGAATGTTTAGAGTCGGGGAGTTAGGGTTAGGACTGTAGCGCTTGAGTGATGTGGAACCAGGATGACAGTCCAGTGGCCTTGACCACTGTTGAAGTTCTGAGGAAGACCAGGTAGGGGCCACTCCATTTTAGCTGTAGTCCTGTTGAGAGATCTGAGGAATAAAGGCTGAACCGTTATCTGACTGGATACTCTGAGGGAAACCAAACCTTGGAATAGTTTTTGTAACAGGACTTTAGTAACTGTATCAGCAGTCTCCCTGGTAATGGAAAAGGGTTTTATCTATTCTGAAAAAGTACCAACAAAGTTAGGAAGATATTTGAGAGTTTTGTGGCGGAGTATGTGTGTAAAATCTACCTGCCAGTCCTAACCAGGGATGTGTCTGTGAAATTGATGAGTAGGAAAGGAAGGGATGGTATATGTCCCTGAGAAGAGGTTCTAATGTAGAGATGACAGGTGTAAGTTGTTGAGACCTGAGGGTGTCTGGGGCAGTCTACATAAACACAAAGGAATCCTGACAGAGTGTAGGGGGGATGGTAAAAAAAAAAAGGCATCTTTAAGGTCTAGGACTATGAAGTGAGTGGTGGAGGCAGGGTTACGAGAGACCCAAGTGAGGCTCCTGAAGTTCTTGGGATTAAGGACTGTGAGAGGATGAGAAAAATAAAGAAAAGACAAAGCTGGGGTCAAATGGAGCCCTTACTCTCCTAATGGGAGGAAAGGAACTGGTCAACTACTGTAGCACCTTTATTTATATACTGGGAAAGATGATGTCAATTTCAGCCCCTTTGCCTAGCAACCCATTGCTTGGCAGGCCTGGACCCCTTGCCTTCTTGGTGCTGGAACTTGTTTTGGTCTCTCTGTTTTTTCTGGGCTGGCCTTGCTTTAGCCCCACACATGATCCATCTCCAGCTTCAATGGCTCCCTACAAGGTAACAGCATCACTGATTACCATAAGGTCTTGTATCAGACTATAGTATCCATTAGACTTGAGTACCAGGAGAATGGGAGTATTGTAGGCATGGGTAAGTCTAAGAAAACTGTTGTCTAAAAGACACTTGATTATAGGTTTAAGTTCCCATAAATGTTTGAGAACTATAGGATATTGGGGAATTCAAGGAAAAATTGAAGGATCCTTGAAGCAAATTAAAATAGGCATGGTGTGGGTAGTGCAGGTGGGGTTGAAGGTAACCCAAACTATGGGATCGACCAGAGAAGAAGGGAGAGGAGGGGATAGCTTTGCGGCACATTGTGAGGGTGTTTGGAGGACTAGAGCTATGGGGAGGAGAAGGTAAAGGAGAAGTTAAACTTTTGAAGAAGATCCCTACCTAAAAGGGGTAAGGGACATGTTGGAGTTACTAGGAAGCTATGGGTAAAGAAGAGAGTCTGGAACCTGCATGGAATAGGCCCTGTCTGCAAAGGCTGTGTAGTTTGACTGTCAACACCCACTACAGAGACTGAGGACTTAATACAAGGGCCTGAAAACTCAGGAAGAATACTATATATGGCCTCCATGTCTACAAGTACAGAGAATGTCTTACCTGAGACCTCCAGTGGGACTTGGGGTTCTGAGAAGGATACCTTAATGGGGGCTGTGGGCCCTGAGCTCCATCAGTCTTCAGCAGCAAGTCCAAGTACATCAGTCAGTGATGAATACAGAGGTGATGAGATCTGCTGTGAGGGCAAGGAGTTAGAGGATGACTTACCCTCTCTCTGGTGGCTAGGACATTCGCTTTTCTAATGGCCCTTGAGACTGCAGAGTGGGCACTCTCTTGCCCAGTGTCCTTTTTGTTGCACTTGAAGCATAGTCCAGGAGGGGCTCAGCCAGCTCTATTTGTTTCTGTTTACCTGTCTCAGAGCTCCAAGTGTCACTGCTAAAAGATCAAATTGTTATTTTTTCATCTCTGTTGTTGAAAACACAAAAGCCATATTAAAAAGGTCTCCCTGTGGGGTTTGAGGGCTAACTTTAGCCTTTTGTCTTGGGATCTGGCCCACAGCAGGAGGTATCTGTCTTCTCCACAGGCATAAGACAACTGGTCCTCTGTGCTAGCTACTTAGGCCCTAGCCCTGTCTGACTGTCTATAATATTTTTACCTGACTTAGCTGCCTGTAGCATTTTTTTCTCTGAAGAAGTAACACAAACTGTTGTCAGAGATAATGGACAGTGACTGATCTGGCTTTTTCAAGCTGAAGGGGGTTGAAGTAGTTGAATGGCAGTCAAGGATGCTCTGCAGAGCTTTTAACTAGTGGCCCTCAGTAGATAGCAGGCATTTTCATCTTGGGTAGTTGTACAGCTTTAAGTCTAAAGGAGACAAAGGTAAAGAATCAATTAAGTATGCAGGAGCCAAATAATAGAATCAATAGGATGTTTATGAGTTTAATTTTAATAATGGCTTCCCATAAGGAGGATAAGGATAAGGGCCAGGGAATTTTAGAAACTGACATATCACACATTTAGATTTTACAGTTGTATAAGTACCTCCTGTGCTGTTAGAATGTCTACTGTCATTTGATTTTGGAGGATAGCATGTTTTATTAATCTTACCCTTTTTTTCATTTAGGAGAGAGTTGAGCTGTGTGTCATTTAAGGCCAGTTGAGTATAGTTAATTATGGCCCCAATATGCATCATATAATCCTTTTCTGGAAAAGATCTGGTGGATCTCAGTAAAAGGAATCTAAAAGGAATTTATAATTATCTCTTACTTTTAATTGTTGAACATCCAGAAGAAAAGATTGATAATAGTACAGTGTAGTAAATTCAGTAAGCTTAACAAAGAACATTAAATGGAACTACTATTTTCTATTAACCATGGGTGTTTTAACATTTGAGCACTGATGACATTTGTGACATTGTTTGGACTGCTCAATATTTAAGCATCTCTAAGTACAACATATACATTACATAAATTTTTGTTTAAAAAATTATTTGATTCGTAACCTCATGTTGGTTTGACTTGTATCTACTGGCTGGAGCATAAGAAAAAGGCAGCTGTTTGGATCTGAAAGAAAATATTTGTCATTATAAACAATCCAAATTTTATATTTGAAGGAATGAATATACCATAAGATCAGCAACAATGAATTGTCTTAGCCCATGAACTTTAGTTGGAGTGTCTCCCATAAGGCTATGGAGATTATTGATTAATGAATAAGAGCTGGTTAAAGTTACCAGGTGGCCACATTCTTACTCATCAGTTGAAGTCTTGTCCAGTCTCCCTTTACCTTAAGGGATTTTGTTTAACTAGTTTTAGCATTATTTTGACCAGCTGGCAACCTAAGTGGAAGCTTGTTTTTAAAATCTATAACCCAAGTTGATCTGAAAATGTAAAAGAGGAGGAAAAAAGATTGTTGAGCTCAAAAAGGAACAGCTGTCTACAGAGCAGACAAATGGACAAACATGGACAGATGATCTGTACAGTATAAACAGACTGGACAAACAGACAACAGATATATAGACTGACAAACATCTTACAAAATCAGAGTGCACTCAAATATATTTGGCCAATTTGAACTATAATAAATAGACTAGTGTGAACCTTTTTGTAGATTAATTAATAGAGATCTCTTGAAATAAAAATAGCAGAAAAGGAACCTTATTTAGTTACTCTGAGATAGGTCAGTGAGGAGAAAAAGAACATGCATATGAGCTAGTCCCTCAGGATCAGCCTATTCCTTAAGTGGGAATAGGGACTAAGGCTGAGAAGGCTGTGGTTTGGGAGGTGTAGATGGTCACCAAGCAGCCAACTGCCCAGCAGGCATTGGTTGGCAATTACCAGGTGATCAACCACAATGCGACAGGGAAGCACGAGATAGTGACTGATTACCATGAGACCCACAACTAGATGGCTGTTGAAGACCATGTGGTATGGGATCACAAGATGGTGGTCAAATACCATGTGGCCTGTTAGGTGGCTGAAACACACAAGACCAAGTATGGTGAGCTGGCGGGGAAAATGGCGATGCAGGAGCAGGGGACAAAGAAGAGCCATCTGACAGAATAGATAGTTCAGGTGGAGGGGATTAAGAAATCTAAGATGGGGGAGAGAAACTAAGGGAAGGATTAGAGGCCACTGCGGGTAAAGACGGGGAAGAGGATGGCGCATGGGGGCACAGAAATCTCTGGCTGAGAAAGCTGAGAGATTTGGTCTTAGATGTATGGGGCAGGAGCTGTAAAGACAGGAGATGCATCATCTAAGGGGTCTGGTGGGGAGGGAGAGAGAATTCTTGGTGGAGCAGAGTGAGCCAGAAGTATTTGGGCAGTCATATAAGACAGAGTAAGGGAAGAACATGTTCTCAAAGAGAAAAGTCCTAAAAATGAAAGGTTTCTGTCAACTTGCCACCATTGTGACAAAAATATAAATAAAATATCTGCTTTTTGGCCTTTTTGAGGCCAAGAGCACCAAGGTTATGAACCAGGCACCTTAGAGGTATGTATGTTGGGGGACAGGAAATGGCCCCATGACCGAATTATAAGTGAGCTGAGAGAACAACTTTGCCTCGGGATGTAAGAACTTTAGCTCTCCCCCAAGAAACGTGGAAGCTGTCCTGTATCACACCTATCAAAAAAAGTTGTCACCTGTTTTGAAAATGTGACATGGAAAGTCCCAACATTCGTTCTCATTGGCTGTCACTAAAGAGTGCAGGGCAAGGTCCCATAAAACAAAAATAACAGTTTACCTTATGCTGTTTGGCCTAAGGAGCATGACAACTGCTGTCTCTTTCCAGGGATGGCAACAGATAGGTTTTCTGATGCAAGCTTGTGGATTTGAGGAATGGAAACAGAAAACTCCGGTCAGCAGCTCACCTGTGATGAGGGGAGAGGGTCAGTGTTGTATGCGGATTAGTGGCAACAAATAAACAGATCCTGGAGGGAAGGAGAGGTGCTTCCTGGCAGGGTAGCTTGAACTGGGAGTGACTTCCAGGAGCTAACGTGCTCTACCATCCCAGGGTTTGGCACCATAATGTTAAGAGTATTCTGGCACAAGAGAAACAAAAGTACAAAAATGAACAGGTTTATTGAGTCAAGGATGTGGAAAGGAGCACACAACCCATGGTGGCTGGGTTGTCTCCTTCAACCAGATACAGAAAGGCAGAGAGTTCTATGACCTCTGATTGAAGTGGTGCATAGGGTGGATATTGATGTGTGAGGAACCAATTGGAATTCTCTGTGTGTGCAAACAAGAAGGGGAGATGCAATTAAGGCTGAAGAAGAAACAGGAAGTGGTAGGCATTCCCGCTTTGGCCTTCTGCCATGTTAGACCACTGCCATAACTGTACAGTAATTTATACTATGGCAAGAATTTTTCAGTTGCTTTTCTCATTGCTGAGACAAAATTCTTGATGCCCAAAGTTAAGGGAGAGATTGATTTAGCTCACAGTTTGTAGAGGTTTAGTCTGGAATCAAGATGACTGTAAGGCAAGGTGGCATGGCACAGGGACAAGAGTTCTTGGCAGCAGAAGATACCAAATGCAACAACGAGGCAAAAGGGGAAAACGAGCCTCTCTCTGTCCTTTTTATCTTATCCAGAGTGCTGGGATTAGGGTGATGCCAATCCAATCAGTGGACTGACGCATCAATCACCCACCCTTAATCTCAGTATTACACTGAATCAGTCACATACTCTAGATTCAGCCGCCTCTGAGAAACTCTGACCATGTGAGATTCTGGGGGGACACCTAAACACAAACTGTAACATTGGTTGATCACAGTTTTCACACAAGTTGTACCCATCTCATGATTTTGTACCCACCTCATGATTTGCTTTATAAAACTTCCTCTGTGAAGTAAGTTCTGTAGCAAACCACTTTTGGACCCCTTCTGGTCTCTCAGGAGGTATTTCACTCAAGAAACTTTTCTTACTCCATTGTTCCTTAGAAATTGCTCTTCAATTTACAGGAGCACAAACTAGGTGTATCTGACATCTAGCAGGTTGGGAGTTATATTATTTTCCCTATATCACAAAGTCAAAGGGAAGGAGGATACAAAGGTAATGGGAACTGGAAGACAGAGCTGATGTGGAAGTCAAATTTTTGTATTTGGGCAGTCCTGGGCTTGAATTCTTACACCAAATTGACCTAGTCAAGACTGTATTTTGGTCTGGTCTTTATAAAGGCCTGACTTGGTCTTTATTTTCAAATGAGAACAATGGATATTTATTACACAAGTTTGTTTTAATAGTGGAACTTGTTCAGTCTTTTCATTTTGTTTGCTGCAGCTGACAGTATAGTTACTTGGAACAGTCTCAGATTTATTTTTTGGCTTTCATTCTTTTTTGTTTTTTTTTAAGCTTGTTTGTTTGTATTTGTTCTTCTTTGTTCTTTTAGGATAGTTTCATTGTGTGAAGCCAGAAACATTCCAGACCTAGACAGTTTCTCATGAAAACATATGCTCCTTCATTGATCAAAATATCCTTGCCTGATGATTTTAAGTTCATAGAAAGAAATCATTAAATAAAAATATTTAAGTGCTTCAGATACTATAGTATATTAGGACACATAGAAAACTGAAAAGAAAAAGAAATAGGAAATGTTTTATATCAACATACAGGAGTTGAAAACTTGGCATTTACTAGTATGCCAAATAAGTTAAAGAATAAAGTGATGTGAGATTTTTTTTTCCTTTTGCTGTATGACTTTATGTTGCAAAATCTTCCTTTAAAAACTAAACTTCTGATATTGCTTTTGAGGTCTGCAATGCTTCTTTTCTGATATTCTTGAACTAGAGATCAAATGATCTGCTGATACTATGAATCTCAGCAAGGGACAGTGGAAACCTGAGAAAGTTAGAATCACTGCTTTGGGTTGAGAAAGGCTTTCTAGAAGGGGCTAATTTAAATGCAAATATGCTATCAAAAAGGGTAAATGAGTATCTCATTAGCAGCCATTAACAATTTAGTAGAGATTAACATCTCAGATTTATTATTAAGAAGAGTTGTCAGAATTGGCCCCAGCATCTGTTACTCAATTGACTGCCAGGTCTCCTGCTCTCTTCCCTCCATAGGGGTCTGCCTAAAGCTGGGAACTTGTCTACTAGAAAAAAGTTGTGCACTGTGTGCATTACAATAAATACTGTTTCACATAATTTTGACCTATGAAAATGGGTAAAAGAAGGATTCCTATAATAATAGTGCCTTTTTCCATTTTTCCTCCTTTTTTTTTTTGGTAGTTCAAGCTTGGGATTATTACTTATAATTTATAAAATTTTTAAAATTCTGTGATAAAACATATACCTTTTTAATACAGTTAGAAAGAATATCATGTACAATTATACAGTGTAATTCAGGGATATTAAAGATAACAATAGAAGCAGAGTTACATTCATGTGATTATACATAGAAATCTTTAATATAGAACTTTAAAATATAGAATTTTCTATTGTAGAACTTTTGTATAATGTATAACATAAACACATTAATACTGTATATAGTAAAGATATCATTTATTTGAACATTGTTATTAGGTATTAAAGAGTATCAGTAGATATAACAGAAATAGAACAGTGAAGCGAGAAATGACTAAACTGAACAGAAAGGTTCTTATTTTTACTAGTAAGAAGTTGACATGTAGTACCAGACTCACGTGATACAGCTACTATGCTGTATTAGGAACTCTATTTAATTGTGATATGTATATTTGATTAAGTGAAATACTTAAAAATTGCATCAAATGCATTCAGTGTAAGTAATTTTCAAATAAGGCTATGGTTGAAAAATCATCATTAAGTCATGAAATGTAACAATTTTCAAATTTTCAAATAAGTAAGTAATTTTCAAATAAGGTTATGGTTGAAAGATCATCATTAAGTCATGAAGTGTAACAATGTACTTTGGCATTGTTACTTGTCTTAGTTGCTTTTCTCTCATTGCTGAGACAAAATACATGATGCCCAAAATTAAGGAAAAAAAAAGTTTATTTAGCTCACAGTTTGTGGAAGTTTCAGTCCATACTCAGCTGGCTCCAAGATAGGGTGGTATGGCTGAGGGGCAACCATTCATGATGGCAGAAGAAAACAAAAGCAACAAAAACAAAAAGGAAGCAAGCAAGTCTCTTTTTCTTTCTTTATATTATATGCAGGCTACTTGCCCTAGAGTGGGTTCAGCACTCATGCTCCCCATTCCAGCACTAGACAATGAATCAAATATAAACTCTAGATTTAGCCACCTCTGAAAAGCTTAACACCCATGACCACATGAGGCTTTAGGGGAACATTCAGACATAAATCATAACAATATTCTTCACATTTGCACACCCCATTTTTTAAGAATATAGTAAAACCATTTCTTTCCACCAGACCATCTGACTAATGAAAGTTTTGTCTTTAGGATGGACATCTTTGTATGCTGATAGGAGCATCTATGAGAGAGAAAATAATTGATGAGTAGGAAGAGGAGCATCTATAGAAGTGAGCAGCCAAGAGGAGGTGGGGAAATGGAATCCAGTGCAGATTAAAACTTTTGGCTTAAGTCAGAGAACATTTCTTTCTCTAAAGGAAGGAAAGTGGGAGATGTAGTATCAGGTAGAGTCAGATAGGTTGGTGGAATTTTGTTTGGACACTTAGAATTTCTCTCCTGAACCCACCTGTATATTCAGTAAAATGAGTGGTTGAAAATTGGAGAAAGAAGATGTGAGAAAAATTAAGTGCTAACATAGTTGCCTAGGAGAGAGAGAAAAAGAATTAACACTCAGTTTTGTAATAAGTAGTTTTAGTTCACTTCGGGTTAATGATTATGGATTTAGATAAAATCATGTAACAAGGTTATTGGATTTCCTTCAGCTATGTTTAGCTGCCTGGCAAATGTGCTGAATTGGTACACGTTGTTTCATTAAGTTTGACCTTTGTATGGCCAGTAAAATTGAGGATAATAGCCCAGGGAGTTCATGCTGAGCATTGCCGAATGATTTTACAGTGAAACACAGACTCTGATCTGGGTAGGCTGAAAACTGAGGACTTAGACTCTAACCACTGGTCTTATACTTGATTTTAACTTTATTGGATTGCAAAGTCTGAACACCTTGACAACTAATGGTGCATAAAAAGCAAACTACTAAAACTCTCATAGTTCACTTTCAGGAATTCTCCATCCTTCATTTAGCTGAATTTCTGGCTGAGATTTTGCAATCTGTTTGTGTCGTTAACCTTAAATTGATGACATAAACTTAAATCAAGAATGCATTTTTGCTAGTCTCTCAGAAATGTATTTTATAAAACTACTCTCAATGATGGATATTCTAGTTAATCTGCTCTGATTAATACACCTTGTAGATATGCACTGAAATAGCTCACTCTGCTCCACATATAACATTTTTGAAAACAACTTTTAAAATTTAAAGTTTTCAGAATAAAAATAAGTATAACAGAGACTTGTTTTCAAAAGCTTTGTTCATATTTACATGACTAGAGATGACTTCAACTTTCAGAAATATTTCTTCTGGCATTAAAAATACATATTAAAAATAAAATTAAGTAAGCATTTTATTTTTAAAGAGATACAGTAGTATTATGTTTTTTCTAGTATGGGATTAAAGTCATTACTGATTCCACTTTCATTTGATTTTTCCTTCTAGTGAACCTAGTTTTATTATTAATTTTCTATGGTGCATATGAGGTGTGTTTGCTCTCCTGTGGTTGATTCTGGAACTAACATTTATTTTTCTTCATTTTTTGTAGCAAAATATTAAAAGTGCAGATATTATTATCAGCAGGAATTAGTTTTAAAAAATATTGAGACTGACAAATATAGGTTAATAAGCCTTTGAAATTCTTTTCATTTATTTCCAAGTTTGCAATTATAATAAAAAGGACTACACACTGAATTTAAAAGATGATACTCAAAGACATTATTTTTAATTATGAGAATACAGAATTCCAAAAAAGAGTATGTCTCATCTTTATTCAAACATAAAAATCTTGAATTTTTCCATATTTGACAAAAGAGTTATGCTTAAGAGGTAATGAGCACTATAAAGTATCTGGAATCTAAAACATAAGAAATATGGCGAGAGGATTTGGGAATAGATGAGAAGAGGCAAGTCAAGATTAGGAAGGAATTAGGTGGCAGCTACAAATACTAGAGTAATTGTTCTTTAATACAGGATTAGGTTTCACTGAACCAGATATTTTAGATCAATGGGCCAGGTTTAGGTTAGTAAAAGGATGAACACTTAAACAATTAGAACCTTTAAACAATAAAATAAATTGCATTTTAAAATTATGAACTCCCTGACTTGGAATGTTTTGACTGATGTTGAATCAAAGAAGTTGGAAAAGTGAACTCTAAGGACCTTTCCAGTTAGAAAATTCTAGTATGCAGTGTTTTTCCAAATCCTCAAAAATTTGTGCAATTCATGCATGTCACTCATCATGACAATTATAAATTTTGAAATGGCCAAAGTTGATTTTTTTTCCTGTTTCACTTCTATGAATATTAAGATCAATGTTTTGTGAAGCTTATTTTCCTCATAGAATGAATTGAATTCCTAAACAAGAGCTGGGAATTTAGCTCAGTGGCATAAGTGCCTGCCTACAAGCACAAGGTCTTGAGTTTGATCCTCGGTACCAAAAAAAAAAAAAAAAAAAAAAAAAGAATTCCTAAACAAGGTGATTTTTTTCCACAAGGAATTAAGAGGATTGGAAATTTCTAAACCAAACATTATTGAATTGAGCTATCAATTTACCAAAAATTTCAGACATAGCAGCATAAATCTTGTATAGTTTAACCTAGTTTCTTCAAAAAGTAACATTGTTTATCATAGCAGTAAATTACTGATAACAAAAGATTTATATTGGAACAATGCTACTAATTTAGAGACCATATTCAAATGCTACCTATTGTCTTCTCTGGGTTCAAATCCACAATCACTTAGCAAAATAACCAAAGTGATGTTTTATTCTTTTCTGTCTTGATATTGAATGATAGCTTCAAAGTTAATATTTTTCATTTTGTATTTAGTAAGCATTTTGAGAGGAGATAATTTGAAATTATTCATGTATTCTGTTTCATGTTTCATTTTCTCACACTAATTTTATTTTATTTTTAATTTTGCTTAAAGAAAAAAAGCAAAACAGAAAAAAGGGTAGAAATAATACAAAATTAAAAAAAAATAAACAATCACTAAAAATAAGAAATCACTAGTTGAAAAATTACATACTGTCATCTTAGAAATAGTTGTTCAAGTTACAAAATTAAAGCATACAAAGTGGACATTCAAGCAGTGAGAGTGCAAACAGTTCTGTTCAATGATCCAATAAAAGCTTAGTAATATGGTTATCTATCTTGCACACTTAAACATACATGCAGTTATATCCTTTAGAGCACTTTCTTTCCCTTTCTTTTTTGCAATAGCGATTACACATTTTGGGTCTTATTACTCCTAAAGTTTTTATTACTTTTTACACTAGAGACACAATGTGACATTTACAAATATGATTTTTATTTATTTCACTTATGAGGATAGTTTCCAGTTGCTTCCATTTTACCTATAAAGGCCTCAAGATCATCCTTTTATAGCTGAATAGCATTCCATTATATAAAAATACCACATCTTTTTCATCCACTCTGTGATTGATGAGCATTTTGGTTGTTTCCAAGGTTTACCTATTACAAATTATTCTGCTATTACCTATTACAAATTGTGACACTGTGACATGACCTTGTGGGTTTTTCTGGGAAAATACTCAGGAGGGGAATAACTGGATTGAATGGAACTTCCAATCCTAGTCTTCTGAGAAATCTCCATACTGATTCGTATAGTGGCTGCAACCAGTCTAAACTCCAACAACAGTGGAGCAGTGTTCCTTTTTCCTGGCAGCCTAGCCAACATTTGTTATCAGTTGATTTCTTGATGGCAGCCATTCTTTCTAGAGTGAGATGAAATCTCAATGCTGTTTTAATTTGCATTTCTCGAATGACTAGTGATGGTGAACATTTCTTCATGTATTTATTTGCCATTTGTATATCTTTCTCTGAGAACTGTGTGTTCATCTCTGATGCCCATTTTTGAAGAGGGTCTTTGAATTTTGGGGGCTTGATTGTTCAATTCTTTATATGTTATGGATATAAGTCCTTTGTCTGAGGGGTTGCTGGCTAAAATTCTTTCCCATTCTGTGGGTTTTTCTTTTCACTCTGTTGGTGATTTCTTTTAAAGTGCAAAAACTTTTTAGTAATATGAGATCCCAGTTGTTGATTCTTTGAAGTGTTTCCCATGTGGTTTGCATTCAGTTCATGAATTCTCTGCCTATCCCTATGTCTCCAAGATTTCTATCTACTTTGTCTTCCAGTAGATTTAGTGTTTCTGTTTTAATATTTAGATCTTTGATACATTTTGATGTTAGTGCATGGTGATAGGCATGGATCTAGTTTCAGTCTTCAGCATGTGGAGAACCAATTTTTCCAACATCATTTATTAAAGAGTCTTTCCTTCCTTCAGTGAACATGTTTAGCCCCTTTGTCAAATATCAGATGGCTGAATGTCTTTGTAGTTGTGTTTGCATCTTCTAATCTGTTCCATTGACCCTCAGGTCTATTTCTTTGCCAGTACCATGCTGATTTTATCACTGTAGCTTTGTAGTATAGTTTCAAGTCAGGAATTGAAATGTGTCCTGTCTTGCTTTTGTTGTCTAGAACTGCCTTTAGTACTCTATTTTCCTTCTGTTCCTAAATGAATTTTAGGAATGTTTTCTCTAGATCTGTGAGTTATGTTCATGGTATTTTGATTGAAATTGCATTAAATCTGTATAACAGTTTTGGGAGTATAGCCATTTTCACAATGTTGGGTCTTCCTAGTCAAGAGCAAGGAATATCCTTCTATTTTCTAATATCCTCTTGAATTTCCTTTTTTAGAGTAGTATAATTTTCAGCATATAGGTCTTTTACATTCTGGGTTAGGTTGATTCCTAAGTATTTTTTTTTTTAGATGCTATTGTGAAAGGGGATATTTCCATAATTTCTCTTTCAGTGAGTTTTTTGTTTGTATATAAGAATGCTATTGATTTTTGAGTGTTGATTTTGTATCTAGCTATGCTGCTGAATTTGTTTATTACCTCTAGTAGTCTTTTAATAGAGTTTTTTGGGTATTCTATATAGAGTATCATGTCATCTGCAAATAGTGATAATTTAATTTCTTCCTATCCTATCTTATTCCTTTTATTTCTCTCTCTTGACTGATTTCTCTAGCCCATATTTCCAGAACTATGTTGAATAGGAGTGGTGATAGTGGACATCCTTGTGTTGTTCATGATTTTAGAGTGAAAGCTTTCAGTTTTTGTCCATTTAGCATAATGTTGACTTTTGGTTTGTGATAGATGGCCTTTATGAGATTGAGGTAAACTCTATGTATTCTGACCTTCTGAAGGCTTTTTATCATGAACAAATGTTGGACTTTATTGAAAGCTTTTTCTTAGACTATTGAGATGACCATGTGGTTTTTGTTTTTCATCTGTTGATGTAGTGTATTACATTTATTGATTTGTGTATGTTAAACCATCCCTGCATTCCTGGAATGAATCCCACTTGGTCATGATGTATAATCTTCTTGACAATTTGTGCATTCTATTTGCCAGTATTTTATTGAGAATCTTTGCATCAATGTTCATTAGTGAGATTGGCCTATAGTTCTTCTTTTTGTTGGTTCTTTCTCTGGTTTTGGTATCAGAGTAATACTTGCCTCCAGGAATGTTTAGGGAAGGTTGCTTCCTTTTCATTTTCACTGAAGGGTTTAAGGAATATTGGCCTCAAATCTTCTCTAAATTTCTTGTAGAATTCAGCCATGAATCCACCAGGATCTGGGCTTTTCTTTGTTGAGAAGTTTTTAATTATGTTTTAAATTTCAGTAGCTGATATTGGGTTATTCAAAATTGCTTTATCTTCTTGGTTGAACTTTGGTAGTTCATATGTTTCTAGAAATCTGTCCATTTGCTCTGTGTTTTTCCTCCCTATGTGAGTAGAGATTTTCAAAGTAGGTATTCCTGATTTTTTGACTTTCCATGGGATCTCTAGTAATTTCCCCCCTTTCAGTCCTTATTGCTTGAATTTGGGGTTTTTTTTTTCTTTCTTTTTCCTGATAACATTAGCTAGAGGTTTGTCAATTTTGTTTATTCTCTCAAAAACCCAGATTTTTGCTTCATTAATTCTTTGTATTGATTTTTTAGTTTTAATTGCATTAATTTCTGCTCTGATCTTTACAATTTCCTTTCTTCCATGGGCTTTGGGTTTTACTTGCTTTTCTCTTTCTAGAAGATTGAGATGAAGCATTAAGTTGTTTATTTGTGCTCGTTCTGTTTTCTTGATATGACAATTTATTGCTAATATATTTCCCTCTTAAGACCACTTTCATTGCATCCCACAGATTATGGTATGTTGTTTCTGCATTTTCATTGAATTGTAAATATTTCTTTATTTCTTCTTTAATTTTATCTATAGCCCACTGGTTGTTCAGAAGGTTGTTATTTGATTTCCATGTATTTATGCAGATTTTGCTGTTTCTTTTGCCATTAGTTTTCAATTTCAGTGCACAATGGTCAGATATTATGCATGGGATAATTTCAGTACATTTGCTTTTACTTAAGAATATTTTATGGGTTATTATATGGTCTATTTTGGAAAATGTCCCATGCGCAGCTGAAAAGAATGTATATTCTGATGTGGTTGAGTGGAACACTCTGTAAACATCTACTAAGACCATTTACTAACAAATATGAATCAGTTCTATTTTTTCTTTGCTGATTTTTTGTCTATTTGATCTATCTCTTTATGACAATGGAGTATTAAGGTCCCCTGTTATAATTGTGTTCTTGTATATTTGGTTTTTCATGTCTATTAGTATTTGTCTTATATAGTTCTGTACTGCTGTATTTGGTGCATATATATTTATAATTGTTAGTTTTTCCTCTTGTAGTTTCCCACTAACAAGTATGTAGTGATATTCTTCATCTCTTTTAATAATTTTAGGTTTGAAATTCACATTATCTGCAAATAGAATAGTTACTCCTGCTTTTTTTCTGGGTTCCTGTTGCATGAAATTCTGTTTTCCATCCTTTGACTTTTAATCTATGAGTTTCCTTTCAGGTCAGATATGTTTCTTGTATACAGCATATTGTGGGATCATGTTTCTTGATCCACTGTGTCAACCTCTTTCTTTTGATAGGTGAATTGAGGCCATTTACATTTATGAATATAACTGATATGTACTGGCCCGATTTTGCCATGTTATCTTCCAGTTTTTTATTTTCTGCTTTTTACCCTTGTTTAATTGCTTGTCCTGCCTGGTGATTTCTTTCTGTTATTGTTCTGGAGATCATGGTCATTTTTATCTCTATCTAGTATATCTTTCAATACTCTTTCTAGGGTTGGTTTGGTGGACATGAATTTCTTCAGTTGTTCTTTTTCATGGAAGTATCTTGTTTCTCCATTAAATCTGAATGAAAGTTTTGCTGAGTACATCAGTCTGGGTTGAAAATTATTTTCTTTCAGGGTTTGAAATTCCTTACTCCAAGCTCATCTTGACTTGAGGGTTTGTGCTGAAAAGTCTGCTATGGTTCTAATGGGCTTGCCTTGATACGTGAATTGCTCACACTAATTTTAGCACCATCAATAATTCCTATCTCCATGAACTATTGCACTGTGTCACAAATATTTTTTATTCTCATCCTTTTTATAGTTATTAATATAATTGAATGTTTAGGAAGAGTTGTTCTTTCCCTCTCATTTTTACAATTAATTAATTAGTTATATGATTATGAACTTATGAATATTAATGTATCATCTGGGCAAAAATTTGTTACTATCACTAGTTAATTTTGTTGCTCAAATTGATTCAGACTTAGTTATTGCTATTCCTTCAATCTGTCTTCTGAGCATACACATTTTTGAGCAGTATCTTCTTTTACTTTGTGGTACCACAAAATACTCCATGCCTGTCTTTTACCTTTTTTGACTTGATCCAGAATCAATTATTTCTCTAGGGAGTTCTTGATTCTTGAATTATATAAATTTTTTTACAAAACAACATCTTGACATGAGATGTTCTCATTACTTCCCAAGTTATTCCATTGCCCTTCAGTTAAAAAAACTGAAAACTTATGCACACATTCATACACAATACAAACATCTCTGCCTGTTTATGTAGTTATCTATGTGTGTACTGTGCTATCTATCTATCTGGATATATGTCTATCTATCATCTATCAAGCTATGAGTTCAGGCTATTATCTGGATTGCAATTCAACACCATATGGTTTAATCTGTCACCCTTTATCCTCTCTTTTTATTCCTCCTTTCTTTCACAGTGAGACACCTTGTTTTCTTCATCTTCAGTATGTTTCTTTGTCAGGGACCTGGCCAAGATCCCCTACTGCCTTCATGAGGTACTACAAAAGGATAAAATAAGAAACAGACAAATTTAGTAATGCATGTTGGGGGACTGGGAAGTCAATGCCTCAAGGGGGGCTGAGAACAAGATATTCTAAACCAGCCACTATTTATTGGATGTATACAGTGTAGGAAGATTAGCAGATTAAAATTCAGTAGAAGACTCAAATTCTGTGGAAGATTCAGCTGTAGATTCAGCAGGCAATAGATAATCCAGGGATGATTCAAGAGGACAGAGATGATCTTATGCTAAGAAGGATCTTGCCCTAGAGTATTCTTTTTAATCTTAGTAGTTTTAATTTAGTCTTAGTGGGAGGAAGAGGACAGCCCAAAGCAAAGGAGTTACTGGGAAGTCTCCAAAGGGTGATATCATAATCCCAAGCCTCTATTTATCCCTTAGGGAATTATGCAAAATTAGCCATTGTGAATTTGTGGTCCCCAACATTTCTTTATTTTCTCAGTCCAGGAAAATATACAGGAGTTTAAGAATTATGAAAAATAAATTTCTAAAAAGTACAGTAGTTGTATGGAATCATTTTATCTTCAGTCTTACAGTATATATAATGTCAAAAGTAGCACCAAAATTCTATTTTTACCATAATTACACATTTTAAATTAGTTTTCCTTAACTCTTTCAGTGTAAATTTTATAATTTATTTCTAATAAAGTTAGGTTCATTTGTGTTTTCTTTTGAGCTTTTTCCAAATCCTGTTTATTTGTTTGAGTATATAAATTTTTCCATAGTATTAGTCAAAATTATACAGAAGAATATAATCACTGAAATTTTTTATCCCATTCTTTCAACTTTATTCCTATTTTATGCTTCTTTCTGTTTAGTTCCCACCTGCTACTTGAAGGTAATAAGTAGCCCTAGTTTATGGTTTATCCTTTCTGCATTTCTTTTTGCAGAAGAGGTACATGTACATTGTGCTATGCTCTCTTTATCCTTATATGCAAGGTAAGATACCTTTTTTTTGTATTTTACCTTTAAAATGTCATGGAAATCACTGTATCTGTTGAGAGAGACCTTTATTCTTTTTAAACAATAGCTTTGTGGTACTTCTAGAATGTGAGAAAAAAACACATCTTTTGCTCAACTCAGACCTATTTATTAAAATTTTTAGTGGCAAAGCTGATTATCAATATTTGTAATAACTTCTTTTAGTAATTATTTTCCTTGGGAGAAATTTGAACAAAACTATTTTATGTCTGTGTAACATATCTGAACTGAAGACTGCAGATATTCCTTCATTCAAATTGTTCCACTTTGCAAATCTTTTCTTCCTCAGTGAATAGCATCATGAGCCACATACTGCATTTTCTGTTTTAATCAAATTTTTGTTGCTGTAACCTGAGAGAAACAACATAAATGATTAAAAATTTATTTTGGCTCATATTTTCAGATGTCTCAATTCACTGTGGGCTGGCTCTGTTCCTGTAGGGTTTGTGGCAGGGCAGAAATATTGGTGGAAGTGTGTAGTGGAGGAAAGATTCTCACCTCTTTATAGCCAGGAAACAGAGGAAAAGAGCCAGAGAATCAAGCCACAGACAAGATATATCCCTGAATGTCATGTCCCCAGTGACCCCTTTCAAATTCCCCACACCTTCTAATAGTCCATTCAGTTATGACTCAACAGTGGATTAATCTATAGATGAAGTTAGTAATGTTCTAGTCACCTTTAGGCCTTTTCTCTTCTCATTGCTGAATTGGGAATTGAGGCCTCAATACATTAGTTTTTGATGAATAATTCATGTTTAGACCACTCCATAAGTCAAGCAAAACCCAGGAGTGATCCTGGCTTTCTTAATTTTCCTCAAATTTCACATAGACTGCATCAGTGAGTTCCCATGGAATTGCTTGCTCTCTTTCTGTAATCCCTATCAGTCTGCTCAGCTATATCTGTGTGTATTTCCTTCACACTGATATCAATCATTTACTTAGATACACTGTAAAATTTTCCATGGCAATAATTTTATTGTATAGTTTCTTCTTTTAATTTTCTTACTCTTCCTCTTGATCTGTTTTGCTTCTTATTGTATGGATTCAGCTTTAATACACTTGTTCCTTGAGACCTATTCTGCCACGTTCTACAAAAGATCACTCTCTCTTTAGTCATATTTTATCTAATTATCTGTTTCCTTTTTCAGCAATGTTTACAAATTAATAAAAGATAGATTGACAGATACTACTATTTTACAAGAGTTTTTCATAAATATTTTTAATGGTACCAATGAGAACATTTAGAAAATAAGTTTTCTCAAATGTTTGCCATCTTGGAAAAAATACCATTAGGTACCTTGTGTTTTTCACACTGAGATGAACCCAAATTCCCATTGTGATATATACTAACATGCCCCTTTGGTAGATGAGAACTTCTCTCTGGATAATTCTGAAACTCTGGGCTTTATGTAGTACAAGATGGTAACAGATCCAACATTTACCTATGTGTGACAAGCACTGATATAACTAGGTTTCTTCTGTTGTTGCTTCTTTTGTTTTTGTGCTGGAAATCTAACCCAGGGCTTCCCATTTGCTAAGTAAATGTTCTATAATTGAGCCACACACTCAGCTTGCTGTCACATGTGATAGTGTAGACAAACAGTTTTCACATCAACTAGATGATGTTGGCTCTCTACTGTTCTAGATCCTTGTGTCTCACTTTGAGCTCCCAGCATATTGCTTATCCTTATTGAATGACCAAGAGTAACTGGGCTTTAAGCAATATGATTCATGGTGCTGAGGTCATATATTCCCATAGATAATTATGATTCATAATTCTAACAATTCTAGCCTTTTCCTTCATATACATATTGTACTTCATGTATTGTTTTTAGGTATACACACACATACACACAATTATAACTGTCATTGTTGGTTTACTCTGTTTTCTTACCCATCTTAGATAATAAAGTTAGGAAATAGACTAAAACAAAAAAATTAAACTTTTAAAAGTAAGTATTATCTTTTCCTTTAGAGCATTTCTTTTAAGCCATATTATGACTAATGGCAATACAGACCATATTATTTTTTCTCTGATATGAAGGCATGGAGATGTTTCAAATTTTAAAATCTCTGATCATCTGCAATAAGACAATGATTAAAAGTGCCAGAATTACATTAGATCTGGATTGAGTCTAACCTTGTTCCTGAGAAGTTTTGTGACCTCAGATAGATCATGTATTTCATTTTTTTCATAAATTTCTTTATATAGCAAATGAATATGATAAAAGCAGTAATATTCAAATGTAATTAAAAATGAGTATGACTGCTTTGCATTGTATCAAACACTTAATAAAATGGCCAACAATAGTAGGTCTGAATATGGGAACATTTCCTTACTTTTGTAATAATGCAATGTAAAATTATATTTTACATCATCAAAGTAAAATTGTCTGACATTATTAAGGCAATTTAAAATACTCCTGCATGTGATTTAATTTTAATTACTTTGCATCAATATGCTTTAATTCATTGTCATAAATAAAACTTCCAATAAAGTTGTCAACTGAGTCACCAAAATATTTTTGTTTATTGTCTTTCTTTGAACTTAAATCCTAGGAAAGATTTCTGATATAGTGAAGGATCAACCTTTTATATGGTTAAAGAAATAATAACATAGGTGTTCTATTTTTATAGCAATTTTCTTTCTATTTACTTCCTAAAGTATGAGCTTTAGGAAGTATGAGCTACTTAAAGTATGAGCTAGAATGAGTCAAACTATTCTTTTGGCTGAAAAAGCATAAAGAGGAACTTTATTGATTAAGAGAAAATTGCAAAAAAATAGGAGAAGCAAAATTTGTTGTTTCAAAAACAAGGCAAGATTTCAGAGCTTTCCAAAGAGAAACTGAAGCAATGTCTTTCTGAGATTTAAAATGAAGGGATGCCCTATATTTAAATATCTAGAGTATATTTTCTATTTAAAATGAAACTAACTAATCCTATAGAGAGGAATAAGAGAGTAAACTAGCCTATGAACAAGACCTTTTCTGGTTTTAAATGAAATTAATTATAATGTATACCCCAAATCTAATGAGTTTAGATTCCCTTTGGAACCCAGAGTGTTGGAGCATTACAGTGATCCCAGTACTCCAGGAACTGCAGACAGTAGGATGACAAGCTCAAGCCCATCCCAGACAACTTGAAAAACTTAAAAAAAAAAAAAAAGTAGAAAAAAATTTCCTTATTAAGACTGGTCTGGAATTTTCATAAAAAGAATAAAAAGGCCAAATGTGTCATTTACATGTAGTACAGAGGCTCTACTAATTAGCAAAATTATACTCATTTGAAGATGCTGTTCAATATCATAATTTTATTATATAAAATTATATAACTGCAATATGTAGCAATATGTAAAACACCATCAAGAAACCCTATTGATAGTTGTTTAATTAGGTAGCTTGTGATTACATATTTCCCTTCCTTTCCAAACTCTAAATGATGATACTTATTTTTAATTAAAATAAAAATTTGATTATATCCAAGAATAGTGGTGCGTACCTGTAATTCCAGCACTAGGAGGAATGCCAGTCCAGCTCAGCCTAGGGAACATAGCTACCAGAAGAACCAGAGTTTAATCTCTAGTACTATAAAAAACAAACCCAAAAAACTAACAAAAAAGCTGGATATCATGATATTCTTAAGCTATTTAGGATAATATTAGAAATCAGAAATTAGGATCATGATTGTCATTGACTTTCTTCATAATGTCATTAAATTATTTATTACTAAAATGTTTATTTTATAAATATGAGTTCCTGTGACATTTAACTAGATTATATTAATGATTTTATAATTTCAAGAATTATAAATTGATACTCTTCTCCATTATTGGCAAATATTTGTTTTTACATTGTATTACCAAGTAATCATTTATTTTAAATAAATGGGTATTTAGACAGTATATTTTGAATAAAAAATGCCTTTAAATTTGATGATTGACCTATTTTTTCACTTAATCTTATCAGTAGTACTCTGGTTCCAACTCATCTTTATTATGCTGAAAAGCACAGATTCGTTATTTTCAGAAAGGCTGTGTAAAACTTTCCATGGAATTGACAGATACTCTGAAAAGCAAGGAGTCTGGGGACTACTGTATTTTTTCTTTTTCAAAATACATTAATTGTTTTTAAATTAACATAAAAAATCATGTATACTTTCATGTTCAACATAGTGTTTTGAAGGATACAGATATTATAATACGGTTAAATCTAGCTAATTAATAAATGGATTGCCTCACTTAGCTATCATTCATGTGGTGAAATCAATTAATATGAGCTAATAACTTTTCAAGAACATAATGCATTATCATTAAACATAGTCAATATGCTTTACAGTGTTTCCAGATATATCAGAGTCTTCTCACACATCCTCATCCCAATTTACAAGGCCCATTATTTCCCATTCAATGGCATCACATTGACAGTAGACACTGTGTAAAGCTGCAAGTTCAACTTCTGTTCTAATTCAGCCAATCTTCAGGATGAGGTTTTGAATTTGATTTTCATCAAATTTATCTGGTGACTACTGAACATAAATTTTCCTTCAGATTATGCCTAGAAGCTCTTGGTTCATTTATGTGGTGTTTACATGGTAATTTGAATACCTTGATTCATGCCTTCTATTACTTTGAATAGCAATGTTGAGACTAAAGAATCAGTATACTCTTTAGTTTTCCAAAAATGTTTGTATCATACAAGGAGTCACCTAGCCTCCAGATTATTATAAATAATTCTAAGTAGCCAGTGAAGATATTTTACATTTCTGATGAGCATTTTTCCCCTATGAATTATCAGTGGTCTCTTTATTACTGAAAATAGAGAAACTAGCTTCTTCAAGTTCAACCATATTAAATAGCTAGTTCCTGAAACCTCAGAAACAATCGTTAAAACTATGCTCCCTGCAGCCACTCTCAGTACCATGGTATGTATTAATCATGGTTTTGCACAGAAAAAAAAACTAACAGATATTTATATAGCTGTATCTATATGTGCAACTCTATAAAATATATTATAGAAGTTGATTTACATGATTATGGAGGCTAAGAAATCCCATGATCTGCTATCTACAAACTAAGCCCCTATGAATGTGTAATTCAGACTAAGTAGAACTTTTCAATAAGGCAAAAATTATAAGTGCTTTATCAATCAATCCTTCACAGGACACATGCTTTATATCTTGAAACAATATGTGAATTCATTATGGAAGCAAAAGGTAGTTAAAGAAAATCTCCTGTTTATTGTTTTCTCGCAAAATCAGACCAGTAAAGTAAAAAACAACAAGCAATTCTGAAATCACTGAAATATTTCTCAAAATTATAACCTTTTATTATCATCAATAATTTTACCTTTGAATTATCTCTAATGATCTTATGTAATCAGATTTGCAAAAATTTATTTTCTCTATTATAAATAAGAATATGACACATAGAATTAATATCCCCACAAAGAGTAAGATATTCAGTGATAGTATGATTTTGCTGATACTGATTTTCTTCCAACATGTTGTATTATATATATATGTATGATGTTCATTATTTAGGTACAAGTTACTTTCTTTTTTTTTAGCTTCAAAACACTTTATTTCTAGTATTTTCAACTTAATAACATGCATAAAGTTTAGTATTACCCAAAGTCTTGTTTCTCTCGCACCTATAGTGGTCCTCCAAAGGCTAAGCAAAATTTTTCAGTTAAAACATCTATATAAGTTGTAGACATTGTGGGGACTTCTCAAACATTTTCATACATTTAAAATTTTACAGGCAGATGTGTAATTTCTCTAGCCTGCTATATGGCTGAAAAACAGTTACAGCTGGGCATAAGAAGTTACATAGGCCTCATATTATAAAGACATTAATTACATACACATGTCCCAGTTCATCCTCCAAGCAAATATATTCTTGTGTGACACAATAAATCACTGGACAAGAAATGCTATTTCATGGAAATTTTCATCTCAAAAATGTAGCAATACACATATTTAATATAAAGCCAACAATTTCATAAACATTAACAATTAATGAAATTATTGCTAGGAATTCTGTATCACTGGATCCTGAATTTTCTTGTATCAATTTTCTCGTAGCAATTCTGTATCACTGGATCCTGAATTTTCACGTTACCATATGCCCCTCATTCCCCAAAACCAACATACATAATTTAGTAGTCTTCTGATAACATAGGCAAAGTAGCATTTAATTCTTATTTTGGAAAGGAAGTTTGGTGCATAACTGACTGTTTAATAATATCTGCTTTGGTTCTCTCTTTCAGATGGGCCCTCGCCATAACCTCCTCTGGACCTTCTGCACTTTGAGCTAGTGTATAACTCCCGAGCAACAGAATACATGCTATCCACAAAAAACGAAATACCTCGTTCTTGTCTACTTCTATGTTCCTGACCACTTAAGTATCACTTTGCATGCTTGAATAATTCTACCTACGTCCACCATATCTATCTCGTATGTTGGTAGAGCCCTCATACCGACTGCTTCCATCCAGTTTGTGGGTTGTAGATGCTGCTCCATGGGAACACTTGTAACTCTCGTTCACAACTCTGTAAGTGCCTCCACTTGGATGTTCAGAGTAATCTCTACCTCGTCTGCCACAGTAGCCTTCATGCTCACTATAGGCTTTGGAAGAATATTCACCTGGAGAAAAGTAACAGCCACAATTGCTGTATTTATAGTCTCTAGGTGGTGAAGCACAATCTTTGGTGCATCGGGAACTTGCATAGACTCCACTTGAATATCTTAATGCACTGTCTTTAGTAGGGTAACTTTCATGCTTGATGACACATAGTCATTTCTCAGAGAAGAAACAGGCTTTCCATGTTTCTCTCTCCCACATGATTCTGGATATCATTTTCCCACCTCATTAGTGCTTGTTGCAGGACCAAAAGAGGCAACTTTTAGAAGAAGAACTCCACTTCCTGAAGAAGGACCGCTTTTAACTGGGAAGAGTCCTCTAGAAGAACTTGTGTTGAGATTACAATTATATCCTCCATCACCCGTGTCCCCCCCACGTGAAGGGGGCTGTCTCGCGCCATCATTTTTGCCTCTTCCACACCTCGCTCTTCTCATATGGCCTCTGTTTCTTGAGAGAGGTGGTCGTCTTTGCTTATTACCACTTTCTGAAGATGGTTTGTTTGCTTGTTCTACTGTAATTGTTTTTCCGTTCAAGACTTTCCATTCATCTCCTTGGCAGCAGCCTTCACATTTACAGGTCTTTCAAAGGTAATAAAAGCAAAGCCTCTGGACTTCCTCGTTAACAGATCCTTTATCAAAAGAACTTCTGCTGTGGTTCCACATGATCAAAATACCGCTTCAAGGCTCTTTTCATTGGTCTCTGTGTTCAGGTTTCCTATGAAGAGTTTCCCAAACCAGTCAGTTTCCATCATTTTGCTCCTTTTACAGTTTCCAGAGACCTTTCTTTACTACTTGGGAGAAACATCCTTTGAACTGGCACCACAAGCAACTAAAAGACTAAGGAATACAAGTTACTTTCAAGAGGAGCATTGGACGTACTTTTAACAAATGTATCAAAATGTGTTCCTAGGGTTAAAAAATGGAAAGGAAAAGGAAGAATTAATATGGAACTGAAAAATTTTATAAATAATATGCATTTCAAATGATAATATGTGGGCAAGTTATAATTTATAACAAAAAATGCTATACATTTGAATTTCTATAAGTGCCATTTTGCAAGGTGATTTTAGGCTAAGCAAACATTTGGAAATATAAGAGGAATTAATATGAATATAAGTTTTTCATATGATTAAAGAAAAAGCATCTGCATTTTATTGAAAAAACATAAAACGGAATTTTATAACAAAATATGAGGATAGCAATAGTTCATACATTGCATATTGTCATCTTCAAAATAGTTACTCAGAGTACAAGATATGGGCATAAAAATTCTCTGATTGTAATTAGTACAAACATTCAATTTCAATGAACTAAGAGACACTAATAGAGCTAACTTTCATTTTTCTCCCTTTTCTCTTCCTTCCTTTGCCTTTTCCCTCTCCTAGTTCCTTTTCCTATTAAACAATTTCTTCCCATTTCACAATACCTATTATACATTCTAGACCTTATTTACCTTTTCAATTCTCATACTTGGGAGGACAATATGATGTTTATGCATAAGTCTGATTTATTTCATTTATGAGTATGGTCTCAAGTTGCATCCATTTACCAATAAAAATATCAACTTTATCCTTCTTTATGGTTGATTAGTTCTCCACTGTATAAAAATACCACATCTTTTTTATCCATTCATTGGTTGACGGGCATTTGGGCATTGTTCTCAAGATTTAGCTATTACAAATTGTGCTGCTATAAACTTGGGTACACACATATCATTGTGGTACGATATTTTTAATTCTTCTGGGAAGATACCAAGAAGGAGAGTAGCTAGGATGAATGGAATGTCTAGTCCTAGATTTTTGAGGAATCTCCTTAGTGATTTCCATAGTGGTTGCATCAGTCTGCACTCTCACCAACAGTGGGGAATGGTTCCTTTCCCTTCACAGCTCCTCCAGTATTTGTTATTACTTGATTTTTTGATGACAGCCATTCTTTCTGGAATGAAATGGAATCTCAGTGTTTTTTTTTAATTTGCATCTCTCAAATGACCAATTATGTTGAACTTTTTTTGCGTATTTATTTACCATTTGTAATTTTTCATCTGAGAAGTATGTATTTATCTGAGATGCCAAATTTTGGAGTGGGTCTTTGAATTTGGGGAATCTGGGTTTTTTTTTCCAATTCTTTATATGTTCTAGATAGAAATCCTTTGTCTAAGGGACAATTGGCTAATTTCTCCCCCAGTCTGAGGTTTTTTTTTTTTTCACTCCATTGATGATTTCTTTTGATGTGCAAAAGTGTCTTAATAAGATGAGATCCCAGTTGTTGATTCTTTGATTTCCTGTACAGTTAGGGTTTTTTTTTTAAATAACTCTCTGCTGCAAGTGGTATCACAATCCCTGATTTAAATTATACTACAGTTACTATGATAAAATCAGCATAGTACTGGCAAAGCAACAGACCTGAGGACCAGTGGAATGGATTAGAAGATGCAGGCAGAACTATAAACACACTCAGCCTTCTTCTCTTTGACAAAGGGGCCAAACATATCCACTGAAAGAAAGCCTCTTTAATAAATAGTGCTGGAAAAGTTGACTCTCATCATGCTGAAGACTAAAACTAGACCTGTGTCTATCATCATGCACTAAAGTCAAAATGGATCAAAGATCTAAATATTAAAACAGAAACATTAAATCTATAGGAAGAGAAAGTAGCCAGAAACAATGAGTCACTTTAATATTTTATTTTGATAACATCAACTTTTTGTTTGTCATTTCTTGATTATATGTTTTAACATTAATTATAAAATATTACATTTGCTTCTCATCTGTCTTGCTCCTAGAGAGATGTTGTTTTATTAGTTTTTCAGTAGCCTTCAAGATAAAGTTGTGCTATGACTCTACTTATTATTTACAATTACATCAGCATGGCTTCTGATGATTACATGCCACTGAAGGGCCTCTTAGCAAAAAAGAAAAATTGACTCTCCATATGCTGAAAACTAAAACTAGACCCATGCCTATCACCATGTACTAAACTAAACTCTACATGGATCAAAGATCTAAATATTGAAACAGAAGCACTAAATCTGTTGCAAGACAAAGTAGGTAAAAATCTTAAAGACACAGGGATAGGTAGAGAATTCATGAACAAGAATCAAACCACATGGGAAATATTTCCCCGAATCAATAACTGGGATCATGTCTTATTAAAGAGTTTCTGCATGCCCAAAGAAATCTCCAGCAGAGTGAAAAGAAAATCCACAAACTGGGAAAAAAATCTTAGTGAACTGTCCCTCAGACAAAGGACTTCTGTCTAGAATTTACAAAGAATTAAAAAAAAAAAATCAGACCCCTGAAATTCAAAGACCCAATCCAAAAATGGGCATCCGAGATGAATACACAGTTCTCAGATGAAGAAATACAAATGGCAAATAAATACATGAAAAAATGTTCGCCATCATTGGTCATTAGAGAAATGCAAATTAAAACCACACTAAGATTCCATCTCACTCCAGAAAGAATGGCCAGGATCAACAAAACTACCAACAACAAATGCTGGAGAGGCTGTGGGGAAAAAGGAACTCTTCTGCACTGTTGGTGGGAGTGTAGACTGGTGCAACCACTGTGGAGGTCAGTCTGGACATTCCTCAAAAAGTTGGGATTGGAAGTCCCATTTGATCTAGCTATTCCACTCCTAGGCATATTCCCAGAAGAACTGAAAATATCATACCACAGTAATATATGTGCACCCATGTTTATAGCAGCACAATTTCTAATAGCCAGATCTTGGAAACAACCTAAGTGCCCATCAGCTGAGGAATAGATAGAAAAGATGTGGTATTTTATACAATGGAGTACAACTGAGCTATAAGTAATGATCACATTGAGATATTTATAAATAAATGGATGCAACTTGAAACCATACTCATAAGTGGAATAAACCAAACTCACATGTATAAATACCGTATTGTCTCCCTAGTGTAAGAAATGGTAAAAGTACATAAGATTTTATGGTAATCATGGTTCCCCATTATATTACTTTGAAGTCTTATAATATTTTCATTCATCAGTTGGAACGGTTTTATTCTGTTTTGCTTGATTTTATTATGTGTGATGATATAAATAACTACTTTGAAGAAAACAAGATATAGCAGCCATTGCTGATTTAATATCATCTTGCTTTGAAGTCCTACAATACTTTTGTTCTTCTGTTTCCATTGGTTCTCCAATGTTGTGTCTATTGGATTTTAATATATGTGATAGTATAAACAAAACTTTTAAGGAAAATGAGATATTATAGTAGCCATTGTTCATTATTGGCTATTTGGTTTTGAATGTCCTATAATACTTTCATTCTTTTTAATGGTTTTATACTATTTTGTTATGTTTGATACTATTGGGTGTGAAGGTATGCTCAACTATTTCAAAGAAAAGAGACATTACCAGTAGCTACCGTTGATATCCAGCTTTCTTGTAGTGAAGTGCTGTGTTGCTTGCATTGTTTTGTTCTGATTTACTTTGTTCTGTTCTCTTTTGTTTTATTTTTAAAATAAAATAAAAAATTTTTAAAAATCTACCATGTTTATTGATCTTAGGACATAATAATATGGTAGCATTATCTACTGTCAATTCTAGCATGAAAAGGCAGCCTAGACTTAGTTTCATAATGATGCCTATGTGTCCTTCTCTGACCCTTTTTGTCTTAGTTAAAGAAACACTTCCATTAGTGAAGGCAAGATCTTTAGAACCACCCCCACCCCGCTACTGATCATAGACACATGACAGATTCTTTGCCCTCATATAATACATTTATTTTAATTTGTCTTACATCTTGACTCTTTGACACCTTTCCTCATTTCTCTTCCAAGATGATTATTATTTACCCATGTTAATTACTATAGTATCATCCTTTTTTTTTTTTGTACGAGGGATCCAACTCACAACCTAGAGCTTACCAGGCAGGTGCTTATGCTGCTGAGATAAATCCCTGGCCCAGTATCATCCTTTTTAAATGTTAAGACTCTATTCCATATTGTATTAGGGTCAACTTTTGGTTAAGTTCTGAGATATGACAGAGTATAATCATTGCCCATAAAATTTCTACTATTAAGTCTTATAATCTCACTCTGTTTTAACTTTTCATGTCTTCTAGTTTCTGCCATATGTAAATGTAGTTTTATCTACAAAGAATATATATACATATTATATATATATATACATATATATATATAATATGTATATATTCATGATAGGAATATTATGGAACATTATTTCCATTATTGGAACATTATTTCTCAACTCTGGCTATGCAACAATGCTTACTACTACCTGGAAACTTTGGAGATGGCTTATATAGTTTCAAAGCAAACAAGTATAATTTAGTAAGACAGTGTATGTTGTTTTGGAAAAAGAAAATTGTTTACCAAGTGAGGAAGTGTTTTAGGATATTAAAGGAAATTTGAGCTCAAGAATCTTAGACATAGTAGGGATGGTCTAAAAATATGGTGAATATTTAAATTTTAAAAATTATGGTAAAAGGAATATTGCCAAAAATGATGGGATAAATTTGTTCAAAATAAGGGGGATTATTTTGAGGGAGACCAATGACTTTTTATCTTTTAGTGTAATTAAAAAATAACATTCATCTTTTTTGTTTGTTTGATTGATTTGGTTTGGTTTTTTATCTTGAGATAAGGTCTCACAATGTAGTTTGGACTGGACTTGAACTCACATTGTAGCCCAGGCTGCTCTCAAACTCAATGATCCTCCTGCCTCAGCCTCCCAAGTGTTAGGATTACAGGCGTGCACCACCACACCTGGCAGTTTTTTGATCATGCCTTTTAATCAGAAAGTTTTTACCATATAAGATGTTCTGGTTCTGCTAGCTTTGTATCAAATTTTTGAGTTTATTGTAGACACATATTTATTTTTTCAGTCAAGGTATAGATATACATAACCAAAAATATTTTTGTTGTGGATGTTGATGCATGTGCATGCTGTTAGCTTTGAACTTTCACATTAATTGCTCCTTATTAAAATTAGCCAAAAACTTTATGAGATGCATATATCCAGATTCTAGACCCTGGACATTTTAAATCAGTTAACTGAGAGTAAGGCTTATACATGAGCATTCTAAATTTCTTAGAAATTGTAACATGTATTTAAGATCAAGAAGATCTAATTTAATTTAAAGTGAGTAACCTACCAGCACACTGTAAAGGTGCACCTGAGCATATAAGGGTATATCCTATATTTTTAAAAAAAAATTCAAGTAAACAATTACTTAGACATATGTTATGGGTGACACATTATGTCAACTTGAGAAGTTTAGAAGTTTAACTGAGAGACTCAGCAGTGAGCCAGGGTTCTTACATTGTAAATATCCAGGGCAAAGGATGGCAAGGAAATTTTATGAGTGCTAAACACCCCCTGAAGCGGGGAAGAGTGGCCTATATACAGTATAAACCAGGAAAAGAGATTCGTTTTCTCCCTTTTTGATTTGACTGCTTTAGCTCTGGCTGCTGCCTTGAGGTGCTATCCCAGTGCCATGCCACTCTACCTTGGAGCCAGCTGATTATGAATTAAAGCCTTCAAACACTGTAAGCTAAATAAACCTTTCCTTCCTCCATTTTAGGTGCTGGGTGTTTTGTCCCTGTAATGAGAGAAAAGTAACCAAGAAAACATGTAAGGATTGGCTCCAAATTTAAGAATGTTTTGAATTCTTCTTTCTATGTTTTCATTTGTAAGAGTATTTTACTAAAGCAGGGAAGTCTAAATTTGTGTCAATTGTTACTAAAGTCCAGTACTAGTGGGAGAAACTATGAGATGTAATAGAGAAAAAGAAGGTGTGCTTAAATAAAAGCTATGGAGCTTGGCCATTTGGCACTTCTTCAGCCCCACCCCTGGTGCAAACAAGCAGGCCCACACTGGTCACATGGTATGAACATCCATCAGCTCCAAGCCAGCTCTATAGTTTGCTTCCCCTTTGTCACAACAGCAGTAAGGAATAACCAACTTCATCCTGGTCAAGTACAGGAATATGGGGACCAATAACAAATTCACTGAGAGAGAATTTAGGAAAAAACACCTCACAATAGCAACAAGAAAAATGAAATACTTAGGAATTAACCTAGCCAAGATATTGAAAACATCTATAATGAATACCATAGTACTATGAAAACAGAGTTTGAAGAGAATATCAGAAAATGGAAAGAGTTTTCCTATTCTAGGATAGGCAGAACTAGTGCAATGAAAATGGCCATATTTCCAAAACTGTTGTATAAGTTTAATACAATACCAATCAAAATACCAATAGCATTTCTCACAACCTAGAGAAAACAGACTGGTGACAAGAACAAACAAACAAAAGGAGACTAGATCAGTGGAATAGAATGGAAGATGCAGAAACAGCTCCAGCAACACTCATCTACTTTATGTTTGACAAAGGACCAGATACTTTCTCTGGAGGAAAAATAACATGCTTAACAAACGGTGATGGAAAAACAGGCTTCCCACAGGCTGAAGGCTAAAACTAGACCCATGTCTCTCAACATGCACTAAACTAAAATCAAAATAGATCAAACATCTAAATTTTAGAAACAAAACATTTGAGCTGGAGTTATAGCTCAGCAGCACAGCACCTGCCTGGCAAGTGTGAAGTCCTGATATCAATTCCTGGTATTAAAAAAAAATAAACATAAAAATAAAAATAAAACATTTAGTCTACTGGAAGACATCCAAAGTAAAATAGATGTAGGGAAAGACTCTATGAACAAAATTCCAGTTGGACAGGAAATAGTGCAAAAAAATTAACAAACGGGATCACATAAAATAAAAAAGCTGCATAGCAAAGAAAACTTCTAACAATAAAAAGATAATCTAGAGAATGTAAAAAAATGCTAAATACTTACATTTAGAATCTTAAAGATCTCAAAAATTAGACACCTTCTAAATTTAAAGACCTAGTCCAAAAATGAGCAGCATATCAAATGAATTAACACCCATTTCTCAAACAAAGCACTAGCGCCATAAACACATGAAAAAATGCTCAATATCACAGGCCATTCTAGAAATGCAAATTAAAACAACATCTCATGTCACAAAGAATGGCTATCTTAAAGAAATCAGCTAATAAAAGATGCTGTCAAGGCTGTGGGGGAAAAGGAATCCATCTTCACTGCTGGTGGGAGTGTAAATAGCTATGACTATAATGGAAGGCAGTTTGGAGATTCCACAAAAAGCCAAAATAGAGGTACTATTCAAACCAGCTCTTCTCCTTTTAGGTGTCTTCTAAAAGAGTTAAAGTCATCATTCCTCAGTGATACATGTATTCCTATGCTTATAAAAGCATAATTTATAATAGGTAAATCTTGGAAATGGTCCATAGGTCCACCAACACATGAATTGAGAAAGAATGATATTTATATACAGTGGAGTACCATTCTGCCATAAAGAAAAACAAATTTGAGAAATTTTTAGATAAATGGATGTGCTTTGAGATCATAATCTTAAGTGAAATAAATCAGACAACTAAGTTTAAATCTCACATTGCTTTTCTTGTGTGAGAAACTCAAAGTATAATAAGAAGCAAAGTATAGCACTGATATTAGTAAGCAGGAAAACTTTTCAAATGGGAAGCAGAACAAGAGTAGGGGGGAAAGAAGGAAGAAAAGGGAAAAGGATTCAAAAGGAAAAAAGAATTGAAGACAAAATGGAAATAGAGGTCTGCTATATGGGAAAGAGAAGAAACATTTGAGGGAGGGGCTGAGAACAAATGAAAAAATTAAGATATGTTAAGTACATGTACAAAGTTCCCATGATGAATCTGATCACCATGTACTATAAACATGTACTAACAAAAAAATAAATAAAATTTAAAGTTGTTAGTTGAAGTTCTAACACCTAATATGAAAGTATTTGAAATCTTTGTATAGTGCTGGGATTTGATGAGGGTGAGATGTGGATTGCATATCTTATAAAATGGAACAGACTATGGAGAACTTGATGTTTCTCTCTGTACATAAATGATCCAAGGAAGTGTATGTTGAACATACAGGGAAAAGTATTCTCTGCATACACAGAAGAAAGCTCCCATCAGAATCCTACCATGCTGGCACCATGATCATGGTAGATCAGCCTCTGAAATTGGAGTTTTAATGAAAATGCATTTTCATTTTATAAGGCACTGAGCCTATGGTATTTTCTCATGGCAGCCCAAATTCTGTAGATTGAGACACTAATTCTCAAAATGGACTTTTCATTTTATTTCTTGATTTGGTGATCAAATAGCCCATTTAATTTGAAAAGTAAACAAAACTTTGCCAAATCACCTGAGTTTGGTTTTAAAGAACAGAGAAGGGTGATAATAAAGACAGAGGAAATGTGTTTGGCAGATGTGGGAGTTGTGATTATCCCAGAATGCATGAAATACTTTCAACTGCTTAGGTTTAAAAAAGCAAAAAATCAAATCAAAACAAACATTAAACAACAACAAACTCTTATATCTGTTTCTCCCTATTATATGTCTGCTATACCTCAGTTTGCTATGAATATAGAATATCTTCCTTTGCTTTGATAAATTTTTATGATTATACAGCAATATGGGGAAGAGTGTTATAAGAACTATACGTTGGGATTAAAATGAGAAGATAAAATTTTATGTAGCAGGTCATATTCAAGCCGAGTCCTGATGGAGGGGAAATAAAATATAATTAAATATAGAGAAATGATTTACTGAATTAACAATGAATGGAGACCACAGGGCTTTCCTTAGAGAAAAAAAAAACTAATGTTTTATTAAAACTATCTTTAAGAGTGATATTAAATGCACTAGATTCCCTCTAATCTGTTGTTAGTGAATGGAATCAAATGAAATGGTTTTAAATTGCAATTGATATATAACTGACTTACTTTTAAGGTGCAAAGGATGTTCAGAGGTGACTTCTTTCTGACAACAACTTTAAATTCCAGAAGTACACTTTTTAAAAGTAAGGCTTGCAGTGACAGCCAGCCAAGTAGTAATAACAAGTACCTCCTTATGGGGATATTTGATGAGACAGAAAGAAGAAGAGATTTGAAGAAAATTCCTTGTGAGATGTATTCCACTGTTGTAAGTATATTTAAGGACTAAATTTAATGAACATGTAAGGACTAAACTTAATGAACATTATTCCACTGTTGTATGTTGTTAACATTTAGCGGTTGGAATGGCTCTTCTCTATCTGACCTAAATATATCTATATTTGTGTATACATTGTACTGCATTTCATCTAGAAAAGCTATAATTAAGGATACAGTACCTGGAAATTTTTGTTGTTACAACTCATAGAGGTAAGAACCTTCTTTCTTTTGGAGAGAGAGAGACAGAGAGAGAGAGAGAGAGAGAGAGAGAGAGAGAGAGAGAGAGAGAGAGAGAGAGAGAAATATTGTGTGTATTCTTCTGGGATTGCTTTTAATATGCTGGGATTTTGATTCCTCTCTTGTTGCCAAACCCAAAAATCAGTCAGTGGTACACTTTCCTTGTCTCTATTCTTTGTAAGTTAGTATTTTAAGATGGGTAGTTTTTCCTCTGTATTGTTGATTTTGATATGAGAACTTCATAATTTATAATCAATATATAAATTGACAGCAAAGTTTTTTTATAGCTATCAATTATTAACTGTCACATTTTAGAAAAATAGCCATTGTGTTACATGTGATTCATTCCACCATTTCAGCAATCATATGAAAATATGTTTCTGTTTATATTTTGTTAGCAAATGGTTTGGGAAATTCACTGTCTTCTCATTCTCTGACAATGTTTCCATTGTTGAGACACTACATTCATACAGTTACAATGCACACATTGTAATCACTCTGAATTGTTACTTACTGCCAATATTTAGAATTTCTATACTGATGTTAACTTTGTAGAGAACAACGGAGTGATTTTTAGCACAATTCAAGGATACACAATCAATGTGCAAACAGTGAGTTCCTGAATATTAACGTTTTAAGAATGGCATCATTTGATGATAGCATAACAAGTAGAAAAATTTTAGAGAACGTTGGACAATAATATGCAGTAACTTTACACTAAAAACTGTAAAATATTGCTGAGATAAATGAAAGAGGGCATATGTACATGACAAGATGTAGTATGTTAATGGCTGGTATAAATGCTGTAGCTAATATATCAGTTCTACCCAAATTGATCTATAAATTTGTCTCAGTCTTAATTAAATCCCAACAGATACTTTCTCTTACAATTTAACAAATACTCAAATGCATATAAAATGCAAATGACAGTAAAGAAAAATGAACTTAATAAAAGAATAAGTTTAGAAGACTTGTATCATCTGACTTCAATACTCACGGATCTGCTACAAACAAGGTACGAGTTCAACCTCTTCACCTGCCCAATTTTGCTGCCCTAATTCCTATAAAGTATCTCAGAGAGAACTCCATAATTAATCACCTGTGTGTAACTCTCAGCCTCCCGGTGTTAATTTCCTCAAGTAAAATTTATCAGTGAATTTGCTTTGCTTTTATCATAATCATATAATTTCTTTTATATTATGTTTAACTCATTTAGGGAGAGAGGAAGTTAGTGTTGGGAGAAGCATAACGTGGGCAGAGAAACATGCTTTGGTTATGGCAGTTGCAATACAACATCTTGTTTGGTCTTTTACTTTAGAGACCATTTTTGCCTTCTGTTTCATATTTACTATTGAGTTGAGATGAGTAGGAGTTCAGATTCATAACTTTTATTTTATTATTAATAACCATTTGTGAAACATAATAAATACAGTCATCTTTTGTAAGATAGTATGTGTACATATTGGATCTTAATGCTATTTATTCCCTTTTCTCTCCCTCCTTCTTGCCTTAGATTCCCCTGCAAAAGGTCTATTTCTTTGTGTTCTATTATCTATCTTTTATTTTGTTCTTTGAGTTATTTATATATTGTGTTTCACATGTATGAGAAACTATGTGATATTTAAAATGTGTGTCTGATTTATTTTACTAAGAATTATGATCTCATCTTCCCACAAAACTTTAGTTTATCCTTCTTGTAGCTAAGTAGTACTCATGTGTATATATACATTTTATTTATCCATTCACCTGTTGATAGACATACAGAACACTTTCAATATTTAGTCATTATGAGCCTTTTATTTAGGGGATGAGTTCTTTGCATATTTTAGATATTAGTCCTCTTTCCAAGGGGTAGCTGGAAAATCTTTATTTTCCCATACTGTAGATTGTGTCTTTTTTCTGTTGTATATTCTCTATGTGGTGCAGAAGCTTCTTAACTTGTTATAATCCCATTTATTGATTTTTTGTGATATTTCTTTTGCAGTTGGGGTTCTGTTTAGAGTCAAGAATTTTACCTATGTTATCTTCTAGTAGATTATTTCTGTTTTACTATTTAAGTTTTTGATCCATGTCAGTTTTATTTTAGTGTTGGTTGAGAGATGTGGATCTAGATTGAATCTTTTGCATAAAATAACTTTTTTTCTAGCACCATTTGTGGAAGAAGCTGTTTCTGTCCAACATATTTTATTTTGTTCCTTTGTCAAAACCAGATATCTGAGTGTGCCTCAAGGTGTTTTTCCATCCCTTCCATTAATCCACATGTCTGTTTTTATGCTGGTACCTTGACTTTTTATTTTATTTTTCAAAAAGTAATTGATGTAGCTTTGTAATACACCTTGAGATCTGGAATTTGATGTCTCTTGCATTTTTTTTTTATTCCAGGATTGCTTATGGTATTCTGGGTCTCTCTGGTCCTATATAAATTTTAGAATTGTTATCAATCTTGCACACTTATACAACAGTTATATGTGTATGCCTACAAGTTGTTCTTTCCTTTCAAGCACCTTCTCTTTAATTATACAATATCTACTGTAATTTTGCATCTTATTACTCTTTCATTTTTAATTATTATTTATTTTTTAAACTAGAGACAATATGATATTTACAAATGTGAGTCTGATTTATTTCACTTATGAGGATAGTCTCAACTTGCCTCCTTTTACCTATAAAAGCCTCAAGAGCTTCTTTTTTATAGCTGAGTAATATTCCATTGTATAAAATTATATACTAAGTTTTTGTTAGATGAAACAGAATAATTTGTGTTGTCATTGTTTGTCTGTTTATTTTTTATGATTTGATTTTGTAATTTGAACAACTAAGATAACAGCATGTAATATATCAACTAGTGATGATTTCTTAATTTTATTTTTTGAAATTCTGTATCATTTCTATCTTTTTTCTGTTTTGCTTTTTTTAAATAAAAAGATTTTAGGAGTTCTTTTAGTTTTTGCATCAGAAATTTTTAATAAAATGATTTAGAATTTAGTTTTACTCAATAGGCAAAAAAAATTTTAATAAAGCTGAGTTCCTGAAAGATTATTCCATCATATTTCCACTTCTTGTTCTTACCATAGGAAAATTTTAAAATTCCCTCTCTCCTTTCCTCCTTCTCTACCTTCCTGCCTCCTTTCCTTTTCGCCCTTTTTTTGTTCCTCTGTTTATTTCACTGTTTTTCTTTGAAAGTCTTCAGTATCCCTTGCCAACCATTTTTTCATGGGGAACATGTGTCAGAAAGTCTTTCATGGTTTGCACATATAACCAGAGTTCCCTGTTCAGTACATCAGTCATAGCTCCTAGTAATATTTGGAAGTGTTTAATCTGGGATACAGTAGGCTTGAATGGTAAGTAAACTGACACCTTACCTGTTTCTTATCTTTTAATTACTTTCTGCTGTTTTAGTGGTGATTAAAGTAATTAAAGGCAACACACTGTAGGTCTATGACTTCAAATTCAGGCAAGTCTGCTTTTAGAGAGAATTCTGTGAAGATTCATATAAATTCTTGTTATTTCTTGATTTGGAATTAGTGGCACTGTGTTTGGCAGTTGTTAGACATAGAAGTGTAGGGGTCAAATTGCCTTTTTGTTTCATTAAAAAAAGTTTCTTTTCACTGTGTTGTCATTATTATTACTACTCCTAGTAGTAGTAACAGTAGTAGTGGTAGCAGTAATAGTTAAAACAAATTAGGGAAATAAAGACATTGTTTCCTTAGACCTTTTTGTCAGTTTTTTAAAATTTTAATAATTTATTATTGAGAGGAAAAGCATTTTTTCATATTTATTTGAAATACTGGGAAGTTATCATCCTCATATTTAGTAGTTATTGTTTGCTTTACCTTACCGCTATATAATTTTCCTTCCATGTTAAAGAATGTTTTATCTTTAGAATCAAACTTGGGTAATCTTATCATATTCTGGACATAGAAGTGAATAAACTGCTGTATAAAATACTATTCTCAGTGACAAATTAGAATTTTTATCTGTTTTGTACACGTATTTAGTCATTTAAAAATGTTCAGGCAACTTTAAATTTATTCCTTAGAACTTTAGATCAAAATTATTTTATGTATTTAGTTTGAATTATTTTATCAGGAATTTGATTGTGAACATATTTTAAATGATTTATGATGAAATTTACTTCATGAAGAGTTTTGCAGGTTGGATTGATATTCTAAATTCTATATAGATTTGGATTGTAATTTCATAAAAAGATTTATTCAAATATTGGTATTCTAACAAGTAAAACATATATCATTTATTCCTATCTGTATGTGAAAATATTGTATCATTACTAATGTTAAACTCAACTTGATCTCTGAACTGATCATTTGTTAAGTTTGCTTCTAGGATATTGGATATCCTCTCTCTTGGTATAATGTTAGTCTTTTTTCACTTACATTTTATCTTTTTTATTTACCCTCTGCACCAAGGAAATCCACAATGGTGCATATGTCTTGCTAAGCGTGTCTTTGTTCTCATACCCCGTCAACTGTCACTACCTAGTGAATGCTAGCAACATGCTAATAGGTAATGTTTACCTAAAGTGAAGGCATGATGTAGCATGGTTTGCTTTAAGTCAGTAGAACTTACATCTTAAGTTCTCTGAGCCTTAACTTCATAATCTGCAACACTGAAAACCTCTAAGTGTCATTATAATTATATCAGCTAAACTTTTGGAGTAATTTTATGATATATTCTTATTGGATATTTTCATAAATACAGTAGAAGGTTATATAAGGTTTTGTGAATCAGGACCAAAGGTCTGAACAGAAAAGTCACTTTCCTTCTATATATATAAAGCACTGTTTAACTTTTATTTTAATCTATAATTTATATATAAATTATTACTTAAAATTTTATGCAGAAAAGCCATTTGGTCTTTATAAGTGTTGTTTTTGTTTTACCAAATATTGATAAATTGTTCAGCTTTGTGCTGCCAGATATTTAGGCCTCTTTGTCATGGTTTCATACTCAATTTAAAATGAACATTGAATATAATTATTTAAGGATGAAATAATAATAATAAATGAAACCATATGCTTACCAGTAAAAATTTTTACTTAAAATAATTCTTAGTAACATATTTTTGAAAACTTGACCACTTAATACACTGGAAAAAACTATAATTTGGGCAATTATTCCATCTCTATTAATGGCCCAGACTGTTTGAGCTTGATTATTATTTGAAGTTGATTCTGTCCAGATAGAAGATGGCCTAAGTTGGCATTTTGTCTGTTACTTTCAAAGTAAAGAAAATCATTTTAAATTAGCAGATTCAAGATGATAACTATGCTTCCCCAGGTTTACAACCACTAAATATTAGTGCTTGAGTATAGACTTCAAACAAGACTGACCCTTTAATTGACGTATTACTCATCTTTACATTGCTGTAATGAATTATCTGAGGCAATTAATTTACAAAGAGGAAAGGTCTATTGAGCTCATAGCTCATAGTTCTGGACTTTCAGTTCTAACTTTCAGAAGCCCCCTGTGCCTGTGGTGAGGCTGGCATATCATGTGAGGAGATAGGATAGAGCAAACCACTTATATCCTGAGCTAGGAAGTGGAAAGAAATAGAAAATGGGTCACAGTCCCCACAGCCCTCCTCAGCTGCATGTTCCCAGTGACCTAGGACTTCTCACAAGGTCTCATTTCTTCAAAGTACACAGTGCCTCATAATAGTACCACCTGGAGCTCAAGCCCTCCACATATCAACCTTTGGGGGAGTCTATCCCTAACAATAACTTTGTTCCAGCAATTGATGTGCTGAATCTTTCAGTGCTGTAGTTTTCTTCAGTTCTCATCTTTTTTCCCTACCTCATTTACAAGTTTAGTTTTGAACTAAATTGCAAAAAGTTCAGATAGACTACCTTTTTTTGTGGAATCATGTTATGAATGTATTTATAATGTGTGTCTTAAAGAAAACTGAAGAGGAAACCTACTGACAAAAGTGGAGAATTTGTAAAATGGATTATAAGAAGTAAGATGAGGACAATAGAGGGAGAGTTTTTAAACAAAACTAAAGGATTTTGACTTTTTTTAATGCAGGAAACTTTTTTAATGTAGTACTTCTTTAAAAAGTTGTACTCAGTGATGAGGGTGTGGGGATGGAGTCTGGTGGTGAAGCTCTTGAGTAGGAAGCCATTAGCATTAAACCAGGTGCGAAGTTATCAGGATTGGTGTTTGGAGGGAAGCTGGGGAAAAGGAAGAGAAGCAACAAGCAAGAGCTCCTTCGAAACAAGAACTGATGACATAAATTATAGGTGTCGAGGGAATGCTTGCAGCACAAAAACTGAGGAAGTAGAATGGCAATGCAGTCCTCTCGTTAGGCATACCTTGTTTGACTCTGTATCCTGCAGACGAAGCAACTGGCTGATCATTATTTGTGAAATGTTGCTTTTCATTTCCTGCTTCATTTCCTCACTCTCACTGTCCTAAATCTGTACCTTCCTATAAATAGTGCATACACAGTTTTGGTGAACATTAGATGAGATTGAAGAGGTTTTTAGAACCCTCATGTCTGGATTAACCACAAGACTTCCTCAGTACATTTGAGATGAGACTCAAGACCCTATAGCTTTTAGCAAGTTCCAAGGAATGCATGTAGACTTTACATACATCACACTTGGAGTACTACAGTCTACAGCATAAGAATTTAAACTCATCCTCAACCTCTGCTTTCAAGTTACCCGGCAACATCACAAATGGTTTCCAACATTGCCCTAAGACAACATTAGGAGCAGCAAAATAAATTCACACCACAATTACTAAATTTTTACTTGTTTCTAGTAGTAAATAGGGAAGTGTGTGGGAGTTAATATAGGAATGGTAACTATTGAATGTAACAGATATGGGGAAGATAATAACGATTGGAAAGGAGGTTGGTTCCAAATAGCTTTAAAGAGGTAAAATTTAACCCCTCAACATGTCAATCAAGTGAGTCAAATTGATTGTCAGTTTCAATTGGCTGAAAAGCCAAAAGGCATTCTAGCAGCACTCAAAGTTACCCTCATTTATTTTAGAAAATCAGGGGCCAGGTCTTCTAATAAGATCATCGGAGTTGAGGCGAAGATTCATTGTACAGTTTCTAAAATGTTTTGTATGTCAATATGAAGTTCCAGAGAAGGAAGCACTGTTACTCTGAAACCTCATTTGAGATTATTTTGGTCAACAAGAAGCAGTGCTTTTCCCTTTTGCAGAAGATTATCAGTTTCCTATTGCCTGAAGAATATGGAAAGTTGAAGTCGGAGATTTACAAGGTGGTGTAATTTTTTTCCTAAGCCACTTTTCACCAACCTATTATTAGATCTTAGAATGCCAGAAAGGAGAGATTCTGTTTTGAGAAAAAAATAGTGACATGCCAAGTCTGTCAGTCATTTTCATTACTGTAACAAAATACCTGAGGTAATTAATTTTAAAAAGAGAAGAGGTTTATTTTGGCTCACAGTTTTGAGTTTTTAGTTCACAGTCTACTGTTTTAGGGCCTTGGTGAGTCAATTCACAATGATGGCGAGTGGCCGGGGAAGCTGATTGCCTCTCAGCTTCTGGAAAGTAGACAGAGTGGCAGTGACCACTGCTTACAACCCACCTGAGGACACTGCCTTTGAGACTGAAGGAAACGTAAACTGTAAGAAGGGACAGGGAGAACACAGTGGCTTGGGGCTATTGTTCCATGGTTCAGTATTTTCATAAAACATCTACAGTTGGGTTTAATTATTTGTTGAGAGGTTCCTTGAATATTGGAATTAGTGATCTATAGCAAATGAAATAGATGTGTTAGAACTTTTTTTTGAAAATTACTGAAGAAATGGACAGAAGGGTCAAGAAAGTGGCAATGTTGTTAAGCATTTGTGATGCTGTAAGAACTGAAAACTTTTAGAAACTAATTTAAAATACTGAATTCTGAGGCCCAGGGATTTAGCTCAGCGGCACAAGTGCCTGCCTGGAAAGCACAAGGTTGTGAGCTCAGTTCCCGGTAGCAAAGAAACCAAAACAAATTAAAAAAATACTGAATTCTGAAGCATTGACATGGAAAAAAATCAAACATATAGTTTACATGTTGAGTTCATGTTGAAATGTTATATTTTAAACATAAAATTAATAAATTATAAAATAGGTTTCAGCATTTAAATTTGTTTTTAATATGGCAACTAGAAAAGTTAAAATTATTGAGGTGACATTATATTTTTATAGAAGAGAGGTGGGATAGAACATTAGCTGATATTCATATTTTGTTACCTAACTTTTAAAATGATAATGTTATTTAATATTATATGCTGGGCCAGGGGTTTAGCTCAGTGGTATAAGCGCCTTGCTGGGAAGCACAAGGTCATGAGCTCAATCCCTGGTACAAAAAACAACACAAAAAAACTATATGTTGTTCATCCCAGCAATTCCCAAATCATTTTTCATTCTGCTTTACTTTGCTTATATTTTAGGGAACTTTATATCACTTTCTATTGATTAAAATGTTTACTTATTGTGATTCTTATTGTAAGTCTCTTCCTATGAAAATGCAAGATCTTGAGGGATAGAGAACTTAGACTGTTTTTGTCAGTACATGTATTTCAGATGTCAAGAGTAGTATCTAGCATGTAGTAGGCACTCACTAAGTGGTTGTTACATCAGTTTACTTTTGCTAAAACACAATGCTACAGGTCTAGATCAGAGTTCATAAGCATCCACTTTCTAAACCTATTCCTTTATTTAATTTTTATTTCAATTAATGAAAACATGTTTTCAATGGTCAAAGCTGAAATTTTCAGGATTAGTGTAGCCTTTAATGTCAGTTCCCCTTTTTTGTCACTGACAATATCCTCTCAATTTATCTTCATAAATAACTTTCTAATTCTTACTGCTCTTCCCTCTACTCTGCTGCCACTATCTTATGGTAGTGTCTCTTCAACTCACTTTGTGCTACCACTGAACTTCTGGAGTGGTCTAGTAACAACTGGGATGACAAAAACGCTGCAAAGTTAGTCTAGCTTTTCATTAACTGTGCGTTTGAGTCTCTAAAATTTCCTTTTTGTAAAATGAGGTCACCATTTTATCTTCTCTGTGGAGTCTTATGAACATTAAAGAGTCTCATTTATGAAAGCAATTAGCATAGTTCCCAGGACACACTATACTAAATAATTATTAAACATTACTATTTTCAGTATTTGTTTTTTCTGATTCATCTTTCCACTCCTGCTAGACTTATTTTCTAAAAGAGATCAATGTCATCTTACTCTACATATAAATGTTCTTCTATATAAACACTTATATATTTAAAAATATTCAAACAATATTAAAAAACCAGTTGCATGTGTGTGTGTGTTTGTGTGTGTTGTCACAAGTAACACAGGCCAAAGAATAAAGTTACTTTAAAACTGTGATGGTTTATACCTAGATGGCCCCAGAAGCTCGTGCTTACAGGTGGGTCATTTGGAAGGCATTTCAGCTATGGGATGGATACAGCTGACTTGCAGCTTGGAGGTGGGATTTGGTCAGATGAGCCGGATCACTCCAGAATGACCTAGATAGAACCGTCTGCCTCCCTGCTGGTTCCTTGCCCTCTGCTCACAGGCCACCACGATGCAAATAGCTCTTCTCAGCCCACACCTTTCTATCGTGTGTTGCTATATTTAAACCTGTTGAAAATGAACTGAAAAATTTTAAATGTCAGCCAAAAGAAACCTCATCTCCTTTAACTTGGGGGTTGGACATTTTGCCCCATAAATGAGGAAAGTGACTAAGGTAAACAGGAAAGGATTAGATGAAGCTGAGATTAAAGAAATTTTGTATGCACTTTCTTAGAGCATGTGAATAAAAGCTGATAGTTTAAATATATGGCTTTGCTACAGTCGACTTTTTTCAATCCTAAATTTTCCTGGAGAACAGAGAAAAAGAAAAACCATATTTAATCTAAGCGCCCCGCTGACCTCTAGTGGTGGTATGTAGCATATTTTCATAAAGAAAGCAATGACAGTACTTGAAAGCAGAAAAGAATCTTATAAAACATTTACCTCAATGCTTCTTTTTTTGGTACATGTTTCTAGTACATAATGATTAAAATTATAATGGGGAATTTGGACATGAACATAATTCATTTTAATTATTTTTCAGTCTTTGTTTTTCATTCCCTCCCCTTCTCCTCCATTCTTGCTCTTTTCTAATTCCAACGTTTTTTGGGGGACGGGGCGGCGGGTACTGGAGATGGAACTCAGGACCTCACACTTGCCAGGCAGGCGCTTATGCTGTTGAGCTAAATCCCCGCCCCTCTTCAAATTCTTGTCCCCTTTCCATTTTTTTTTTTAGCAGCAGTATTTCTGTAATTTCTCTAGTATTAACCTAAATGATTTTTATGTTTCTTTTCAATATGATTAAGCATAAAACTAAAATACTTACAAGCTTCTATAAAATTGTACAGCCAAAACAAATTGATAGAATAAAAATCACATTGAGAACTTTCAATTAATAATACTAATAGGACAGATGACATTAAGCACCTGCCTGGCAAGTGCAAGGTCGTGAGTTCGATCCCAAATACCAAAAAACAAACAAACCAAAAAACCTTTAGGACAGATGACAGATAACATTGTCATCTGTCTTTATTTTGATAAATCTAAATTTTGGCTCAAACTTTAAAAAGTACTCTTTTTTAAAATTTATTTATTTTTTGTTTTTTATTTAGTCTTAGTCACATTGATGATGCAGGATATAACATGGGAAGTATTGATTACTCCCTATTGTATCTATTGCACTACAAGGAAATTTCTACAGCTTGTTTTGATATTTTTCTGGTCTTCAGTTGCTGGAAAGGCATAATTTACATTTCATTATCCTCTGAAGTCTTTCTACAAGACTATTTTAATTAATGAAATAATGATTGGCATAAATAAAATATGTAGCTATGAGTCTTGAAAAAACTTCCTACAAGTAATCTGAAAAATATTGATATTAATGAGAGATTAAAGATTTGAGGTAAATAAATATTGCAGGTCCTTGAAACATATCTACTGGTTAATAAGGGAACACAGACTCTATGGTGTTTTAAAAAATTGCTGTATATGAATTATACAAAATGGACTTTGTTGTGACATTTTCATACATGCATATAAAATACTTTGGCATTTACCATCGCCATTTCCTTCCTCTTCCCTAATAGTCTCCTGTCTGCATTCATATCTTCTTTTATTTTCTTTCTTTCTAAATTCCACATCTAGAAAAGCATACTGCTATTCTTGTCTTTCTGAGTCTGGCTTATTTCTCTTAACATGATTGTCTTCTGCTCTATCCATTTCCACTCAGACAACGTAGTTTGGTTCTTCTTTATGGTGTACACTTACATGTATTCATATATATATTACATCACATATGATGAATACCTTATGTGGATACCTATATCTGCTACATTTTTCTATCCACTCACCTATGGATGGGTACTTAGACTGATTCCATAATTTGACTATTGTGAATCCTACCATAGTAATCATGAGTATGCCGGAAGGTTAATGCTGACTTTAATTTCTCTGAGTATATACTTTGGCGTGGTTGAGCTGGATCATATGGCAGTTCTATTTTTATTTGTTCATGAACTTCACACATATTTCCATAGTTGATTTGATAATTTTATAATCCCACTGACATTTTGTAAGGGTCTCTTGCCCCTTGAATCTGGCAAAATGTATAGGTGTTTTGTTTTGTTTGTTTGGTTGGTTTTGGTATTGATGATAGCCATTCTGATAGGAGTGAGAAGTAGTTTTGATTGACATTTCTCTGATGGTTAGAGATGTTGAACACTTTATCATAAAAGCATTGGCCATCTTTACTTCTTTTGAAAAGTATTCAGTGCATTTGCTACTTAATGATTAAGTTATCTGATCTTTTGGTATTACGTTTTTAAAATTCTTTATTTATCCTGGATAATAATTGTCTGTTGGAAGAAAAACTGGAAGTGCTTTTCTTCCATTTTGTAGGCTGCCTCTTCAGTGTGTTGATTGGTTTCTTTGTTGTGCAAAAGCTTTTTAATTTCATGTAGTTTCTTGGACTCTAATTTTAGAAACACTGTTAATTATAATTCCTTCATATTTCAGGTTAGTTTCTTGGACTCTAATTTTAGAAACACTGTTAATTATAATTCCTTCATATTTCAGGTTAGGAAGTTAAAATAAGAGAACTAAAGTTATATACCTAGGTGTGTCAGTTAGTGGAGAACCCTGAAGTAGGACCCAGATCTTCATACTGCAGGCAACCATGTTTTCAGTAAGCTGTTTTGATTTAGACAGAGTAGGAAAAAGGGATTATAAGCTATTGTCTCTGATTCTGTTTTGGATTTTAGGTAACTTAATAGAACTATAGATAGAAATTTTCAAATCATGAAATTGATAAAAGCTGTGTTATTTTTGCTTATTTATGAAAGGTAAGAGCAAGTTGACATATATTTATCTACTTATAGCTCTTTAACTTTTAAAATGTGCTTATCATTTTCCTGTAAAAAAACTTAGCTATAAATAAATGATAGGAAGTAGATTTTAGGGTGTTTAATATTTTAAATGATGATTATGATTTTTCCTCTAGGTGTCCCAATTAGAGAACATCCTTTTTTCCTATATTTAGCAAAAAATTATTCAGTTCCTTGCTAAAATATGATCTTTTACATTTTCTTAAATGGTTAGAGTGTCATAATTTTTAAACTTCTGAAAGAATCATTTTTATTTTATTGTTTTTATTTCATTGATTTTATCTTGATTTTTTGATTTTATATCATTCATTTTACCTTGATATGTTTTTTTAACTTTTAGTTTCACTTGCTTTTTATTTTTCTGTTTTTTTTTCAGTAGAAAGTGTGGTTTTTAAAATTGAGACCCTTTAAAAAATAAAATTGGGACCCTTTGTCTTTTCCAATATAAGATTTCAGTGCTATTCATTTTCCACTAACAGTAAATAGCACAGATGAATCTTGCCAATTTTAACATTGTGCTTTTATTTTCATTTGTGTAGAATGCTTATGAATTTCACAAACTTTGATTTCTTCATTTATACATGTATAGAGGTGTGTTACCAAATTTCCAAATGTCTGTCAATATATCTTTGTTATTGATTTCCAATTTTATTGCACTGTGGATAAAAAACATATTTTGGATATTGCCCACTCCTTTTGTTTAAGAATAATGATTTTGTGACCTAGAATATGACTTGTCTTGCTAAATTTTCACTTTATATTCTGTTATTGGTGGGAGTTATCTATTGATGTTAATTAGGCCAAATGTTTTGACAAGGTAGGTCAAGTTCTCTAAAAGCTGAATCATTTTTTTTTGTTCTACTATTATAGAAAAGGTAGTTTTAAGTTGATTATTATAGTAGTGAATTTTTCCTATTTCTCATTGCAATACTATTGACTCTCTCTCTCTCTCTCTCTCTCTCTCTCTCTCTCTCTCTCTCTCTCTCTCTCTCTCTGTGTGTGTGTGTGTGTGTGTATTAATGGATATGCAATCCAGGTCCTTTCTATGTTGGGCAAGTGTTGTACCACTGAGGTACATCCTCAGTCCTTCTGGCAAACTACTGTTTATAGCATTTCAAATTATTTTGAAGCGAAAGTATTTAAGTGTATCAGTTTTTATGGGTGAATAGACCTATTTTCCATAATGAAATAATATACCTTTTCTATACATACACTGTTCTGTGCTTTGCTTGATATTTTTATAGTCCCTCCTGCATTCTTTGATTGTGTTTGCATAATGCACATTTTTTTCTTTTAACCTATAGATTCCTCACCTTTCTTTTCTTTTGACCTATAGTTTGCTTAAATGTAAAGTGTATTTCTAATAACAAGTATATTGATTAGTATACCTTTATCTATCCAATTAGATAATATTTTTTGTTTTAACTAAGCTACATAAACCATTTTTACTTCATGGCATCATTGATAATAATTGGGTTCAAATCTGTCACCTAATTTTTGCTATTTCACATGGGTTCTTAATTCTTTTCTTTTCTATGGTCTTACTTCATTTGCATAGATTTTATGGTTTCAGTGCATCTGTTTCATTAGCTTATTAGCTATAACTCTTTATTGAGAGTATGCATGTGTGTGTGTTTTGTTTTTCTTATGGACTCCTTTGGTTTACTGATTTTTAAAAATAGCTCTTTTAGTGTATATTTTGAAGCTATTAACATGAAAGAAAATATGACTTTCCTATCATTGTGTTATAAAAATTTATACATAAGAATCTTCTGACAGTGTACTTTTATCTTTTTCCATCCTGATTTTTGTGTTATTCTATGTTATACAATATATTCCAATGTATAATGTATTGATAACATTTTAAAGGAGCCAGTTTTTTGGTCTCATTTTGGTTTGTTTCTTTTAGACAAGAGTCTCACTACATGGCTCAGGCTGTCCTTGAACTCGCTGCGTAGCCCAAGCTGGTTTTGAGTTCTTAACGGCCTTCCTGCCTCAGTCTCCTTAGTGCTGGCATTACAGATGTATGCCAGCACACCCAGTTTCAAGAGACAGTTACTTTTAAAAGTGATTTAATAACACAAAAGTTAGACTTTTTTATTTTCCATATGAAAGGTCAACTATGCTGTTAATTTTTTATCTTGGACTTGTTATTTTAATCTCTAGAGGTTTAATTTTAATCATTATTAGTCTTCAATATCTCTCAGGCTTATTATACATAGGAGTATAATTAATAATTTCCTTCCCAATTCTGTCATTGTGAAATATGTGATCTTGATGAGTTAGTTGGTATTACTCTCGTTATGTTTTATTATCTTTCAAGTGTTTCCTTGATTAAATTTTATGTGAGACAAAAATTTACCTATTGAATGCTGAATACTTATCATTTTTATAAATATTCTTGAGGTATATTCTTCTGGATATTGCTGTTTAGCTTTGTTACATGAGTTTAGAGAAACATTTAGGCTAGGGCTAACTTTGTCCCCTCATTAATGCAACATCTTCTGAAATTTTCCCTATGCTTTAGGAAGTGTAATGATGTCTGTGTTGGTCTGTAAAGACAGAACATATTCGCTGTTTCAGGCAAGGTTCAAAGGTTTTTTCTTTGACGCAGGATTTCACTGTTTTCTTCAGGCTGCTTTTTCAGCTCTTGGGCTCACACTATCTTCTTGCTTCAGTTTTCTGAGTAGCTGGGACTATAGAAACATCTCACTGTGTCCAGCTAAGGATCTTTAAATAAAAATATTTTTAGTTATTTATAGTAGTTCTTTACCAAGCTCAGGTAGTTTTCTTTTTCTTTCATCTTTTAATTTTAAAGAGAAAAAACCCACAAAATTTCAAGGCAAGATACAATAGGATAACAATGTTAATATATTGAGTATTTTTATCTTTAAATTAGTTACTCAGAGTGCAAGATATTGGCATTTAATTGTTCAAACAAGATTAGAATACACTTTTCTTTTCAATGAACTAAGATAAATTAGTAATATAACTATCTTAACTATCATATATATATATATATATATATGTACATACACACATATATGTGTGTATATATATTTTGCTTTTCTCTTCCTTCTTTTTCCCATTTCCTCATTCTAGTTTCTCTCTCTTTTTGAAGCTTCTTCCTATTTCACAATATCTATTGTACATTTTGGATCTTATTTATTCTTTAAGCTTCTCACACCAGGGAATCAATCCTATGTTTATACATGTATTTCTGGTTTATTTTACTTATGAATATGGTCTCTAGTTGCATCCATTTACCTATAAAAATATCCAATTTATCCTTCTTTATGACTAAGAAGTATTCTATTGTATAAAAACATCATATTTTCTTTATCCATTCCTCAGTTACTGGGCATTTTGGGTTGTTTTTCAAGATCCAGCTATTACAAATTGTTTTTGATTTCATTGATTGCTATTGGTTTATTTAGAATTTTTATACCTTCTTGATTCAGCTTTGGTAATTCATATGTATCTAGGAATATTTCCATTTCTTTTGCATTTTCCAAGTTATTAGAATACAAGTTTTTAAAGTAGGTGTGGATAATGTTCTGGATTTCTGTAGGATCCATTGTGATTTCACCCTCTTTATTCTTAATTGAGTGGATTTAAATGTTTTATTTCCTTTTTTGATGAAATTGGACAAGTGTTTGTCAATTTTATTTAATCTTTCAAAGAACCAACTCTTCAATTCCTCTATTCTTTGCATTTTTTTAGTCTTCAGTATGTTAATTTCTGCTGTGATCTTTTTAATTTTCTCCTTTGTAAAAGCTTTTCGCTTCACCTGCTCTTATTTTTTCTAGAAATTTGAAGTTCACCATTAGGTTGTTTATTTGTGTTTGCTCTGTTTTCCTGCTATAGATATTTACTGCTACAAATTTCTCTCTTAGGACTGCTTTTATTGTGTTCCATAAGTTCTGATATGTTGTATTGTTATCAATTATAGAAGCTCTCTAATTTCTACTTTAATTTCATCTGTGACCCATTTGTTGTTCAGAAGGGTGCCATTTAACTTCTATGTGTTTATGAATTTCTCATGGTTTCTTTTGCTGCTGATTTCCAATTTAATAGCACTATGATCTGATAATATGCATGGAATAATTTCAATTTATTTGCATTTGTTTAAGCATGATCTATGAGGTAGTGTGTGGTCTATTTTAGAGAATGTCCTATGTGCAGCAGAGAAGAAAGTGTATTCTAATGTTATTGGGTAGAATACTTTATAGACATCTGCCAAATCCATTTGTTGAAAAGTTTGGGTGAGTTCTAATATTTCATCATTGATCTTTTTTGTCTAGTTGATCTGTCTTTTTTTGACAGTGGAGTATTAAGGTTCCGCCAATACAATTGTATTAAGTACTTATTTGATTTTTTTATGCCTGTTAATATTTGTTTTATATAATTGGTTGCACTGGTATTTGTTGCATATATATTTATGATTATTATCTCTTCTTCTTGGACTGTTCCTTTCACAAGGATGTAGTGACCTTATTTATCTCTTTTAATCAGTCTTGGCTTGAAATTTACTTTGTCTGCAAATGGAATAGCTACCCCTGTTTTTCTCTGGGTTCTGTTTCATGGAGTATTGTTTTCCATCCTTTGATTTTCAGTCCATGAATTTCTTTTTGAGCTAAATGTTTCTTGTATGCAATATATTGTTGGATCTTGCTTTTTGATCTATTCTGCAAATCTGTGTTTTTTGATTGGTGAAGTGAGACCATTAACATTGATAGTTATAGCTAATATGTATTGACTTATCCTTTTCATGTTATTGGTTCTCCTTTATTCCCCTCCTTCTGTTTAGTTGTTTGCCATGCTTGGTAGATTCCTTCTGCTGGGGATCATGTAGTTGTCTTTGTTATCTCTTTCTAGAATCCTTCAAGATATTTCGAGTGATGGTTTGGTGGTTATAAATTTCCTTATATGTTGTTTGTCATAGAAGTATCTTATTTCTCCATCAATTTTGAAAGAAAGTTTTGTAGTGTACATTAATGTGGGTTGAAGGTTGTTTTTGCTTAGAACTTTGCCGGAGTCTAGCTGCGGCAGGGCTCAGGGGTCCCAAAGGTGGTCAGGGAGTCGGTGAGTGAGAGACAGAAGACACTGCACTCCAGTCTGTGAGTGAATTTGAATCTCCTTTATTTTTAGAAGCTGGAGTATATATTTGCTAACTTTTGGCAGTAACTTAAACCCCAAGCAGGAAGCGTCCCAGGCCTAGGGCCAGGCAGGGATAATCTTAAACAATATGTGTTAATTAACTTTTTTTACCTTTGTTATACTTTAATCTTGTTATTTAATTAGCTTGGGAAATGTAAGCCGAGGCACCTGGATGCCCACAGGAGGGAGAGATGGAGCGGCAGCTGTGAAGCTATCATGCCGCTCCCTACATTTTTTTCCTTATCACTTATGGGAGTATGGCAGGCCCTGTGAGGATAGCGCCTGTCTTGGGTCAAGGACTCTTTATATGAATCCAACCAGGCCTTACCCATCATGGGCCTGCAGGACAGCAATTGGTCCTGTGTCTGTCTTAGGCGGCCGGTGGTATAACATATGTGTCCTAGTTGCCCGTCTCTGGCTGCCTGTAGGACAGCGCCTGTCTTGGGTCAAGGACTTTTTATATGAACCCAACCAGGCCTTACCCGTCATGGGCCTGCAGGACAGCAATTGGTCCTGTGCCTGTCTTAGGCGGCCGTTGGCGTAACATATGTGTCCTAGTTGCCCGTCTCTGGCTGCCTGTCCAGTGTCTCAGGGCAGTTGTCTCAGGAATTTTGTAAATCCTCCTCCATGAGCTCTTTTATTTAAAGCTTTGGTATAAACTCTCTCATACTACTCACAGAAGGTAAAATTTTATAATTAGTTTTCACAAAGTTATCTAGAAGGTTTTTAGTAACTCCTCTGGAGTTTCTATTTTCGATTTCATATTGAGTATTACATGAAAATATATATATGTGAATTACACAAATTACAATTATCAGTACAAAACATTATAAGATCCTCGTGCCCAATTCCCACATGCGGTGTCCTTTTTCTGGAGAAGCGATTCCTTGAAGCGCTCTCCTCCACCCATGGACCTTGTCACAAGGTGTGGATGGACTAGGATGCGGCAGAACTTGAAATACTTCACTTCAATCACGCCTTGAATTGAGAGTTTGTGTGAAGTCAATGGTGATTCTGGTAGATTTTCCTCTATAGGTGATTTGTTTCTTTTCCTGAGAGCTTTAAAGACTATTTTCTTGGGCCAGTGATTGTGATCAGTGGCATAGGACCTAACTGGCAAGTGTGGGGTCCTGAGTTCAATTTCTGGTAACCCCCCTCAAAGATTGTATTCTTGTGTTGAATTTCTGGAATCTTGACTATGATATACCTGGCTATAGACTTTTTTGATTGTGGTTAATCAGAGTTTATATGGCTCACTTATCTGTATGTAAAATTATTTTTCTCTACCAAGGAAGCTTTCTGTTATGATGTCTATGAACAGTTGTTTATATCATTTATTTTATCTTCTGCTTTTTCATTGACTCCAATCAATTTTAAGCTATTTTTCTTTACCTCATCTAGCATCTGCTTGATTAAGTTCTCATGGTCCTTTGCTATTTTTAAGAAATCTTTCTTATCATTATTGCTAACTATAAACCTGTTGTCTATCTGAGATCTTGTCTTCATATTGGCTTAATGTGCTGTGGAGACTTTCAGTGGAATTTTTCTTCTCCTGGATATCTGCTTGAATCTGCCTTATGGATTTAATTTCTTTCCTATGCTGAGATTTTTGGCTTCCATAATTTTCTTACATTCATCTATTTTTAAAAATTTTTTACCAGGAATCAAACTCAGGACCTTGTGTTTAGCAGGCAGTTGCTGCTCCCTGAGCTATATCCCTGGCCTTCATCTTTTATTTTATTTTTTGTCTGCATCTACTTTATAATCATGGTCTCATTGTGGGAAACATTTCTGCAGTTATCTGAGAAATTATTTCTTATTTGATTTTTTCTGGAACTTTATTTAATTGCTTTGTTGCTATTACTTTATAGAGGCCATGTGGGTGACTTTCTGATTTTCTCACGTCATTGCGCCTTAAGTTTGACTTTGGTGAACTGGATGTCTGGGGTTAAGTTTCTTCTCCGTTTCTTTTCTTTCTTTTTTTTTTATTTTAGTTTAATTCTTTGGTGATGCTTATAAGTTGCCTAGCATGGGTTGCTTTATTACTATTATTTAGAACCCTTAGGAAATGACTACTTCTCCAAGATACTGTCCAGGTATAGCTGGCTTTTGGATTTTAAGTCTGTTGGAAGATCCTACCTCTTCAATTTGTTGGGTTTGGGAAGTTTCTGCCTGTTTGCTCAGCTCCTAGTTTTTTGACACTGTGCCACAGTATTTTCTGTGACCCTTAGTCAATCTCAGTTGGAACAGTAGGGAGAACAGCTGTTTAGAATTGTCACAACACAGCCTAAAAAATGACGAACTGAGGTAACCATTAATTTGCCATCTTTAACCATATGCACTAGATTTGTGGTTATATAAAAAAATCTAAAACAATCCAGAATGTAAATATATCAATTTTGCCCTTAGGGGTAAAAATTTAAGGTTTCTTTGTTTTGTTTTGTTTTTGTTTTTTGTGTTTTTTGGTACTGGTGATTTGAACTCTTAACCTTGTGCTTGCCAGGTAGGTGCTTAAACCTCTGAGCTGTATCTTTAGCCCTTAAAATTTAAAATGGGCTAGAGGAAAAAAAAAGATAAGTTGAAGAAAAGGAAGAGATTAGAAGAAAGGCCTGAGGACAAAGCGGGAGCCCACTACCTTTGGGAAACTGGTGGAGAAGACTGGAGGGAAAGAGAGGAAGAAAAGATAGAAAAACATAACAGAACCACAACCACAAAGATTTTAGAAACCACATTCATACTCATATGAAGACAAGATCAAACAGTGGAGAAAAACAAAAACAACACCAAACAAACAAAAAAAGAAACAAACTCATTCTGTTCTGATATAAACCTGGAACCCTATTTTGAGGATAAGAATCTTTTTCTAGTGACAAGAATACATTTAGCTAACCTCAAATATGTACATAGAGGAGAATTGTCGACCTCTGTGCAGTTACTGGGCAAAATAGCCAAGACTTTTTGAGCCAAGCTTAAATATGTCTTTATATAAGTGAGAAATGTTTTAATAATTGAAACTGACTAATAAAGTAATGATCTGACTACTGTAGGAAATATTTAGCAGGAAAATAAGATACCAATAAAATGAAATATCAAATATGTAATCATTGCTTAGAATAAACAACAGCATTTTCACATTATCTGTTTACTGACTTCCAAACCTAAAAGATAACATCAGAAATAAAACATATGTGAACTACAATGCAGATGCAAAAAAAAGTCTGCCACAGAAATAATCTTTGCTTCAACTGTCACACTGAAGGTGGTCTTCAGATATGAAAACTTCATGTTCCATCCATAAGTGTAATTTTCAATGATAGCATAAATGATTTGTTTTCACATCCTTTCCTATAGGGCACAGTTGTCATCTTTCTGATTTTCTTTTATTTTAGTCAGTCCGTGATGCTATGCCTCCCTGTTCACCTGTCAGCTTACCAGTGTACTCCACAATTTTTTGGCATAGTTCCCTGGGCAAAGCATTTTGTTATTTTCCTGCTGTAAATGATCTCTTTTGAATTTCAGTCCCAATCTTCTAAGAAAATTTCTCGATCATATTTTATACTTGTCTTTTTTTTGTAAACTATCAAACTATTTATACCACACATGTTTAAGATCAAGTAAATCATAATCATTGACCATTGGTTCGTGTTTCTATGGCATTCATAATTTCTGCATAGCTCCTCCAAAACATCTCCTCTGCCTTTCGTTGTTTTATAGAAAATTACCATCTCAGGTTTCTGTTTTGTCAAGGTTTCCTATCAGTATTTCTATTGTGATGCAATGTTGACGTCACGGTATCAGTTTTTGTTTGCCATATATATGGCTATTATAATATCTTTATGAAATCCAAGGATTGTACTATACAATTCTTTGTTTTGAAATTGCAGCATTTTATCTGGAGTACCTGCTTTGTTCCTGCATGCATTTCCTATGCTGATCAACTTGTACTCTGTTAGCAAATGTAGCTTCAACTGTAAACTGGTAAACAAATTATCAAATGTCACATTCCAACTAGTTTGGCAGAGGGGAGCAATAAATCTGTTCATAACATCATTTGGTTTATTACTATATGAATAAGGACCTGGAGGCTGAGTTTCAGGATAAATTTCTAAATTGAAAGCATAATAAGTCTCCACACCTACAAGGACATATGTTTTTATGCCACATTTTAAAGGGTTTTTTTGGGAATATTCTGCCTGAAGCTACAGTCACTATGAAATGCTATAAAATATTTACCCAGAGTTATGTATTTAGATGGTGTGTAGGGGCTGGGGATTTAGCTCAGTGGCATAAGTGCCTGCCTTGCAAGTGCGCAGTCCTGAATTTGATCCCTGGTACCCATGAAAAAAAAAAAGTGACAAATCCAGATGGTGCGTAAATTGCTAGAAAGTTACTCAGAATTCTCTCAAACCATTAGTGTGTAGCAATCAGATTATTGGTTCTTTTTTTTCTTTCTTGGTGGGTAGTTTTGTCATCAAACCTCAGGCGATTTTGAAGGAAACCAAATCTCAGTATCATCATTATTCTACAGACCTCAAGCCCTCACCCATTGCTTTCCATAAGTTTTTTACATTCCTGTGATTATCAATAGAAAACCCTGGTAAGTACAGTAAATGTATGAACACTTTCAGTTCAGTTAGTGATGTCATAATAAATATATATTTTTAATATAGCTATTCATGCATACAGAACATTTTCAATATTTGTGTTTTTAAAAACATCTTGTAATGTTTCATCTGTTATAGTTTCCAACACTGGATGGCAATGCTGGAATTCTGCCCAATAAGTTTCACCTATGCCAAAATTCTCACTTTATTTTTATTTATTTTTAAATTTTTTTTAATTTTTTAAATTTTATTTAAAGAATGAAAGAAAAGAAAATTTAAAAAAACAAAATAGAAAAACAAGGAAAAAAGCAGAATACAGAATTCAAAAAAATTAACATCATAAAATCTTTAGTTGATACATTACATATTGTCATTTTAATAATAGTTTTTAAAGTTACAAAATCAAAGCTTAAAAAGTGGTTAGACACCCAAACATTGACAGTGCAAACTCTTCTGTTCAATAATGTAACAGAAATTTAGCAATATGGTCATTTATCTTACATACTATTCATACCGTTATATCCTTAAGAGCATTTTCCTTCCCTTTCACTTTTACAATATCTATTATGCTTTTTGGATCCCATTACTATGTCAGTTTTTATTATTTTTTACACTAGAGAGACAATGTGATATTTACTAATGTGAGACTTGTTTATTTCAAAAATGAGGATATTCTCAAGTTGCCTCCATTTACCTATACAGGCCTCAAGATCATCATTTTTATAGCTGAATAGTATTTCATTGTATAAAAATACCACATCTTTTTCATCTACTTTGCAGTTGATGGGCATTTTGGTTGTTTCCAAGATTTAGCTATCACAAATTGGGCTGCTATGAACGTGGGTGCACATATATCACTGTGATATGACATTTTCAATTTTTCTGGGATAATACCCAGGAAGGGGAATAGCTGGATTGACTGGAACTTCCAATCCTAGTTTTTAAAGGACTCTCCATACTGATTTCCACAGTGGTTGTACCAGTCTACACTCCCACCAACAGTGGAAAAGTGTTCTTTTTCCCCCACATGCTCACCAACATTTGTTATCAGTTGATTTCTTGATGGCAGCTATTCTTTCTGGGGTGAGATGAAATCTCAATGCTGTTTTAATTTGTATTTCTTGAATGACCAGTGATGGTGAGCATTTCTTCATGTATTTATTTACCACTTGTATATCTTTGTCTGTAAAATGTGTGTTCATCTCAGATGCCCATTTTTGGAAAGGGTCTTTGAATTTGAGGGGGCTTGATGTTTTTCAATTCTTTATATGTTCTGGATATAAGTCCTTTATCTGAGGGATTGCCATCTAAATTTCTTTCCCATTCTGTGGGTTTTCTTTTCACTTTGTTGGTGATTTCTTTTGAAGTGCAGAAACTTTTCAATAAGTAGTGATACCAGTTGTTGATTCTTTGAAGTATTTCCCATGTGGTTACGTTTTGTTCATGAATTCTCTGCCTACTTCTATGTCTCCCAGTTTTCTACCTATCTTGTCTTCCAATAGATTTAGTGTTTCTGTTGTAATATTTAGATCTTTGATCCATTTTGACTTTAGTTTTGTGCATGGTGATAGACATGGGTCTAGTTTCAGTCTTCGGCACGTAGAAAGCCAATTTTTCCAACACTACTTATTAAAGAAGCTGTCTTTTTTCCAGTGAACATGTTTAGCCCCTTTGTCAAATATAAGGTAGCTGAGTATCTTTGTAGCTGTGTTTGTATCTTCTAATCTGTTCCATTGATCCTCAGGTTTATTTCTTTGCCAGTACCATGCTGATTTTATCACTGTGGCTTTGTAGTATAATTTCAAATCAGGAATTGAGATGCCTCCTGCTTTGCCTTTCTTGCCAGGAATTGCCTTTGCTATTCTAGGTCTCTTCTGTTTCCAAATGAATTTTAGGAGTGTTTTCTCTAGATCTGTAAGGTATGTTAATGGTATTTTGATTGGGATTGCATTAAATCTGTGTAACACTTTTGGGAGTATGGCCATTTTCACAATGTTGGTTCTTCCTAACCAAGAGCAAGTAATGTCCTTCCATTTTCTAATATCCTTTTCAACCTCCTATTTTAGAGTAGTGTAATTTTCAGCATATAGGTCTTTTACATTCTTGGTTAAGTTGATTACTAGGTATTTCATTTTTTAGATGCTATTGTGAAAGGCAATATTTCCATAATTTCCTTCTCATGGAGATTTTGTTTGTGTCCATGAATGCTATTGATTTTTGAGTTGTGGCTTTGTATCCAGCTACACTGATGAATTTGTTTATTACCCCTAGTAGTCTTTTAATAGAGTTTTTTGGATCTTCTATATAGAGTATTATGTCATCTGCAAATAATGATAATTTGACTTCTTCTACTCCTATTTTTATTCGTTTCATTTCTCTCTCTTGTCTGATTGGTCTGGCTAATATTTCCAACACTATATTGAATAGGAGTGGTGATAGTGCACATAACTGTCTTATTCTCTTGTTCCTGATTTTAGAGTAAAGGCTTCAGTTTTGTCCATTTAGTATAATGTTGGCTGTTGGTTTGTCATAGATGGCCTTTATGATATTGAGGTACATACCATGCATTCCGAGTTTCTATAGGGTTTTTATCATGAAAAGGTGTTGGACTTTATCTAAATCTTTTTCTATATCTACTGAGATGATTATGTGATTTTTTTTTTCTATCGGGGATCGAACTCATGACCTTGCACTTGCCAGGTGTTTATGCCACTGAGCTAAATCTCTGTCTTGATCGTGTGATTTTTATTTTTGGCTCTGTTGATGTGGTGTATTACATTTATTGATTTGTGTATGTTGAACCATCCCTTCATTCCTGTAATAAATCCCACTTGGTCATGGTGTATAATCTTCTTGATGATTTGCTGCATTCTATTTGCCAATATTTTATTGAGAATCTTTTCATTAAAGTTCATTAGTGAGACTGGTCTATATTTCTCCTTTTTGGTTAGGTCTTTCTCTGGTTTTCTTATCAGAGTGATACTGGCCTCCAAGAATGATTTTGGAAGGACTGCTTCACTTTCACTTTCATTGAAGAGTTTAAGGAATATTGGTCTCAAATCTTGTCTAAATTTCTCATAGAATTCAGCCGTGAATCCATCAGGACCTAGGATTTTCTTTGTTGGTAAGTTTTTAATCACATTTTAAATTTCAGTAGCTGATATTGGGTTATTCAGAATTGTTATATATCTTCTTGATTGAGCTTTGGTAGTTCATATGTTCCTAAAAATCTGTCCATTTCTTCTTTGTTTTCCACCCTATGTGAATAGAGATTTTTAAAGTAGGTGTTCATGATCTTCTGAATTTCCATGGGATCTGTAGTAATTTCCTTTTTTTCAGTCCTTATTGCATGGATTGAGATTTTTCTTTCTTTTTCTTCATAAGGTTGGCCAAGGGTTTATCAATTTTGTTTATTCTCTCAAAAAATCAGCTCTTTGATTCATTAATTCTTTGTATTGTTTTTTTTTCTTCAGTTTCAGTTGCAGTAATAGCTGCTCTAATCTTTACAATTGCCTCTCTTCTATGAGCTTTGGGTTTAGCTTGCTCTTCCTTTTCTAGAAGCTTGAGATGCAGTGTTAGGTTATTTATTTGTGTTCATTCCATTTTCTTGATGTGACTATTTATTGCTATATATTTCCCTCTTAGGACTGCTTTCAATGTTTCCCATAGGTTATGGTGTGTTGTATCTGCATTTTCATTGTATTGTAGGTATTTTTTTATTTCTTCTTTAATTTAATCTGTAACCCACTGGTTGTTCAGAAGGTTGTTATTTAATTTCCATGTATTTATGCATGTTTTGCAGTTTTTTGCCATTGATTTCCAATTTTAATGCATTATAATCAGATATTATGCATGGGATAATTTCAGTCCCTTGGCACTTGGTTAAGAATGATTTTATGGGTTAATATATGGTCAATTTTGGAGACTGTCCCACGTGCAGCTGAAAAGAATGTATATTCTGATGTGGTTGTATGGAACTCTCTGTAAACATCCACTAAGTTCATTTGCTCACAGGTATGATTCAGTTCTATTATTTCTTTGCTGACTTTTTGTCTAGTTGATCTATATCTTTTTTGGCAGTGGGGTGTTAAGGTTTCCTGTTACAATTGTGTTCTTGTGTATTTGTTTTTTCATGTTCATTAATATTTGTCTTATATAGTTGGTGCTGTGGTATTTGGTGCATATATATTTATAATTGTTAGTTTTTCCTCTTGTAGTTTTCCATTTACAAGTATGTAGTGGCCTTCTTTACTATTTTAATCCTTTTAGGTTTGAAATTCACTTTCTGCATACAGAATAGCCACCCTTGCTTTTTTCTTGGTTCCTGTTGCATGGAATACTGTTTTTCATCCTTTGACTTTTAATCTATGTGTTTCTTTTTGAGTCAGATATGTTTCTTGTATACAGCATATTGTGGGATCCTGTTTCTTGATCCATTCTGTCAACCTGTTTCTTTTGATACGTGAATTGAACACATTTACATTTATGGATATCACTGATATGTACTAGCTTGACTTTGCAATGTTGTGTTCCTATTTATTGTTCATTTCTTGCTTTTGTCCCTTGTTTAATTTCTTGTCCAGCCTGGTAGTTTCTTTCTGTTGTTATTCTGGAGATCATGGTTGTTTTTATCTCTATCCGGCATGTCTTTCAGTACTCTTTCTAAGGTTGGTTTTGTAGACATGAATTTCTTAAGTTGTTCTTTGTCATGGAAGTATCTTGTTTCTCCATTAAATCTGAAAGAAAATTTTGCTGGGTACATCAGTCTGGGTTTACAGTTGTTTTCTTTCATGGATTGAAATACTTCACCACAAGCTCGTGTCTTAACCTGAAGGTTTGTGTTGAGAAGTCTGCCGGCTGATTCTAATGGGCTTTCCTTGATAGGTGAGTTGTGTCTTTTCTCTAACAGCTTTTAGTGTTCTGTTTTTATGCTGCTCGTCTGGGATCTTAATTATTATATGTCTGGGTATAGATTTATGTGGGTTATGACTGTTTGGCATTCTATATGCCTCACTTATTTGTGTATCAGATTTTTTTCCCCTATGTGTGGGGAATTTTCTGCTATCACTTTTGTGAATAGTTTAGTTATGTCATTTGCATTGTCTCCTTAATCTTCACTGATGCCTATTAGACTTATATTGTTTCTCTTGGCATCATCTTGAAACTCCTGGATTGTCATTTCATGCTGCTTTGTTGCTTTTATAAGTTCTACCTTTTCATGATTACTATCTGTGATCCTCTCCTCAAGGTCTGAAATTCTATTCTCAGCTTCATTTAAATGGGTTTGCCAGCTTTCAATAAAATTTTTTGTTTCTTGGATATCTCTTTGAATTTGCTTCATGGATAATGCTTGTTTTCTGCATTGTTCATTCAAAGTTTCAATCAATTTCCTATCCTCATGTATTTTTTTTTATCTATTTCTTCTCTAGCTATGTTGAGCAACTCATTTACTAAGGTTGTTATTTCTGTCTTTATGTAAGACATTATTTCTAACTTGGCTTCCTCTATAGCCTCATGAATTTGTTTCTTTACTTCACTTGCTATCTTTTCAGAGATTTCTCGTGTTTGACTTTTAAAGTCCTCTATTTCAATGTCACCTGTACTTGCTCCTGATGGACTAGATGTTTGAGATTGCATTTTGCCTTTTTGTTTTGTCATTTTCACCTTTTGGGTAAATATTTGTTCTTTCAATCCCAACAGTCTCAACTGTCCATAGTGTGAGTTTTAGAGTTCTACTATGTGGTTGATGTTTGTCCAATTGCTGGGTACCACAATGACGAGGAGAGCCAGTCACCTGAATTCCTCCTACAGGGCCTGTTGGGTGAGTCCTACATTCTTTCTGGGCTAACTAGCCTAGAAGTATTGATGTAGATCAACTCTTATTTCCTGCTGTTGCTATATCTTCAGGTTGTTGCAGGTCACCAGATTCCCCTGTCTATAGTGTTTGTGTCAGTTGAGGTCCTACTGTGTCCCTGGGGGTTTCATAAGCTCTTTTAATTTTCTCCAAGTCAGAGGAGGCCTTATTGGTGCACTCTTCAATCTGTCTGATGTTCTCTGTGTAGAGGAGGGGATTACCCACTCTCTTGCCAGGTTCACCAAGGTCTTACAGTTGGAGGGAGTTTTACTTCTGCTCCTGTTTACCCATTGCAGACCTCTATTTTAGGGGCAAGCTCACCACACTGACTGGGGCCTGCTGAAATCTTCTGTTGAGTGAGAGGTTATTGAGTCTTCCATCCAGCCAGCACAGTAATCCACTGTAGTCCAAGGTTCTGGGAGAAAGGGTTGGATCCAAAGATCAACTGCAGTATTAGGTCCAGGAGATGGATGGTTCCCCAAGGGGCAGGCCCATGGTGGTGGTGGTCAGGGGTGTCCCAGGTATGTCCGGACAAGGGACAGGCCAGCAGCAGAAGTCTGAGGTGGCTCAGTTGTGCCGGGGACATCCCAGGTGCTCCTGGCTGAGAGGTGGAAGGCGACCCAGGCTTGCAGGGCTGAGGGGCAGGCTCACTTTATTTTTAGACCTACTTATAACATTGGATGGTTTCATTTGGTTGCATGACCATCATGTACCATTTCAACCAGTCAGATTTATACTCACATTGCTGTTTTCTTCATCATCTGAATCAAGGAGATATGCATTTCCTGTGTCTGTGTCAACCTATTCTTGCTCCATTTCACAGTTACAGAACCTTGAGCTCACATGACCAACATCAAAGTCATTATCATATTCATCACCTATGCATGAATGATCTAATGATTCACTGTTGACCTCAAAAATGTGCAAATATGGTTTCTCATGTACCATTGTAACTGGGCTTTTCTACCAGAAAAATCAAAAGAAAACATTTTAAAAAATAAGTCCTAAATGCCCAGAAATTTAGCAATAAGCATTTTATGGGTATAACTGTTCTGCTTTGGATCTCCTGTGCACATCTTTCTGTTTGTCTGCCAAGTGAGTGAATGCACAGATGCGTTTTTGCTTCCTTCGGGAACAGTTACTATAAGTTACACCCATATTCTATTTATGATAAAATACATGTTTATAGAAGAGTGGTGTAGGTGTATTTTACCCACTATGATGCTCATGTAAACATTTGCAAAATCTGTTGTACAAAATATTATGTGGGTAAAAACCAAGTTTAACACTTTTACACACATCGACACACCTTGATATTCATCAAGCCAAATGAGTATTCATCAAGATTGCTTCCTATGTTCTCCAGATGCAGCTACTGAAATGTAAAGCCAGCTACTATTTTGCTAATGTACAAATTTACAGTAGAAATGTATAATTTGTGGTGTTGTAACTAAATGCTATGTCCTATGTGTTTGAATATTCAGTTCCACACTGCTGAAGAACTGTAATTTCTTTTTTGTTTTAGACAATTAATAACATGATTAATTTTTATAAATTTTGAAAATTAGAGTTATCACTAATCATCATAAAATATATTTAATATTTATTACATCTTTCTTAATTCAAACTCTTTTAAGAGATTTTAATACACACTTCATAGTGAACTTATTGAAGCATTGCTGAGCACCTGTTATATACAAACACAATGGAAAACACATGGTCTGCACTTTTAAGATGCTCACTGAAAAGTTATACATTTAAATGAACAAACCTCCTACTGTCTCAATGTCTAAGGAGCAATGAGTGAACAATAAGCAGAGGACATCCCATAGACATTAATTTACATGGCGTGGAAGAATGAGAACTCACCCAGAAGAACTACTACATATAATGTTAATCCAACTACCAGGAACAATGTGTTCAGAATAATTAATATGGCATGTTTTGAGTGATGTGTGTAATATGATAATGTAGCCATGAAAATGAGTAAGAGGGAATAGTGGGAGATAAGATTATGAGGAAATAAATCATGAAAAACTTTATATGTCATTTTGAGTGAGGTTGTACTTTATTTTCTAAGGCCATAAGGAGTCAGTGAGTTATTTAAGCTTACATTATTTCCACATTTGAAGCTTGTAACAATAAAAAAGCAAGAAGATCAAGAAATTAGTTAACAAGGACAAGTGCTGTGAAATACTTCTTAGACTCAGCATAGGATCATGACTTAACTGCTATATGTTGAAGTCAGAGAATATAATTTGCCTAATATAACTAAATGCTGACTGCCCTGGCTACCATTAAAATAGAACACATTTCCTTTGTTAACCTTTGAGTTGGGTTGCTGATTATTTGGTTATAGATAAGGGAATAAAGGCATAGATTAGCGTATGTTTAGTGAATTTAGGATCCAGAAGGTCAGCTTAATTTTATAAAGTTATAGTTCTTGAAAGATTACTGAAAAAAATAATAAATCTTTCAATTGTTTAAACTTTCTAGGTATTATATAAAAAAATCCAGAAGTAAAATATAATAATAAGCTATAACTGGTTACATTTAGAAAGTTTATATGAATTTTATAATATATAACTTGAAATGTTCCTATCAAGACAATATTAAAAATCAAAAATAAAATATTTTATAAAATTAGTTATTACAGAAATATTACACTAAAGGATCATGTTTTCATGATATTAAAAATTTGATAAATCCTTAATTAAAAATTATAAAATGAATACTGAGAAAAAAGTGCTTCAATAATGTAATTTGAAGATGTAGTCAGCTAAAATAAAATAGCTTTAAAGTTGTGATTATACTTTTGGCTGTACTAGTTTATCAAATGTTAAAAGTCTTTGCTGTGAACCATTGGAAAGTATGTTTTCATCACTGCTGGGAGACACATTTTCATTATTAGCAGCAGGTAATAAAATTGAAAACTAATTTAGTTGAACATTATTTTCACAGTAACTGCATTTTAGAGCTAGAGAAATAATACTTGATCTTTGGTAAAGAGAGATTAATGTTAATAAATTTTACATGATCTTAATTGCAATGTGTCTGCGGAATAAAAAATGTGTTTTTGTGATGAAAATATTTTTAAAATTCAGAAGAATCAACCATTGGTTATTTTGAAACAATGCCAAACACAAAAGAGAAATATGTGAATTAGGAAAAGTATATAGTAGTCATTTACATAGTTCATTTTCTGCTCTTCTCTGTTCCCAAGAATATCATTTTTTTTCCCCACTGCCTAGGATTCTAGGTCTATCCTGGAGCAGATTTCCTGTAGATCTACTTCTCTGTTCCATTGCTGATTTGTGTGTCTTGGAGCCTGAGTGTCTTATAGGAGTTTCAGTAGGTTTGCCCAGAAAACTGAAAAGCTGCAGAAAGAGAGAAGGGAGATGCTGTCTGGAGCCTGTATGTTTCTGGCCCCTCCCAAACAAGAGTCATGTGGTTGCACCTTCTACCAGGTGATACTAGTGCTGGGTTTCTCCCACATGGACCCTCCCTATTGTTCCTTTTATTCACACTTACTGGCCACTTCCTGTTAAAAGTCTCTGAGTTTCTTTACTGTTCTCTTCCATCACTAGTACAATACATTGCATGTGTTACTTTGTTTTAAAATCTAAATTATTTTTTTAGACCCCAAATGAATCAGAAACCCACATACACAGTTGTCTCCTAAATTTCTTTTCCCTCTCCAAATATATAATAAATGTGATGGTTAATTCTGTGTTTCAACATAACTGTGCTAAGGGATGCCCAGTTATGTAGTAAAATATTTTTCCTGAATGTGCCTGTGAGGAGAGATTAACAATTTGAATTGGTTGACTGAGTAAGGATAACCTTCATCATCTAATCCATAAGGACTCAAGTAGAACAAACCTGGGAGGAAGGCAAATTGTTCTCTCTTCTAGAGCTAAGACACATACATATGCACATGCACACACACACACAGAGGGAAAGAGATTATATAACTTAATACTTAATGTACTTAATACTTAATGTAATCTTTTACTGGTTCTATTTCTTTGAAGAACTGTAACACAATATCCGTGGAATGGAAAAATACCCATTCAGAATGTGAGACGAGTAGAATCATAATGAGATGGCTTTTAAATATTTGAACATGTCATAATATCTGATATAGCAATAGACTTGTCCTACCAGAAGGAGTTTATAGGTGATCAAAGAGCTCTCTTTCATCTCCAATGGTGGTGTCTAAGCTTCCATGGTAAGTGCTAGTCACAGAATTGGAGACTGTGAGGATTTTATAAGGACAAAAACCATCTCTTTTGGTAAATCTCATTGGTGAGAGGGGCCTTTGATACATTACAACATAGAGTTATTTGACTTTTGTTAACCCCTGGGATAAATGTTAAAAATAATAATCTATCTTGAGCAGTGTTATAGGAGTCAAATGAGGGCAATATATACCCAAAGCCAAGCCTCAGTGCATTGTGATTCTATTGAAAGGGTACTGGAGGCCAGATCACCAAAGGAGATTGCCTCTGAAATTAAGTTGGAACAAATTATCATTGTTTCAATATATAAGTCTTCCTCTAAGATAGAAGAAGCAAAAATAAACAATTCAGGCTGGCTTTATTATAATTGCAACTGATGATCATTTTTGATAATTCTGAATATGGGTATTATAGAGGTGCTAAGTATATGAACAAGATGAAAAAAGTCTAAAAATAAAAACAGAGGTAACTGGTTCAGGTTCTCTCTTTCCTTTTTGTGAATTACCAGTAAGTAAGAAAAGCTGAGGCTAGCAAGACATAGACATAGAGGAACTTTTCATCCCAGAGCTATTCACATTGTACAGATAACATTTGTAGAGCCTTTTAGTTTCTAAGGGCCATGACAGCAAAGAAGAAAAAAGTGAAGAGGATTTTAAAAGTCAGTAGAAATAAATCAGCTTTAGACATTCCTAGATATCATTGAGGGGTCACCTTTTCTTTACACAACTAAAATTTAACAATCAAAAACCTAAAAGGAGCTTCTCACCTGGGCAACAGCAGTAGAGGGGAACCTCTACCACCCCTCCTCCACAGCTGGACAACCTCAGCAGCTTTGAGGAGCATCAATAACCCCAACCATCACCTGCAGTACCACAGTTGGCTGGTGGCAGACTCAGTGACCCCTCACCTCACCTAGAGGACCTTGGCAGGCTATGAAAGCATGGTGAGTCCCTACAAAGCAGAGGACCTCCGTGGATATGCAGGAACCTTGACAAACCCTCCTCCAACTGGAGTACACTGGCAGGTCAGCAAGAGTGTGGATGAGCCCTTCTTCCACACAGAGAACCCCAGGTAGGCTGAAAGAGCACCAGCAAGCACCCCCTCCCACCACCTGGATGAACCAGACTGGGCCTGTGAGACCCTAAGTGACACAGTAAGGTCCTGATTGGGGCATACACCATGGATAGGTGGATGTGGCCACCTGGACCAGTCTAAGTGACAGCAACAAAATGAAGTAAGGGTTGGTACACATTAATACTCCTAGGCTAGTCAGCCTAGCAAGACTATAGGACTCACCCATCTGGAAGAATTCTGGTGATCAATTAATGCCCTACACTGTAGGACCCAGAAACTGGGCTAGCATCAACCATACAGTAGGACCCTAAGACATACATGATTGATATTCGAGACTAACAGGATTGAAAAGACCAAAATATTAACCAATAGGTGAAAATGACCAAACAAAAAAACAAAATGCAATCTCAAACTCCCAGCCTATCTGGAACAATTACAGGAGACATCAAAATCGAGGACATCTGAAGTCACACACTTTCTGAAAGGATAGCAAGTGAAGTAAAGAAACAAATCCATGAGGCTATAGAGGAAATGAAAAATAATCTTTCAAGTAAAGAAAGAAATGGCAACCTTAATGAAGGAGTTGCTCAGCATAGCTAGAAGAGACATAGATAAAATACAAGAGAATGGGAAAATGATGGAAATCTTAAATGAATAGGAAAGAAATAGAATACAAGAAATAAATTCAAAGAGATATCCAGGAAATTAAAAATTCCACTGAAACCTGTCAAAACCAGTTGAATGAAACTGAAGATGGATTTTCAGAACTTGAAGACAGGATTGTAGCTAGTGATCATTAAAGGAAAGAACTCTTAAAAATAATAAGAGACCATGAAATAATAACAGTTCAATAGCTCTAAGACAATGCAAAGAAAAACAATATAAATTGATATGTGTCAATTAAAATGCAGGAGTCAATGCAAATGACATAAAAATATTTGTAGAAATAACAGCAGAAAATTCCCAAGCATGAGAAAAGAATGTGAAATACAGATAAGTGACACATATAGAATTCTGAACAGCTAGAACCAAAGACATATAATAAGCAAGAGCCCAGAAATGCATCATAAAAAGAGACTACTATAAACTATTAGAGAAAAGAAACTACTCACCTTTCAAGGAAAGGCCAATAGAATCATAGCTGACTCCTCAACATAAACTCTCAAGTCAAGACAAATTTGGAGTGAAACATTTCAAGCCTTGAAAGAAAACAACTTTCAACCCAGACTGTTGTACCTTGCAAAACTATCTTTCAAAATTAGTGGAGAAATAAGGTTTTCCATGATAACAAGTGAAGAAATTCTTGTCCACCAAACCAATCCTAGATGGAGTACTGAAAGCTATTCTAGATAGACATGAAATGACTAAAATCTCCAGAACAACAACAGAAAGAAACAACCAGGCAAAGTAAGCAATTAAACAAAGAGAAAAAGCAGGGAACAAACTTGAAAACTTGACAAAAATAAGTCAATATATACCAGTTATAACCATTAACATAAATAGCCTCAATTCACCAATCAAAAGAAACAGACTGGCAGAATAGATGAACAAACAAGATCCAACATTATGCTGTGTACAAGAAGCACATCCAAAGCCTGCAGGGAGTTGTAGTATGAGGGTTGCAGGCTCATACGTCCAGCGTCTGGAACACTGAGCTCGTCTGCGACACTCGCACTGCAGGCGGCTGGGCCACGAGGACAGCAGGCCCTTCCCTGAGGGAATATTTTCTGCGGCTCACCTGCTGGTCTCCCACAGCCTTCCAGCCTGACTCCCAGGCATCACAAGTCCAGACGCTTAAACTCCAGGGAGTCCCGAGAAACACCATTTCCCTGCAACTAAGAGGGAGGTTGGAGCGGAAGCCTGTGATTAAACAGTGTCTGATTGTCTGCGCCACCCCCCCAAACCCAGGCGTAGATGAATGGGCTGAAAGGCCATCGGAGCTGTGAGAGGAACAGGCCGAGCTCCAGCTGCCACGTCGGGGGAAGGGTGACACTGAAGCACCTTTTCCACCTTCTAGACTGTCTCAGATGTGTTCTCATCAAGCCTTCTCCTGCTTTCTTTTAGTTACTTGGAGCTTGCTTTTCCATCTTTTGTTTTTAAATTTTGCCTTTTCTCCCTACCTCATTCCAAGTCACCCCATACCCAGAGCACACACCCTCCAAAAAACAACAACAACAACAAAACCGTGAGCAGGGATTTGATCTATTTCTGTCTCTCAATCTGGTGTTCAAGTGCCAACTAATAAATAATGGGGGAGGGAATACATTTTGTACCTTTTTTTAAGTCTTAGAAATAAATTCAGGCTAGGTATCAAATGTACCTGTAATTCCAGCACTCAAAAGACTGAGGCACAAGGGTCCTGCAAGTTTGAGGACACCCTGGGCTACACAATGATTTCAAGGCCAGCCTGAACTACATAGTGAGATTCTGTCAAAAAAAAAAAAAAAAAAAAAAAAAAAAAGGAAGAAGAAAATAATCTCAAGACCTGTTTGGGGGCCAGAGGTGGGGATTCACAAGTGACCCTTCTCTGTCCAGCTTCCAATTCTACCTGTCCTGCCCCATCAATCTTTTTTCTGTCTCTAACTCTGCCTTTAGCTCTGCCATCTCAAGGACAGACTGTTTGAGTTTCGGTGTATGTGTTGAACAAAAAAGGAAGAAACAAGTGACATTTTCTCATTTTCCTTCCAGGTGCCCCTCAGATCTTTTGTCTAGTCAGCTGCATTTCACTAGCTAAGCCCAATGGAGACACAGATGGGAGCAGAGAAACAAGAATGAGGTGGGGAAGGGAAGGTTTCAGAGAAAGAGAGGAAAGGGGCTGGACCAAGACAGGTTAGCTGCCTTCCTGTCCCTGGATTCTCTTTGATTCTACACAAATCTTGACCTTTCCTTCTGTTATCACATTCACTACCCCCAGGCTCCTCCTACCACTCCCAGAGAGGAAGCCAAAGCCAGAAATGACAGCACAGGAGAAAGAACAGTGACATTTTCTTTTTGTTTGTCAGTCCACTCACACAGAACCATTTCTAACTCAAAGGCAGGCTCTTTATACTCCTAGTAACTGGAGAACCCAGGGCAGGTCATTTGAGGCTGGAGGCCCCACACAACCACATTGTGCTGGGGCAGAGGGAGGGGTCTCTAAGACAAAATAAACTAAGAGCTCATGGGTGAGAAGTCAATGTAGCTAGGGCCAGAAAGGGACACTCCAACTGGGACCTCATTTTATCATAGTAATCCTAGGATGCAGACAAAGTACTCCCCGCCACACACATATATCACCACCACTACTACCTATTTATGCAGAGAGGAAGACTGAAGGCCCAGAGAAGCTGACATGCCCAAGGAATAAAACTGTGGCAATAAGCAATTTTTCCACTCCTACATTTTCCTTCACATGGATGTTTACATAAAACCTACTTACTGTCTGCATGGGCCTAGAAGGGAAGATTCAGCCCCCGCCTGTCCCACTAGGATCCTTGCCTTAAGGAGCAAAGGAAAAGTAGGGATCCTTGCCAGTTACAGGACAAAAGATGGGGCTCCTGATGTCTGGCATGGCTTTGAGAGGTGCTACTGCCCAGCTTCAAAGGTTAAACGCTAAGGACTAGGAGCCAGGGATTTAGCTCAGTGGCATAAGTGCCTGCCTGGCAAGTGCTAGGTCGCTAGGTTGTGAGTTTGATCCCAGTACAAAAAACAAACAAACAAACAAAAAAAGCACGTCCAACTAAAAAAGAAACTCATAGACTTAATGTCAAAGAATGGAAAGCAATATTCCATGTAATAGGAACCCATGAAAAAGCAGGGGTAGCTCTTCTGTTTGCAGACAATGTGAACTTCAAACCAAAAATGATCACAAGAAATAAAAGGTCACTATATACTTGTTAGGAGAAAAATTCAAGAGGAGATAAAATAAGAAATATACATGTGCCAAATATGGGAGTGCCCAAGTATATAAGATAAATACTAGTAGACACGGAAAATCAAATATGCAATAACACAATTTGATGGGGGACCTTAATACACCATTGTTACAAAGAGATAGATCAACTAGACAAAAAGCAAAGAAATAACAGAACTGAATCAAACTGTGAACACATGAACTTAGTAGATGTTTACAGAGTGTCGCACCCAACGACATTTGAATACACATTCTTCTCAGCTGTACATGGTATGTTTTCTAAAATAGATGACATATTAGCCCATAGAACATGGTTAAGTAAATGCAAAGGAATTGAAATTGTCCCATGCATATTTATCTAACTATAGTGATCTGAAATTGGAAATTAACGGCAAAAGAAACTGAAAAACCTACACAAACATATAGTAATTAAATAACACCTTCCTGAACAATCAATGAGTCACAGATAAAATTAAAGAAGAAATTAAACAATATATACAGTTCAATGAAAATACAGATACAACATACTGGAATCTGTGGGACACAATGAAATTGATTCTAAGAGGGAAACATGTAGCAATGAATTCTCACACCAGGAAAGCAGAATGAGCACAGTTAAATGACCTAATGCTGTGCCTCAAAGAAGAACTCAAAACCAAGCCTCAGAGAAGGGAGGGAATTATAAAGATCAGAGCAAAAATGAATGCAGTTGAGACTTACAAAATAATGCAAAGAATCAATGAATTGAAGAGTTCTTTAAAACAATAAGCAAAACTGATAAATCTCTAGCCAACTTTATCAAGAAAAGAAAAGATAAATTCATGCAATGAAGAATGAAAAGGGTGATGTCACTATGGATCATGTGAAAATTCAGAAGATCATCAACACCTACTTTAAAAATCTGTGTTCTGGAAAACACAGAAGAAATGAACAGATTCCAAGAAACATGAATTACCAAAGCTGACTCAAGAAGATATAAAAATTTTGAATAACCCAATATCAGTTATTGAAATTGAAAATGTAATTAAAAATTTAGTAATGAAGAAAAGCCCAGATCTTAATGGATTCATGGCTGAATTTTATAAAAAAATTTAGAGAAGATTTAATGCCAATACTCCTGAAACTCTTTAATGAAATTGAAAGGGAAACAATTTTCCCTAACTGATTCCTGGAGACAATTATTACTTTGATAACAAAACCAGAGAAAGACCCAACCAAAAGGGAGAACTAAAGACCAGTCACCCTAATGAACATAAGTGCAAAACTTTTCAGTAAAATACTAACAAATAGAATGCAGCAAATCATCAAGAAGATTACTTTTACACACCATAACCCCATGACCAAGTGGAATTCATTCCAGGAATGCAGGGATGCTCCAATATATGCAAATGAATAAATGTTACAGGCCACATCAACAGAACCAAAGACAAAAACCATGTGATCACCTCAATATATGTAGAAAAAGATTTTGACAGTCTAGCACTAATTCATGATAAAAATTCTACAGAAAATTAGAATAGATGGTCTCCACTGCAATCTGACCAAAACTATCTATGACAAATCAACAGCCAACATCATACTAAACTGACAAAAACTGAAACTTTCACTCTAAAATCAGGTATAAGACAAGGATATTCACGCTCACCACTCCTATTCAATGTAGTTCTGGAATCATTAGCCAGAGAAATTAGACAAGAAAGAGAAATAAAAGCAACAAGGATAGGAAAATAAAAAGAAGTGAAAGAATCATTATTTGCTGATGACATGATAGTGTACATAGAAGACCCCAAAAATTCCACCAAAAGACTAATAGAATTATGCAAATACAGCAGTGTAGCTGGATACAACATCAACACTCAAAAATCAATAAAATTTTTAAACACAAACAGCATACTCACTGAGAAAGAAATTGTGGAAATAACATCTTTCATAATCCAAAAAAATTAAATACTTCAGAATCAATCTAACAAAGGTTGTAAAAGATCTATATATTGAAAAATGTAGTACTCTGATAAGGGAGTTTGATGAAGATGTCAGAATATGGAAAGATATCCCTTGTTCTTGGATAGGAAGAACCAACATTGTGCAAATGGCCATACTTTCAAAACTAATATTTGGATTTAATGCAATCTCAATAAAAATGCCATTAGCATATCTCAACACTCTAGAGAAAACATTTCTAAAATTCATTTGGAAATGGAAGAGACCAATATAGCAAAGGTGATCCTGGGCAACAAAGGCAAGGAAGGAGGCATCACAATCCCTGACTTGAAATTCTAGTATAAAGCTACTGTGATAAAATTAGGGTGGTACTGGCAAAAAAAAACCAAACAAAAACAAAACAAAAAAACCAACCAACCAACAAACAAACAAACAAACAAAAACAGACTTGAGGATCAGTGGTATGGATTAGAAGATGCAGACACAACTACAAAGACACTCAGGCACCTTCTCTTTGACAAAGGGACCAAATATGTTCACTGGAGGAAAGATAGCCTCTTTAATAAATGGTGCTGGAAAAACTGGCTTTTCAAATGCCAAAAGCTAAAACTAGAGCCAAATCTATCACCATGCACTTAACTAAAGTCAAAATGGATCAAAGATGTAAATATTAAAACAGAAACACTAAATCTACTGAAGACAAAGTAGATAGAAGTCTTGAAGACATAGGGGTAGGCAAAGAGTTCATGAACAAAAATACTTAATTAGCAACTGGGATCTCATTAAAAAGTTTTTGCACATCAAAAGAAATCACAAACAGAATGAAAAGAAAACTCACAGAATGGGAAAAATTTTTAGGCAACTGTCTTTCAGATGAAGGATTTACAAAGAATTAAACATATAAAGAATTAAGAAATAGGGCTGGGGATTTAGCTCAGCGGTATAAGTGGCTGCCTAACAAGTACGAGGTTGTTAGTTCAACTACCAGTACCAAAACAAACAAAAACAAAAACCAAAACAAAAAAATCAAGCCCCCTTAAATTCAAAGATCTAATCCAAAAATGGACATCTGAGATGAACATGCATTTCTCTGGTGAAGAAATACAAATGGCAAATAAATACATGAAGAAATGATCAACATCATTTATTGTTTGAGAGATGCAAATTAAAACAACCCTGAGACTCCATCTCATTTCAGAAAGAATGGCTATTATCAAGAATCAACCAGTAAAAAATGTTTGGCATGGCTGTAGGGAAAAAGAACCCTTCTTCACTATTAGTGGGAATGCGGATTGATACAACCACTGTGAAAATCAGTGTGGAGATTACAAAAACTAGGATTTTAGGTCTCATTCAACCAGCTATTCCCATTCTGGGTATTTTCCCAGAAGAACTGAAAACATCATGCCACAGTGATATAAGTGCACCCGTGTTTATTGTAGCACCATTTGTGATTGCCAAATCTTGGAAACAATTCAAATGACCATCAACTACAGAATGGATAAAAAAAGATGTGTTTTTTTTTAATACAATGGACTATTACTCAGCTATAAATAATAATCTGGAGGCTTTTATTGGTAAATAAACTGGAAACTAGAGACCATAGTCTTAAGTGAAATAAATCAGTCTCACATGTGTAAATATTGTATTGTCTGCCTAGAGTTAAAAAAAACTGAAAGAGTAAATAAAATTCAAAATGTACAGTAAATATTGTGAAAATGAAAGGGAAAGAAATGCTAAAAAGGAAAGAACAATTGGAATAAGGGAAGGGAGAAAAGAAGGGAAAAGTTTATATGTATATATGTACACACACATATATGTATGTGGGTATTTATTATATATACTATATATATGTGGGTATTTATTATATATACTATATATATATATATATGCTACTCATCTTAGTTCATCAAAAAAAACACTTTGTATTTTCATTGTGTGATTGTTTGATCATTTTTTCATGCCTAAATCTTATAATCTGAACAACTACTTTGAAGATAACAATATATATTAACTAGTGTTAATTACTTATTATTTTTTTGAAATTGTGTATTATTTTTATCCTTTGTTTTTGAAATTAAAAAAAGAAAAAAATTTAAGAATGAATTAATGAATTCTGAGCATTTTGTGTATGTGCTGACCCACTTGTAAAATAAAAGTTCAAGAGACAATAAAGTAGATATAATGCACAGATGGCACAGTACTATGTATTTAATAAAATTTTGTGATGTTTTAGATATACTTTGTCATAAGGATTTAAAATACCAAATCACTTTTTTATTTTATTTTTCTTTTCTTTTATTTATTTGTCTGGGTTTGAAGTCCTTGAGTGTATATCAACCATTCTTTCTAATGCAGATTTTCTGCTGTCATTTGTCTCACTCTCCAAATCACATGGTATCCTGTGGTAATATCACCATAGTTTGAGAGCTCTTTTGCACTCTGCATACTGTTTTATATACTATACTATGACACTATCAAGTGAGCAGATAGACAGGGAGAGAGAGAGGAGAGAGCAAGTTAAAGTATTTCTGATTTAAAATACTCTGAAGATTAAATTTAAAAGGCTATATAGCTATGGAATTTCTAAGCAGAAATATTTTATTTAAAAATTTAAGATATTTATTTATTTTAGAAACAAAACAAAAGACAGAAATGATACAGAATTTTTTTAAATAGGAAATTAACACTAGTTAATATATTGCATGTTGTTATCTTAGAAGTAGTTCAAGTTACAAGATTTAGGCATAAAAAGGTGATCAAGCAGTCAAACAATGAGAGCACAAACTGTTCCTTTTGATGGATTTATGGAGATGAGTAGTATAGTCATCTGATCGTACTTGAAAGGATAAGATATATTTTATGTGTAAACATATGAACTGCAATTTGTTGGATGGAGAACTTCAATTATGCAAAGGTAATTATATTTTGGAAATACATTCTCATTCCTGGACAATTACATTTTGAATGAAAGAAAATATCAGAACCTTGAGTTAACCTGAACATATACTTTTCTCCGTACTTTGTTGTACTGGCCTCACGATGGCACCAAAGCATAGGGAATAATCCTATTTTGAATTCACATTTACTTCCTGAATTACATTTAAAAACACAGTTAGTAAAGAATAGTTTAGTTTGAAAAGCTTTTATGTATAAAAAGAAAGGGATTGGTACAGTTTTGAGTATGTACCCTTTGGTATATGTTGTTGTTTACTTTTCTCTATGCAAGATATTTTCCATTTCCTTTTTCTAAAATTATTGTGAAAATTTATCCAGATGCTCAGTTTATTGCTTTAAACCAAGAACTAAATACTGATTTTTTTAAAAAAAAAAAAGACTTGCTTGATCTATTTCTAATGATTGGCATCTGAATTAATTTGGAAGTCACAGGATTAGCTTGTCAATAAGACTTCCGTAAGAGGACACATATATCATAATACATAAAAAAGTCTTGAGGTGACATTTCACTCATGTTCTAATTTCTTATAGAATAGAAATTTAGAATCTAACTTGACATCATAATAAATCTTGCTTAAGATTAATGGCAGCCATTTCAACCTTTGTCTTATATTTCTCGTTGGTGGATGAGACATTCTTAACACATGAGTTCAAATGAGTGCCCTGCTATGTGTGATCCTTCATATATCAACCCTCTGCACTAGATTCCTGTAGCACACAGAGAAGAAATCAAATAAATGTCACATGTTTGACTTTTTCCTTCAAAAGTACATTTTATCTAGATTACATGAGAAAGTCTGGGCATACCTAAAAATAACTAAGAATAAGGTAACAATTTAAATGACTTATACATTAGAAAATAAAAAATAGTACAACATGTCTTTTAACAAAGAAAAACTTTGAAATGCTATATGATGGTCCTTCCCTGGTCAAAGTGTAAAACCACGAATAAATTGTATTTGGCTTCATCTCCTGCATTTGACTTCCATAATCCATGGGATATACATATTTTTTTCTCTATTTGGTTTTCATAGTTGTTTGGCTTGATACACTGTGTTATAAGATGATTTATTAACACAGAATCTAGTATTTTCCTCCTGTGTTCTTTGTGGTTTTGGAGCATCTCATGAAGCCTATGTAAACTTGTTACTGTTGTCTTCTTTTACTGCACATCCAGTGTCTTTCCTGCCTACCATCAGCCCTAGAAAGGTGATGTTTCTTCCTGTTTCCCCAGCGATCCCAGTGCAGTTTGTGCAGATAGTATTTTCCTCCTTTAAGTAATGGGTATGATTCCTCTTCTCTGTGCTTCTATGGTCATTAGTAATGAAAACATCCCTCATTAAAATTTGTGAAAAACTAAATAGCTCTTTCCTCTTGTCTCTGTATCAAATCTTAAGATTCCTAAACTAAATGTTAATTTGAGAAGTATAACTCTTTATTGCTCTTTAAATGGAGTCGTAGATGTGCATCGTTCGTCTCCAAATTAGTTACACCCTTTTAGGAAAGGTCCTTTTCCTCAGAGTGCAGTGCGTGTGTGGTTGAAAGCTGCCGCACTTTGTCCTTCAATGACTGGGTATTTTATTTTTGGGCAGAGTGAAGTTTAGATCTTTACCTTTAAATAAACAAGTTCGTGAAGCTTATTGATATTCTGTTTAAAACAAGTCCTTAGTGCAATCAGTTTCCAGACAATCAGATATGTCCAGATGGATGCTCAGATAAGTAATCATATTGCTTAGTCCCTTGCTCGGTTTCTATGCCATTGGAAATAATTATACTTTTAGACAAGTAGTAAAATAACAGATAAACATTATACATGAAAATAAAGATTAGTTTCTTTTCCAATGTTAACAACAAATTTTATAAAGAGTTTAAAACTTTGTAATGGATTATTTCCACTGATTTTCATGAAAGAATGAGCAATTTTCTTGCTTTTTTATTTTATAACGTCATTCATTCATTCATTCATTCATTCAAAGTCGGGGTCTCTCTGTGTAGTCCAGGCTGGCTTCAAATTCACTATGTAGTACAGGCTGACCTGAAACTCATTATCCTCCTGCCTCAGCTTCCCCAGTACTGGGAATACAAGTGCATTCCATTATGCTCAGCTTTGTAACATATCCTTTATCTTTCATATCCAAAGCTGTCCTTTAGGAAACATTGGAGACACAATCTAGAAGCATGGAATAGCAATAATGTAAATGTGACTGCATTTGACTAAATCGATAAACAAGGGATGAATTCAACATAGAGTTTGAAAATGAAAATGAAGAGGAGAAAGACTATTCATTAAACCAGAAGAGTTGTAAACTTTTCTAAGCATACAAAGGCAGGGATTTTTAATGATCATTTTCTGCTTATTTATGTACTCTTTAAATTGCATATTAGCAAATTATAGCTGCATAAATCTATGGATAAAAATGATTTTAAAAATTTTTAATTAAACTTGAGCTCACCAAATCAATCCAACAAAATTATCCATCACAGCAAATATTTGAAAACTTCATGATAAGTACATTTGAGATCCACCTGTCCAGTGGTGTTAAAATGTACAATGCTTAACTGTTTTCTATACGCATCACAATTGTGCTACGGATCTCAAAAGTTTAGTCTTATTCCTATATATTACTATTTAACAGCATTGTACCTTTAACTATCATCTCATTCCCTCATCTCCAGACCTATCCTCTGATAGCCACAATTTTGCTCACTCCTTCCTTAATTTTTGGTATTTGTTTTTGGATCTTTGGCTTGTTTCACTTTGAATAATATTCTACAATTCTACCCATGTGACTACAAATGATGGGAATTCCCTTTTTCTATTTTTCTTTTCTTTTCAAGGATCTTCATGCTCCCCTACATCCCCACTCCTTTTTCATTTTTACAGGATCTTAATAAGATACTGTGTTGCCCAGGTTGGGCTTGAATCCTGAAATCCTCCTTCCTTAGTCTCCCAGAGTGATGAGTTTATAGATCTGTGCCATCTCACCAGCCTGATTTCTTTTTTTGTTTATTTGTTTGGTGCCGGGGATCGAACTCACGACTTCGCGTCTGCCAAGCAGGCATTTATGCCGCTGAGCTAAACCCCCTGATTTCCTTCTTTTATATGGCCGAATAGTGTTCTACCGTCTATCTATACATTTTCTTTATTCATTCCTTGATAGACACAAGGTTCTTTCTCTGTCTTGGCTATTAAGAATAGAACTGCAATAAATATGGGCAACAGTAATCTCTTCACACATAAATACTGGTTCAAATTTTTATACCTGTTATTTTCAGCATGTTTATGATGCCAATTCAGGAAATTTCTAAACCTATAAAAGGTTTAGAAATATAGTTGCAGATATGAACTCTGTAATTTTATTTATACATTACCTGGCTGATGTAGATATCAATAATTTAATGTAGATATCTATATATAGACATAGACATAAACCCTGTATCTTTACTAACTTTTAGAAGTAGAAAATTTTGCTTGAATTTCATTAAAATTAAGAATATAATTTAGAAACTAATGATAGATATGATACTACAGTTTATCTAGCAACCTTCTTCTATGTGGGCAAATCACAACAAAGATTATAATTAAAACCTATATAGCATTTTTAATCAAATTTGTGTTCATCACTTCCACATACAGAAAACAACAGACAGAAATTCATTACTTATAGCTAACTGTGATTAGTGACATAGTAAATCTGGAGCTTCTAGTTGTCATGAAATATCTTTTGTGCTTGCTTTTGAATAATGATTCATATTTTTTTCTTCAGAAAAATAAAATTAACATTTGTCTCCTGATTAAAAAGAAGAGGGCTTTATGTACAGATATGTACAATTCAATTTTGAATTAAGTGTACAAGTGTTTTTACTGTCTTAAATTTCCATATCTTCCAGAAATCTAAAAAATATTAAGATGTTCTAGTTCTTATGTAGCAATACACACCTTGTTCTGTTACAAGTAAAAAAAATTATATAAATTCAGTAATAAGACTCTAAATAATACAAATTTGTTGATATATTTATGTTAAATGACTGAATAAGCATTATGTTAAATGACTGAATAATATAAATGATTCTTATATTAGCAGTTACTTATATTTATATATACATATATTCATATGTATATTCACATACATTTATACACATATGAATAAATGGTGCACAGAAAAAGATGTAAATATATATGAAACCTCTATTATTAAAAACTTAATATCTGTAAATTATAACATTTAATATTAAATATCTCACATATGGTAGGCATTATGTAAGTGCTACCTGTTTGCTATGATAATATTGTTTTGTAATTTTCCAAAAAGTGCACAGATATGTTTTACTTTAAAACTAGAAAATACTTTTCTATACAAAAGCATAAAAATTTCTCTACTATGACCTTAATATTTCTGAAAATATTGCATCTCTGCCAGTCAGTAAATAATGTTTGCTAAATGAGTGGTATGGAAAATAAGTCTTGTGGAAGTTTAGAAGGAAAGATTGCTTCCAGATGAAATGGTCAGAGAATGTTTTACAAGAGAAGAAGGATTTTTTTTTTCAAGAAGGAGGATTTTAACTTCACTTTGAAGAATGAGCAGGATTTGGATAAACAGATCAAGGAGGACTGGGTTGAGAGGTGTTATAACAGAAGTACAGTGTAAAGGCAGAGCTTAATTTTCATTTTTTTCTGCCTTCAGAGAGGAGACACATATATCTGAGCATGAAGCCAGAAGAAAAACCACCTTTTGTCTCTTTTTCATTTATTTTTTAACTCCTTCCCACTATCACTTCATTTATCAAAATAAATCTCCTTGGACAATTCTCTTTTGTCTTATTGCCACTGGCTAATGATGTATTCATACATACTGTGTGGAAAATAATATATTCCCATAATTATGATATTGTTTCTTACTTGCAATGTGAAATGAAAACATGTAATGTGTTGTTTAATATACTGTAATCTGGGTTTCTTAAATTCATTCTCCAGCTGCTGAGTGTCTTTTCTGTATGAAAAGGAGAATGCACAAAAATAATGATTTAAATATAGGTGGGAATCAGAAGACATAAACTCTACCAAGTTGAAAAACTTCATGGAAACATGGTCACAAGAAGTGATTATGAAGATGTCTATCTCTTCAGAAACAAAGCTCTGCTGTCCATCTTCACCAGAGCTTTGTAACCATCATCTTAACTGGGCAAGGAACTCATACTTGCATATATTTTTACTGGGGCTGGCTAATGAAAATTTATGTGGTATTGTTATCAGTAGTCAGGTGTAAATTAAAATAAGCTTAAATTGGGAAAGAAAAAGTTAGGAGTAGATGTTTGCTGAAGAAAGGGCTTTTCCTAGTGCTTATCCAGGCTGAAAATAAACAATTTTGGGGATTTTATGCTGTAAGAGAGCCCCTCTGTTACTCCTTGTAATCAAATGTTTACTTAGCTTGCCTGCTGGAAGTCCGCAGCTGCAGGGACAAGCCATGATTGCTACAGGTTTGGGTGAACTGTCAGTGTAAATCCATGAATCAGTTATGTATACAAATAGAAATATTTTATTTCCTTTTCTATTTGCAAAAATTGTGTTAAAACATGAAGGTGAAGTTTGGAGTAATACATGAAAAGAATGCTTTAGGCAAAAGCAGATTTGGTGACAATTAGCTATATTTCATTTTCTCTAAATAGTGTAGGCTCATCTGCTCAGATACACTAGTTCAATCTGTAATATTTATAACACTTTCTTTGTGAGCAAAGTCCTGTGATCACATCATTTGAGAAGTTATTTAGATGTGATTAAAGCCTGAATTTCAGCTGGACAACCCCACAACGTTTGTAGCCCCACTTTGAATTTGCACCTGCAAAAAGCTGAAATGAATCACAAGTCTGCACATGTGCGTTCCATTATTCATTTTTTTATGAACAGATGTGGCTGGTGTGGGTAGAGCTAGATGCATCTTTAATTGAGAAAACCTGTGGAAAAGTTATCCCTAAATCTCTCTGAGGGAATTGATTTAGAACACTACACACAATGATTTGGAAACTAGGAATCAGACCCAAATGTTGTCCAGACAACCCAAATTTGAACACAGCCTGTCAAAAATGAATATTAAGGATATTAATCTTAAAATTTTCTTTCTTTCAAATTTCTTCATGAATAATATTTGTGTTAGGGTTTTTTGTTTTGTTTTGTCTTAATATTCAGTCTAAAATAATACAAACCACTAAGACTAAAGACATACACACAAGTAGTATTCATTTAAAGAAAAATAAATTGTATCTCAAGCTTGTTTTTCCATGCTCCAGTCAGAAAGAATTTCAGAATTGTGCAATTTGTAGTTTGTATTTGCATTACCTAACACTTATCTTTTAATAATTATTTTCTAAAATACTTATTTCTAGTTGTTATTAATGAGAACTGCAGTCAAAAGTGAATGAAGCACAAACCTTGACATAAGCACATATATTTTAAAAAATACAGTTTATAAAGCTTGACTATTATAACATTTATAATGATGATATACCTTTGACCAGATAAAATTTTTTAAAATTTTTTATACACAATGAAAATTAGACTGTTTCATAAAACTAGGACTAAGGCAAAAGGCATTAAATAATTCTGGCTATAGAAATTTATAAATAGAAATACCATATAAAAACATAAATTGTGATTTTAATAATGTATAGTATATGGTGAGTAAATATTAATGTGTTGTTTTTACATGTGGTTGAACTCAGGTTGTGTTGGCTTAAAATAGGCATTTATAATTGTAATGTATTTCATGTAAGATCTATTGTAAACTCAAAGAAAAATTTGTAGTAGATATGCAAAAGAGAAAGGTAAAGCATACCACTAGAAAAAATATCAAATCACAAAAGAAAATAGCAAAAAAAAAAAAACTACAAAGCATACAGAAAACAAGGAAATAGCAATAATTTATTGCAGAACAACAAACAAGAAATAAAAACAATCTAAATGTTCATCACTGCTAAATGGATATGGAAAATGTGATATATATATATATATATATATATATATATATATATATATATTTCTTACTTTACTTCTGAATCTTTGGAAACTAGGAATCAGACCCAAATGTTGTCCAGACAATCCAAATTTGAACACAGCCTGTCAAAAATGAATATTAAGGGTATTAATCCTGAAATTTTCTTTCTTTCAAATTTCTTCATGAATAATATTGTGTCAGGGTTTTTGTTTTGTTTTGTCTTAATATTCAGTCTAAAATAATACAAACCACTAGGACTAAAGACATACACACAAGTGGTATTCACTACTTATTTTACTTCTGAATATATATATTTAATTATTCAGAAGTAAAATAATTAAATCCTGTCTTTTGCAACTACATGGATGGAACTGGAGATCATAATATTAAGCAGAGTAAATTGTGCAGAAAACAACAGGTACCATGTAGTCTCACTCCCATGTTGTATATAAAAATTGTGGCTTCATAAAGTTGAGAGTCAAATGGTAGTTACTAGACATTGGGGAGAGTTGAGACAAAAGAGAACTGGGAAAAGCTGATCAATGTTCCCACTGATAACATATAATTAGTTGATATAAAGAAGTTCTGGAATATTGAGCAGTAGGTAGTTATAAATAATGATGCTCTCTTGTATATTTAAAAGTGCTACATGAAAGAATTTTGAATGATTTTAATATAAAGAAATGATAAATGTTATTAAACAGGTTTACTATGATTTGAACAATAGGTGTTATAGATTAAAAACTAGTGGTCAACTTAACGCCAGCGGAATTAAATTAGCATGGTGCTGAGCGTAGATGTTCCACCTGAGAAAAGTTGTCAGCATAAATAGAGACGTGGAGAAGGAGAAAAGAGGCATTGAGAGTTCTCCTACATGTTGCTGTTTGAGCCATTGGTTCTCCTGGAGATGCTCTGGTCTTCATATTGAGCATTGCTTCCTGGCTCTGGAGGGGAAGACGTGTGCCACTTAATCTCCAAGATGAACTTGTCACGCTGGCTTCCTGGGTTGTTCTGGACTGTGTTTATCATCAGAGGAGCTCAGGACCTCTGTGTTGCTGAGGATGGCTGTGGTGCTTTTCAGGACAGCCCTGATCTTTGTTTTGAGTGTGACTTCTCGGCTCCAGCGTAGAACCCTCAACCTACCAGCACAGCTCCTTCACCCCACTGGCATAGACTTTCTAGCTTCTACCACTGACCCTTGGACCTTCCCAGCATGGATCCATAAAACAGACTGGTGAGTGTACTTTGTGTGGGCTCTAGATCTCCAGCTGGACTCATGGGAAGCATTGTCATGGGTTTTGGGTTTTCATCTGGACTCATGCAGGACATTGCTGTGGGATTCAGGCCCTTGGTTGAATATTCTATGTCTTTGGTGTTGTGGTTAGATTTCCTGCAGTTTCTTATGTTAACTCTGGGTGACCATCATAAAATAATATTATAAATTCCATGTCCTGATTTTAATTGTTCTCACAACCCCTGAATGCAACAATAGGTAATATGTACATATGTCAAAATATGATTCCCATAAATGTACAATTTATGTATCAATTAAAATAATTTAATTTCAATTTAAAAATAAAAAGTGGCAATAGTAAATTTTTATTTATCAATATACTTTAATATAAGTGGATTAAGTTCTCTAGTCAAAAGACTTAGAGTGAATGAATGAATGAAAAATGACCAACTATATGCTGAAGGGTCATTTTAACTGTAAGGACACACATAGACTGAAAGTTAGGAACTGAAAGAGATACTAAGCAAATAATATTAAAAAGACTATAGGAGTGGCTATGATGATAGGAGACAAAATGACTTTTAGGTCAAAAATTGTAATGAGAGACAAAGAAGATTATTACATAATGATACGAGAATACAAAAATGTTAATATGTTTGCATCTTAAATCAGAGCACCTAAAAGGAGAAAAGCAAGTGTTAACAGAACTGAAGGAAGAGTTAGCAATAAAATAATATCACGGAGTTTAAACACTCCACTTTTAACAAGGATAGATCTAATAAACAGAAAGCCATTAGAAAATAGCAGACTTGGACAACACTAAAGAACAAATGGACTAACACACGAATATATAACATATGATCAAATAGCAGCAGAATTCATTTTTAATTACACATAGAATATTCTCCAGAATAGATATTATGCTAGGTCACAATACAAGTTTTCACAAATTCAAGAAGATTCAACTCATGATAATCATGATTTCTTGCAAGTTTTAATCTAGAAATAAGTGACAGGAATAACATTTTAAAATTCACAAATATGAGAAAATTAATCAACATTCTACCAAAGAACCAACTGGTCAAAGAAATGAACAGTGAAAAAAAATTGTAAGAAAAATGAGAACACAACATACTAAAAGTTATGGGATGTAGTAAAAGCTTTTTTAAAAGTTTATAATGATATGCCTGCATTAATAGAAGGGTTATAAATCTTTCTCCACATCTAAATTCTCACCTCAGAAGAGTAGCAAAAGAACAATGTAATTCTAGTTATCAGAATATATGAAGTAAGAGAGATCATATCAGAAATGGAGACTAGAAAAAGAGTAGAGGAGGTAAGCAAATCAAATACTGTTTTGAAATGATAGTTAAACTTTTACCCAATCTAAGAAAAAAAGAAGACAATCAAATGAACTTGGAATTGAAAGGAGACATTACAATGATTGACACAGAAATAGAATTTTAAGCAATTACTATGAACAAATATGCACTAACACATTGGATATCCTGAAGACAGTTAAATCCATAGAAACATGCAACCTACTAAGATTGAATCATAAATAGAAAAATTAAACAAATCAATAATTAATAAAGAAAATAAATTAATAAAACTCTCAAATACTCAGTAATTAATAGATTAACTGGAGAATTCTGTCAATCATTTAAAGAATTACTACCAATCCTTGTTAAACTCTTCCAAAATGCAAATTAATTTTACAAAATGATCATTACTCTGATACCACAGCCAGAAAAGGACACAACTAAAAAGAAAATTACAGGTCAACATCCTGGATGAACATAAATGAAAATATCCTCACCAAAAGATTAGGAAAATATTTTCAGTAGCACATTAAGAGGATCATTCACTGTGGCCAGGTGGAATTGAGCCTTCTTCTATAAAGAGAGTTCTACACAGGCAAATCACTTGATACACTACATTAGCAAAATGAAAGATAAAAGTGCTATGATCGTGTAAATAACTGCATGAAATGCATTTGAAAATTCAACAACAATTTATGGTAAAAATAATAAAGCATAGAATATAATACATATGCAGTCTATAAATAATAAATTAAATACCTTAACATAATAAAAGCTGTATCAGGTCATACACAGCCATGACAAAGTTGAAAGTTTTCTCTAACTCCAGTGGCATGCTCACTCATATTATTTCTACTTAGTTCTGTATTGGAGAGTCTAGCTAAAAAGTCAGGCAAAAGAAAGGATATGGGGAAAGATGACTGGCTACACATATTGGGATGAAAGGCAGAAATTGCCTCTTTGGGCCATGACTCAAGATAAAGTTTTTCACAAGAGTAAGTTGCATGTTTTATATTTATGAAGGGATTATGAAATCAGGCCCCCTTTACTGTGAAAATTCAGTGACTATTGGGAAAAGAGCCTCTAGAAATGTTTTTATGGTAGTCATTGGGAATGGTAAAATGAGGAAATAAAATTGGAAGTTATCCAGGACTGGATAGTTACAAATGGAGTCAGAAACAGGGAGACAGGATTCAGCGTGAAAACTTAAAGTACTGACAAGAGGCCAAGAGACTGGATTATTGGGCTGTGCCCTGCGGTAAACTGCAACTATGATCTTGAGAGTGCAGAACTCGTTATTGTAACCATTATTAGTCACATTCTTTGGACTTAAGACTTCAAGATATCTTCCAACTATCAGTGTTGCAAAATCATTAAATAAACTTCCAATTTACACCTCAGTTTAGCCGAAAGCTTGTTCAATCACTTTCATCATCCATATTTTACCTCCTAATTTCCTATATGTATCACCCCAAAACATATCCTTCTATATCCTGCTTATGTGACTATGTATTTGTCAATTAGTGCTTTGATTAATGAGAGGATAGTTTCTTAGTGATTGTATATTTTCTCTACCTAACATTTCATATAGAATATTACACACAAAAGTCATGTAAAAAGCATTAAGTATGTAACACAAAATATATTTCTTAAATTTATAGTCATTTTCTGAGGATATACCCTAGAAAACAAACAGGAATATCTTTTATTTGCTACCATTTTGTCAACTTGAAGACACTATATTTGATGACTATGGAATGCAACATATGAGAAGCTAAATTAATCCAACCTCTGGAAAAAAAAATGAAAGGCATAAAAAGGCCAAGGCAGCTTCTGGATTGTTTCACCATGTTGCCCCCTGGGCTTGTCTTTGGTGAGCTGAACAGCTGTGGTTGCTTCTTGTGTTCTCATTTTGTGTTCTTAATTTTTTTTTTAGTTTAATTCCTGGGTTGATTGTAAACTGCCTATGGTGAGCAGCTTTGTTGCTAGTATTTCGAACCTTTAGGAAATGACTACTCAGAGATGTAGCTGGCTTTTGGTCTTTGAGTCTGTTGCAAGATCCCATTTCTTCAATTTGTTGGGAATGAGAAGTTGATGTCTAAGGTGGAAGTGGAGAGTTTTAGGGAGAAGGGTGGGTAGAAGCAACATGAGCATGGTTTAAAAAGGTGAGGACCAGGAAGCACTCACTTGAAAGAAAAATGGGTGTTTTGAAGCAATGTTTTGTGCCCTGAGTTATAGAAAGTGCTATACAGTTTATTAATTTTTAACAAAAACTCATTTCTCAAATGAACCTATTACCATTTTGTGTGTGTGTGTGTGTGTGTGTGTGTGTGTATGAGGGAAATAAAGAGAAAGCCTGAGTTCTGGTGTTAGAGAAGATAAACTTGCCATGGGTGCGGCATTAGACATTTTAGTCAGGGTGCAAATATGGAAGCAGAATCCAGTCTCCTAGTGAGAAAGTCCAGTAACCATAAATTATCACTCCATGCCTTTAAATGGAGTCTACAATGGATAAGAATGACGGTTCCCACAAGGCTGTGGCAGATGGATCTCTGTGAGTTAAAAGACAGGAATATATTATAAGTTAAAACATATAGAATGTATCAAACGCTCAACTAATTCTTATTTCTATTCCTGAATCTTCAACTAGTTAAATAGATGATCAAAAGCTTATCAAGTTTAAGCATTTGGAAAATATGTAAAGTGTGTTTTTAATTTTTAAATTGGAAAAATAATTTTTTAAATAAGAGAATCACAGGGACCTTATGAGAAGAACCATGTCACTTTAGAGTTTCCAGTTCCCTGTGCATGGAATGCTAGTCGTAATCACACTTTTGTCCAAAAAACTGTATGTGGAAAGATTACATTTTTGAAAGGTAAGTAGTTGCAAGGAAACAGAAGCCTAAAGATGTGCTCATGGTGCTAGATGATGATATTATTGCTGATATTGATGATGATAAGTTCATTATTAAGAGCCCTATTGCTTTTAAAATTTCTACTTCTGTATTCTTGCTGCTCTCTTAAGATTTGCAAAATCAAAAGTATAAAAAAATTAAAGATAAAAGATAAAAGATAGGTCACTGGAACCATGGAGATATTTTGAGAATTGAAAGAGGACAAATAGATGAGGAAAGGAGAAAAGGAAGGGAGAAGAGGAAAAGGGGACATAAACCATTAAGATGTGTTGCATGCATGTGTCGATTTCCCATGATGAATGTAGTCAAGTACTACAAACATGAACTAACAAAAACAACAAACAGATGATTTTAATTCCTTCTAATGCAACTCAATAGCACTGTATAACTCTGGCTATTATGTAAAAAAGACAAAATTAGAGTTCTTGTCTCTTTGTGATTGCCAGTGCCAGTGAAGATTATCTTTGCTGAAATGCCTCATAACTAGCAGCTTCTTTGCTGATCACAAGGAGGTAATCACTGTCAGAGATTGGGGTGCAATAACCAGGCCATGACATGTCTGTACCACTTTAATGATCCTTTTATCTCTTTCCTTTGGGACTAATAGGATTAGGAAGCAGATTGAACTCCATGGAGCTTGTTCTCTTTACGCAGTTCATTCCAGGAAACTGTTTTATTCCTGCTTCTACCAGCCAGAGTTGTACAAAATCATTTGACTTAAGTTGTATCATTTGTAAAACTTCCATAACAGGTTTGATCCCACTGCTTGACCCACTGATAGAAAGGATGAGCAAAGAGGCTTGGAAGCCCTCTGAAATGAATATCATACCCTTCAAATGCCACTGACCCTAATGAGAAATAAAATAGGAAAGATAATATATAGAGATAGATATAGCTGCATACAGAGAATACCAGTAAAATGGAGGGGGGAATCCAGTAAGACATGCTTTTAAAAGAACAGGTAGAAAAGATAGTTTGCATAATATTTAGTTGAGGGTACATATTAGAGTAATAGAATAATGTAAGCTGGACCATGAATGCTTAAATCTATAATAAAAATGTATGGTCAACATAAAAGTTTTAAAATTTCATTTTCTTTTTAGTATTTCATTCTGGTCATAAAGAAGATTAAGTCATGAGTATTCACTAATGCCAAAGCTGTAATGCAAAGGGTTGAAGAAAGTGACTCTGTTCAAAGACCCCATTTTCTTTTAGGTCAAAAGGGGTAATTTCTAGATGAAGTTTAGTATAAACATTGATGTGAAACCAGTATAACATATGGAGATTACATAGCATCTCTTTCAACTCTCAAGAATTGGAACTCAGCTTGTTAGTATTTTGCAGAAATGTAAGATTTTCCATGATCTCTATAATTGAGGGAAAAGGAAAAGAAATACATAAGGATGGAAGACAGGCTCCTCTTGTTATCATTTCCACTGAGAGAGAACTGGAGGCTGTAGCATATAAATCTATAAGATATTTTCATTACTGGGCAAAATTCTGAAGTCATTCATTGTATGAATAATTTGCAAGAATATTTATAATTCAGAAGAATGCTAGTCTGAAGCTAGTCTGGTACTACATATGATACCATAAATTAGTTCAGCATTTTGATAGGTTACAGACAAAAATGAGAGATAAGAATATATATAGCCTTTGAGTAGAATCTGAATAAACTTTTTCATTATGTCATTTGGAAGAAAATGGAGAAATGAGGGCTCTGTGATGGGCAATAATTGATAACATTTATTGTTAAAAATGTTGTTAGATTTAACTGGGTCACAAATGTGTTATAGAGTATATTTTGTTTATGTTGGTGCACGGATTGAACACTTAGTAGATGCTCAGAAATGTTAGTATTTTAAGAAGTAAAGGAATGAATATGAAACAGATTCACTGAGTCTTAGCTGGTTATCTCAGCACTTTGGATAAGGACTGTACTGAAAGAAATCTCCAAAGTGGTTTTTACTGATGCTTCATGGACGGTTCTTAAGTGTTTGCAGGCAGTGATGAAGTTGTCTCTAAATCTTAAAAATGAACTAATGATCATTATCAGACTGAGAACTTTATGTCAACATTGAGGACAATAATACATTTAAGTCTCAGAACATAGATGTTTGGTGATTGATGTATTCTCTTAAAATTTTTGTATATCTCTAGATCTCTTGCAAAAGTACTTTACATCATAAAATATCTGAGTGTATCAGAGGCTTTTCTATCTGTGAATTGTGACAATCTTGAAGTATATTTAATGAACTTGAGATAGTTTAACTTAATGTATCTGCTTTCACTTTACAATGAGCAAGAAAACTTTGACCTCACAATGAATATATTGGAGTTGGCAAGAACTGTGAGTTGTAGTTTTGTGATGTACATTTCTGATAATGGTCTCTATAATTAAGATGACCAATTGCTAATGTGGTTGGAGAGATTCCAAGAACTCTGATACAAAGCCTACCAATTATAATGCATTTCCCACTACTGTCCTGGGGGATTAATAATGTTTTTCATTGGGTTTATTGAAATTCTTCAACAAATTTAAAACTATTTCCATTCATAATGGAAGATATAATATTATATCTACATGTACAGAAAAGCACAGGAAATGAGAGACACATTGATCATCTCTAAGTATCTGTAATAGTTATATCTTGTACTTTTTTATGTGTTTTCATAATTACATTTTATCTCATTGATATTGAGTGTTTATAAATGAATTCACAATATATTGATCTTTTTGTCAAGGATTAATAAATAATCTAAGTGGAGATGAAAGGCAAGGGATAACATACATAGGTGAATCAATTCTTTTTATATATACAGTGTCAGTAAGTAATAAAGAAGATTCCTCATAATTATATTATTTTATTCCTCTTCTTTATTTTCACTGTTAGATTTTTCCCTTGGTACTCATAAATGTTTATGGAACTAGATTGAATCATCAATATCACAGCCATAGTGAAATATTATTTTAAAAGGCATTGTTCCAGTATTGACCTCAAACATAAGTGTTTTAAATCATATAATTTATCTTTAAATCTCTACTGTGAAGCATAATACATGACATTTAATATTGAGTCAATGTATGTTAATTGAAAGAATGCATGAATAAATATTCTGCTCTTCAATTAGCTTTAATTGGAAGTTATTTATTTCATAGCATGGTATTACTTTGAAAGAAAATTGAGGCATGCTCAAGAATGCCGATATTTAGAATATCTGGAAAGTCGGAACTTGGCTGTTTTGGATTTTTGCCTGAATTTTTCTTTATGTTTGAAGTATTGAGAGATTTTAAAAGACATTTATTTTTATGTAGTTTTTTTTTGTCTTCGATCTGAATGGTTTTGTGACATTTGTTAAGTAAATATTTTTGTGTTCATACAGTATTAAACAGTGAGACTATACCTGTGTGTAAATTACACACATGGTTTTGCTTCTTTCAAACTCTTCTTCCGTGTACATGTAAGTATGAACTAAACTAAAATAAACAAATATTTAAATCCATAGCTGCTTTCTCGTAGAAATCTTCTATCTCTACTGTTTAGTCAATGACAGAAGAATTGAAAAACTTAAATTTAAATTGCAGGACAACATAAATTTAGGGCTTTTGTTTGGATCAGGATATATAATGATGCAGCAATGTGAAATAATTTTAGGAAACAGCCAAATGAGGATAGTTATAACAGGCATTGGGCCTATAGAGGAGGAAGAGATTAAGTCTGAGAATTTCCATGAAATTTTGTCTCTTCTAAGGCCCTCAGTGAAAGAGCAAATTGGAAAAATTCACTGGCCAGAAAAGAAAAAGTGTGAAAACCTGTATGTTTTGGCAATGGTTACAGATAAAGAGGAAACTTGGCTTTTTAGAATGAATTATTGTTCACCTCACTACAGTCTGGAGTTCTAATTTATTCCACCAGATGGCCAAGGATACTGGAAACTGAGAGATTAAAGTAGAGTAGCCCTTGTCTGCCGAGATATCAGAAGCCTATACATATCCTCCTCCTACAAACTTTGTCTATTCGTTTTCTTCCACCAATGAAATTCAATCAAATATGAATACATAACTAAAACAAATACAAAATACATGTTACAAAAACAGCAAGCAGCTATTTTAAACCTCAAGGACATCAGATATTAAAATTATTACTTAAGAAATTAAAAAAATAAGAAATAATAAAACTCTTAGAGAACTACAATGCATATTTGAAAAAGTGACTGTAGAATAAGAGAGCTTAAAAAACAACCAAATAGACTTGGACTTTGTATTAGTCAATGTAAATTAGCCTATGTTTCTTCAAAAAAGCAACCCAAGTTGCTTAAAGCCTGGTGAGGAACATCTGACACTCTGTGGCAACCCTTTCCATGCAGCAACTTAGAAATCCAAGTTGATTGAATGTCGTACAACTGCTCTTTCAATATAAAGTCTTCATCTTGCCTGGGACTAAGGAGCAGTTAAGCAGTAGCAAATAGGCTCATTTGGGAGTCTTCTCAGAAGTGACAGGAACCGTAACTACCCAAAACTCAGAAGACGACATGACATCTAAAAAATGGGTTCTTTTCACTCTCAGACGAAGGACTTAAATCCAGAACATATAAAGAACTAAAAAAAAAATCAAGCCCTCCAAATTCAAAGACCCTCTCCAAAAATGGGCATCGGAGATGAACACACAGTTCTTAGATGAAGATATACAAATGGCAAATAAATAGAGGAAGAAATATTTACCATCACTGGTCATTTGAGAAGTGCAAATTAAAACAACATTGAGGTTTCTTCATCTCACCCCGGAAAGAATAGCTGCCATCACGAAAACAACTGATAACAAATGTTGGCAAGGCTGCAGGGAAAAAGGAACACTGCTCCACTGTTTATGGGAGTGTAGACTGGTGCAACCACTATGGAAATCAGTATGGAGAATTCTCAGAAGGCTAGGATTGGAACTTCCATTCAATCTAGCTATTCTCCTCTTAGGTATCTTCCCAGAAAAACTGAAAAGTTTGTATCACAGTGATATATGTGCACCCATGTTCATAGAAGCACAATTTGTAATAGCTAAATCTTGGAAACAACCAAGATGATCATCAACCACAGGGTGGAGGAAAAAGATGTGGTATTTTTATACAATGGAATATTACTCAGCTATAAAAAAGGATGATCTTGAGGCCTTCATAGGCAAATGGAGACAACTTGAGACTATCCTCATTAGTGAAATAAGTAAGAATCAAATTTATAAACATCGTGTCTCTAGTGTAAAAAGTAAATAAGAACTACAAGTGTAATAAAACCAAAATGTGTAATTGCTATTATAAAAAAGAGAGGAAAAGGAAGTGCAAAAGGCATAACTGCAGGTATAACTGCAGGTATGTTTAAGTGTGTAGGATAGATAACCATATTACTAAGTTTTTGTTGGATCATGGGACAGATCTATTTTCTGTCTCACTGTTTGAATGTCAACTTCGTATGCTTTAATTTTGTAACTTGAACAACTATTTCTAAGAGGAAAATATGTAATTTATCAACTAGTGATTTCTTATTTATCTTTTTTTGAAATTCTGTATTATTTCTACCCTTTTTCTGCTTTTTTCTCTTTAAATAAAATTTTTAAAAAATATGAAAAATAAAAAATGGGTTCTGAAAAACGTGGTAACTCAAAAAATAATTTTGTTCTATGTCTTTCCAGAATTCTATAATAATTTAAAACTTTAGCAGATGAATTTAGTATATGACATATGACAAAAATAAATCATAAGCTATCTGATAATAAACTAATCAGAAGTTATTATATATAGGTTAACAAAAATAAATAAATTCATCATGGAGATGCTGGGCTGTAGAAACCTTGGAAAAACAGTTTAAGAAACATAAGGAAAAAACCCAAGAAAGCTAATACATATCATTTAGAATTCTAAAAGGAGAACATAGAAAGGTTGGGGGAATACAAAATGTTTAAAATTTTTGACAATTCATAAAAAGAATAAATAAACTCAAAACTACCGGGTAAGCTAAGCAGGATAAATACATTGGAATTCAAATGTAATCACAACATAGTGAAACCACAGAACACCAAAGGTAACTTAGTATTTGGCCAACAAAGATATGCCAGAGTAAAGTCTGTAGATTTAGTAAAAAGTTGGATAAGAGGAGTGAATAAAATGAATTTGTAGATTAACATTCCAAACTGTCTTGTTAGCCCAGTTGGGAAGTGACGGTTTTCATTGCACTAGGACAGTCTGGAAGGTAAAAGTTTCTTGAATGAAGTTTTGAGTGTGTCAGCTTGGAGATGTCTAAGAGATATTGAAAGGGAACTATCAAGTGGAAAGTTAGGTGATCAAAACTGACCTTTATTTAGGTAATTAAACCTATATAAAATGTTTTGGTTAAACTTCACATTTGGTGGGAAATTAGGTGAAGGAGTTAGATGTCCTCAGTAATGTCCTTCTAGGAACGAACTTGTATCTTGAAATATTCCATTTGCTGGTTATAAGACAGTAAGTTAGTGTGAAGAAATGAAAAAGAAAAAGAAACTAAATACCAGGTAGCATCAAAGGCCATGAAGGGCAGTGTGCACAGAGGACTGGGGAGAGCTGCTGTTGTGATAAAGGCATGAATTGTAGGTGGGAGCACAAAGAATGTGGAAAGAGGTAAACACTAGAGCTAAATTTGTGGCTTTAAAATTTTGATTACTGTCATTTTAAAATATTTAATAATGGGTTAATGTGTGATGTCTTTACATATATCAAGTTTACAAGGATTAAATCAGGGAAGTTAGCATTTTTATGGTAACTGTATAGTACAGTTTGTGGTACTGTATAGTATTAAACATACATATATGTAATACTGATCAAATCATGATGATTGTCATTTCCATGTTCTTATTTATGTTTGGAGTCTTAGAGCTCTTACTTCATTTATTTTATTTTAATTAAGACACTCGTTGTATTATGATGTCTTTAACTCTTTCAGGAAAATGCATACAATAGGAATAACTAGGTAGAACGGAATTTCTAATTTTAGTTTCTTAAGAATTTCAGTCTTATTTGTATAGTAGTTGCACAAGTATACAGTCACATCACCAGTGTAGAACACCCTTGCCAGCAGTTGTTATTATTTGATTTCTTGAGTAGCCATTCTACCTGGATTAAGGTTAAATTTCAAAGTTTTTTAATTTGCATTTGTCTAATGGCCAAAGACACTGAATATTATCTTATATACTTTTTGACTATTTTTTTTCTGAGGTGTCCATTTTGTTCATTTGTCCAAATGGTCAAAATATTTTGAGTTTTTCTATATTTGAAATGTTAGATCTCCATTCAAGGACAAATTGGCAAACACTTCTTGCAATTTTTAGATTGCATTTTCATTCTGTTTATTGTTTCCTTTGTTGTGAAGAAGCTTTCTAATTTGATATAATGCCATTTATTTTTTGTGTGTTTTTTTCTTATGTAATTGGGGTTCTGTTTAAAAATCTTCACCTATACTTACATCTTCAAGAATTTTACCTATTTTATCTTCCACCAGATTGGGCTCCTTTTTTAAAATTTAGATCTTTGATGCATTTTTACTTTATTTGAGTACATGGTCAGAGGTACTGCATGTGGATTGCCAATTTTGACAGCATCATTTGGTGAAGAGGTTATCTTTTCTCCAGGATATCATTTTGGTGCCTTTGTCAAAGGTTAAATTCTGGGCCTGGGCTTGTTTATTCATCCTCCATTCTATTACATTGATATACATGTCTATTTTTTGTACCATTATCATGCTACGTTTTTATCAGTGTACTTTTATAGTGTGACTTGACATTGGGAATTATAGTGCCTCATATACTGTTCTCGTTGCCTAGCATTGCTTTTACTAGTCTGGGTCTCTTCTGGTTTTTTAAGTTTTTTTTTTCTCTGATTCTGTGTGAATGCTGTTGGTATTTTGATGTGGACTGCATTAAATCTATAGATGAGTTTTGGTAAAATGGCTATCTTGACAGTACTAGTTCTACCTAATGAGGAACAGGATATGTCTTTCCATTTTTTGGTGTCCCCTTTGATCTCCTTTTTTAAGTATTATAGTTTTCATTGCACAGGTCTTTTACATCTATGGTTAAGTTAATATCTAGGTATTTAACTTTTTGAAGCTATTGTGAATGGTATTCTTTTCTTGATTTCTTCCTCAGTGTGTTCATTTTACTGATGTAAGGAACACGATGGATTTTTGTTTGCTGATTTTTATATTCTACTACTTTGATAAGTTAATTTATTCAAGGATTATTTGAGGATTTTAGAAAAATTTTCTTAGTATAAGATCATGTCATCTGTGGCCAAGTAATTAATTTCTTATTGTATAGACACATATATATTTCTTTCTTTTGCCTGGTAGCTCTATTGTTTTGAATACTGTATTGCACAGGAGAGGCGGGAGTGGGCAATCTTATTCCTAATTTTAGGAGAAAATTTCTTAACTTTTTTCCACTTAGTATAATGTTGGAAGTTTTGTATAAATGGCTTTCATCAGACTGAGATATTGTCATCCTATGTCTATGTTCTTTGGGTTTTTTAAATCATAAATGAAGAATAGATTTTGTCAAAGGGATTTTCTTCAAGTGTATTGATGATTATGTGTTTTTTGTGCTTGCTTCTCTTTATACAATATATTGCATTATTAACTTACATATGTTGACTAGCCTTGCATCCTGAAGAAGAATACAATCTTTTTTAAATGATTTATTACAACTCTTTGCCAGTATCTTGTTGAGGAATTTTGCATTTATGTTCACTAGTGATTATCCTGTAATTACCCTTTTTTTTAGTTAAGTCCTTGTCTGATTTTGAAATCACAATAACACTAGCTTCCATCAACTATTTTGCAATATTCCATCTCTTTAAATTTGTTTGAATAGCCTGAAGAATTTTACATTAGAATTTCCTGTAGCTCTTGTAAAATTCAGCAGTGAATTCATGAGGGTCTGGATTTTTTGTAAATTTTTGTTACTGTCTCAGTTTCATTATTTGTTGTTAGAGTGTTCTGTTTTTATATCTTCTTAGTTCAGCTGTGGTTATTTACATGCATTCCAAAATTTTTCATTTATTCTAGATTTTCCAATTTATTGGAGTATCAGTTTTCAAAATAGCTACTTATAATCCTCTGAATTTGGTGGGGGCAGCCATTGTGATTTTGCTTTTTTCATCTCTAATTGCACTGATATGGGTTTTCTCTTTTCTTCTTTTGATAAGTTTGGCTAAGGTGTTGTGTATTTTGTTTCTACTTTTGAAAAACCAGTTCTTTGATTCATTAATTCTTTGTATTCTTTTTTTGTGTATCTAAATTTCATTAATTTCTGCTGTGATATTTTAAATTTCCTTCCTTGTACTGGTTTGGATTTGCACTGTTCTTGTCCCCCCGCCCTAGGGACTTGAGATGTATCATGATGTTATTTATTTGAGCTCAACTTATTTATCTGATGTGGGCATTCACAGTGATAAACTTCCATCTTAGAACTGCTTTCTTTGTGTCCCTTAGGTTCTAATATGTTTTGCAGGCAGTGTCCTCCCAGGCATGGCTCAGGTTCCTCCTTTAAACTCCCCTGATACTAACCATGGATCTGGTGAGTTTTTCCTTCTGTATGCCTTTGCACATCTAGCTTTGTTGCTCCTGCTCAGGTGACAAATTTTTGTTTTGCACATGTCAGAACCATCCCCTCTTAACCCTACCTCTGGTTGGCCATGATAAACCTTTTATTTCCAAAATATGTAATAAGTTATTGAGAACAATAGTGACCTCACTGTACTGTGAAACAACAGTATGTATTCTTTCAATAGTATCTGTTTTGCTGTTTCCAATCTTCCTCTGCTCCTCTGGTAATCACCATTCTGCATACAGGTCTACTTATTATTATTATTATTTTTTTGGCATGCACATGTGGTATTTTTTTCTGTATTAGTTTTTTTTTTTTTACCTCACATAATGTCCTCAAGTTCTATCTATTGTGCTGTAAATTATAGAATATCATTTTCTTGTATGGTTGAATAGTATTATGCTGTCTATATATACATGTTTTTCTTTACTCATCCATTGGTGCACTTCTAGATTGATTCCATATGTTAGCTATTGCCAACAGTAGGTCATTAAGTGTATACATGCTAGTGTCTGTTTGATGTGCCAATTTCATTTCCTTTGCATATATATCCAGTTGTAGCTTTTAAGAGATGAAAGCAAATGGGCATGTATTGGAGAACTAATGGAATGGAATCAGTAAATCTTAAATACTAAGAAAATAGAAATCATCACTATAAATAATCCAATAATTTACTAAAACAGAGAAAGACAAGATTTCGGAAAGAAAAACATGATTCAAAAAAAGGCAAACAAGGCAAGACATAACTGCACCTAAAATTAGAAATGAGGGTGAAAGTATGAGTGAATGTTTACTAAACATAAGGCCTGTATCAGACATTTTGTATATATTTGACTTACTCTACAATAATAGAGAAGATGTTTGTTTGCAAATCATAATGAAATGAGATACAAAGGAGTCAATAATTTTTCAAGATTCTGGTAAGAGGGCAAGTAAAGAGATTCAAAGCATCAGGAGAATCATTCTGATATAATAAATTTTATCACATTCACTGTGGCAGTAAAACCAAGGTAAGACATTTGGAGTGGCTGGGATGTGGGAGAGTGGGATAGAAAAATAATATTAAAAAGTTAAAGAAGTGTTTACTTGCTTGTTCCTATATTTTGCACAACTTGAGCAAGCTTCTTTGGTGAGCCTATATGTGCAGGGAGCAGGGAAGAAAGGAAAGCACAGGTGTGAAACCGGGTATAAGATTTAAATAGCAGTGCTGTGAAATAAGAAAAGAACACTTACAACAAACACACATGACCAGATTTCCCTTCTATGTCAACCCTCTGACCAAAATTAATTTTAAGTGATTGTCCAGTCTCTCTTCTTTCCTTCAAAATCAAGTTTCTAGGAAGCTCCATTTTCTGACTTTATTTTCTTCTTTCTTTGTCCCATTCAACCTATAATAACTGGGTCTTTCACTCACTGTTTCAATGAACCTTCATTAGTCACCATGAACCTCTCTAGACAATAATGTTATGGGCTCACTTTAGGTTTTCTATTACATGATACTATTACTGTTCAAAACTGTTACTCTGCTCTTCAAAGTACATCTTCCTGTTTGTTTCCTACAATATAATCTTTTGTTGTTGTTTCTCTGGCTTCGTTAGCTAGTGATGCTTACTTCTCTGTACTTATTTGCTTATCAAATATTAATTGATATTTGTGTTTTGAAACTAGCCCATTTCTCCTCCACTTTCCCTCTTCATCCTTTCTCCACTCTTATCTGCTCTTTTCCTCTCACCTCACCTCTTCCTGTCTTCTTCTTTTTTTTATACTGGGGAATGAACTCACGACCTTGCACTTGCAAGGTAGGCACTTAAGCCACTGAGCTAAATCCCCAGCCTTCTCTCTTCTCTTCTTAAGTGAATGGCATCAACTACCAAGACTTTGAAATACTTATAACATTTATAATACCCATAATCAAATAACAGCTTACTATGAGCTACAGATGCTATAATATTGAATCTATCTAACAATAAGGATATAAAAATTATAAAAACATGTTGAATGTTTAAATTTAAAAAATGATTTCAGCAAAAGGTACATTACCATTGATCCTCTTTTAAATACTTCTGCTCACTTTGAACACTTATCCCATTGTTTGCCATGCTCTGAAAGAGTTCTTGTTGGGTGTATGACTTTACAGGGTTTTAAGAGATACAAAAAATTTGCTACTTGTTTTTACAAACCTGCCATCCACCAGAGTCTTATAAAAGCATTAAAGTGTGTCATCTTCCATCTCATTCTTTAGATCTAGCATAGGGCAACTTCAGGCTCCTTACCAGAATCTAGATGACCAGGAAAAGTAAGTATTTTGAATACCTTCAGAATATCAAGACAACCACCATAGCGCAGCTAATGACCCTCACAAAAGTGGACACAGGAATTGAGATGTGTTTTGTACATATACCAACTCCCTACAAGGAACATGTGTACTCCAAACATGTACCTAATAAAAATGGTATAAAACTTAAAGAAAAAATGTCCATGAATCTTGGATTCAGCTCCTAACCCACTGGGTTCTACATTTATGTCTGGATGTAAATTGCAAAAGACACACCAGGTTATATGTACTTGTCAACAAACTTTATCAGCAGGTAGAAAAAAGAAAGGACTTTCAGAACTTCTTTAGAAAGTGGCAGGATTAATGAGAAATATGTGTTCAAAACAAAGAGGCATATGTTGAGGGGAATTATTGCCAATGCATTTTAAGTACACATTCTTAAATATTTAACATTCATTTATATATATAATTATGTAATATATATAATATACCTATAACTATATCTATATATCTATAGTCTTTTTGAGACAGAGTCTTGCTGTGCAGTTCAGGCTGTCCTTGAGCTCATTTTGTAGCCCAGGCTGGTCTCAAACTCATCACAATCCTCCTGCCTCAGCCTCCTGACTGCTGGGATTACAGGTGTGAGCCACCACTCCCAGCCTCATTTTATGTTTTGATCATATATCAAACAAATATTAATGTAAATGTACATATTTAGTGTTCATCATATCTTTTAGGGAGGAATGTTTGAAAATTGTATTAATAAACTTGAGTACATAATAATTACCTTTACCCTGGAGAACTGGTACATATACATATTAGATCTTGATTATTTTTAATCCTCTCCTATTCCTCTCTTTCTCTTTCCTTATATTCATTTCCCATCTCTACAAAATTTATAGGGAAGGATTTTGATTTCTCTTTTTTTATAAGAACTGTGGCAAGGAGATTCTTAGTTAAGCTCTCAGAAGATTTTTAAACTAACAAGTGATATAAAAATGACCAATTTGAATTAATGTCTTCCCAAATTGAATAACTATCCTATAGGTAAACTGAATCATTATCCTGCAGATAAACCAAAGATTTCTAAAGGTTTACCTTGAGTTTTGAACTTCCTACTTAACTCTAGATCTATCTATCAATGCATTTATTTACACACTCATTCCTTCTCTAATTGAAGAAATATTTACTATGCACAACCTAATGTGTCAGCCATTAGACAGAGAACAGAAATAAAGAGTTAGGATATTTCTTAACATAGCTAAGAGTCTAACAGGATGGATAGTAATTTCAACATGTTGAATAATACTCTCTCTCAAATGTCCATGTCTCCTTGCTAATGTTCTGAATGTGTTATGTTAGATAGTAAACAGGACTTTGTAGTGTTGATTAAGGTTATTGATTGTGAAGCAGGAGAATACTTTAAATTATATGATTGTAATCTTATCAAACATTAAAAGCAGAGATTATTTGCTCACTGAAGTTGAAGAAAGTAGAAAGATAGAAAAAGAGACGAGATAGGGCTTGATTCATGGTTATTGGCTTTGAAGGTAAAAGGGCCCTGAATCAAGGAGTAAGTGTCATTTAGAAGTTGAGAGCAGTCTCTCAGTGATAGCTAGCAATGAAAAGAGACCTTAGTTCTATAACTGTATGGAAACAAATTCTGTCAGCAGAATCCATGAGTCTTAAAGCAGGAATTTTCACTCAAGGTTTTTAGAAAAGAACATAATCCTGCAGAACCATGATATTTTGGTTTTGTGCCAACTTAAACACAAACCTAGATTTTTTTTCTTTTAAAAATTTGTAAAATTTTTTGTGGTACGTGCTTGCAGTTTACTTTCCTTGTGGGAAGTTTGTAGATGTATGTATCTTAACTCTTTTATTACCCCTCCACCTCATCCTTCCCCGCTCTCTCTATTTCTTGATCCCTTTCCTTTTGAGAAAGATCTATATGCTTACTGCCTATTATCTAGTTTTAAAAATTTTTTTCTATTTATTTATATTTTGGATTTCATGTGATATTTAAGCTTGTGTGTCTGGTTTATTTCACTTAACATTATGGTCTCAAGGTGCATCCATTTTCCAGTAAAGAACTCAAAGTTCTCCTTCATGGCAGAGTAGTACTCCAAATCTCTATGGATTTCTATAGAGAAAAACCAAAGGGTGAGGTGGGTCCAAGGTGGGGAAAAATGGGAACTTGCAAGGCAGGCATGCATGAGGTGGGAAAGAGGTATGGTCAACCAATAAGATTAAGAGTGTAATTGCTCAGGTAAAATTGACTAAATTGGGAGCAAATGGGGGAGCAAGTCACATAGAAAGTGGGCATGAATACAAAAATGCAGAACAGGGCCTTTGCCTGTAGGGGTTGGGTTAGTGGCTCCTTCTGGTTTCCTTTGGTTTCCTCAAGGTGATCAGTACCTATTTAGAATATCAATCTCTGATGTTTATGTTTAGGGTGTGGTTGCATTTGTTTTGTCTTTTGTCTTGAGATTTGGCCCATAATGGGAGGTGTTTGTAAGGTATCTGGTCTTCTGCACTGGCTTCTTCCAGGGCCAATCTTATTTGACTACCTATAATATTCTATCTAACTTAACTTCCTGTAATATTCCCCTCTCTGAACAAGTAACCATAACTGCCATGAGGGAGTAATGGTCCGTGACCAATCTGGCTTCTTCAGGCTTAAGAGGGTCATAGGCTTCTTCAGGCTTAAGAGGGTCATAGGCTTCTTCAGGCTTAAGAGGGTCATAGGCTTCTTCAGGCTTAAGAGGGTCATAGGCTTCTTCAGGCTTAAGAGGGTCATAGGCTTCTTCAGGCTTAAGAGGGTCATAGGCTTCTTCAGGCTGAAGAGATCAGCAGTCAGAGATGGTCTGCAGGGAATCTATCTAAAAACCTTCAGTAGATACCAGTTATTTTCATTTGGGTATACATGCAGCTTAACTCTGGAGGAGACAAAGCCAAAGAAACAGTTAAGTATGCATGGGCCAAATAATAGAATCAACAGGATAATTTTGGTTACAGTTAACAAAGATTTCCACCAAGATGATCTAGTAATGGCTTCCCATATGGAGGATAAGGATATTTCCAGGGAATTTTAGAATCTGACATGCCATTGATTTAAACAGTTATTAAAGGATTAGGAGTGTATACTCAACATTCAATTTTTACAATTATACAAGTCTCTCCTGTGCTGTTAGAATGTCTAATGCCATTTGGTTTTGGAGAATGGCCTGTCTCCTCCATTTTTTTTTTTTTTAGAGAAGGACAAGCTGTGGTATCATTTAAGGCCATTCAGTATAATTAGTTAAGCCCTCAATATGTGTCATATAACCTTTTCTCAGGACAAGATTTGGTGGGTCCCAATAAAAGGAAACTAAAAGGAATATAGCATATTTGCCATTGGTTTTATCTGTATAATTACTTGGGGTTTGGCATCCTTTAACAAGGACAAATTTCAATCAAAGCATGTAAAATACAAATATGTGCACAAAGGCGTGTATTATCAAAGCATGAGCATTAGAGCTGACAAGTAAGTTTAGAAACTCTTTTTAAGGGATAGCAATTGTTACCTTATTACTCTTAGGTCCCTTTACTGATGGAATCTGACATTTTGTCACAAATCTCTCTAGTTTTAGTTATAGTTATCTCTAAATTTTTGATAACATATGAAAACCAGATTAATATATCATTTTGACCAATGGACATTCTAGTTATTTTAGATTGTCAGTTATTTTTCAGAAGAAAGATGAAAATTCCTCTGATTTCTTTGATCATTTAGTAGAAGCACTGGTAAAACACCTCCCTCCGTCCTGATTCAATAGAGAGACAGATTTTGCTTAACGACATTTTTATTACCCAGATATTAGAAAAAGGCCCAAAAGATAGCCTTTGCTCCAGGTAGTTCACTTAATACTTTAGTAAAACTGCCTCTTTAGTATTCTATAATCAGGATATGGAGAAAGTCAAAGAGAGGAAACAAAGAGACCAAAAAGTAGCTGCCTTTGTTAAGGGCTTAAAAGAAACAGACCTAAAGTCTGATTCATGGAGCTCCAAGAAGTGCTCAGCAACTAGATTCAACTGCTGCTACTGTGGAATGCCAGGCTACCTTAAGAGGGACAGCTTTAAGAGGCCCCCCACGCCATGCGCCATGCCCTGACTGCAAATGCTGCCTCTGGAAGTGAGACCTATTCTGAGTCAGAGGCTTAAACCTCAAATTAGTCTTTCCAGGTGGCCCAGTGAGACTAGAGGGCCTCAGGGCACTCTGCCCCCTCCCTCTGGCCAGACTGTTATCTCTGCCTGTTACCTCCACGGAGGAACCCTGAGTGATCATGAGGAGTGGTAACGTCAGCCTAGTGCTAGACAATGGCACCTGTCTCTTTGTCCTTCTCTGCTCTTCCTTCTAGACATCTTGCCTCAATAAAAATAGTCACCAAACTTATCTTGCTTAAGCTCTAACTGGGATAACTTTCTCTTCACCCATTCCTTCTAGTTATGCCTAAAAGCCCAGCTCCCTTCCTAGAGAGGGTTTATTTAGTCTCAATATTGTAATATATACCCAGCTTGCCAACTAATCAAAATGATACTAAGATTGGTTTTTTTCAAATAAAGTACATATTGTTGTTCACGTACAAAAATTCCATTATATGCTAACACCACATTTTCTTTATTTATCAATTGATGGACATACAGGCTACATCCAAGATTTAGCTATGAGGAATTGTGCTACTATAAACATGAGTATGTATGTATCATGGTCCTTTCACACTTTAGGGGAAACCTGGGTCAAAAGCTATTTATAGTTTTGGTTCACTTTTTTGATACTTGAGTATAAAAATTCTTATAATTTTATTATGTAGGACATTTTCTCATACAGTGATTTTTACTGAAGGTGAATCTCTTGCTACCTAGAGATTTTAAGTTGCCTTATGCTTCCAGTTTTCCTTGCTTTGGTTTAGATTTGTTTTACAATGACTCATCAATTTAAATTACTAGAATGAAATCCATACAACTTCTATTTATCTAAATATATTTGTTTTCTCCTCTTTACCCCACCCTTCATCTTGCTAAAATTGCTGTCACACTAAACTTCATTTCTTACACCCAAATGTAGTTTACCTAAAGTCACAATATATGACAATTTTTTATGAGAGGCCTATGTCTTTGCCTCACTAACACACTATTTAGATTCTTCAGATTTTCTTGTTTGTATTATTCAAATTAAGGTTTAGCTGTTTATTAATGCACTTGAGATTATTTTTAATATGCAGCAAGATTCTGAATACTTTGATGGTTATTAATATTTATATTATTACTAGTAACTAGTGCTGCTTCACAGGTCAATTCCTGAACCATGCTACATTTATGGGCTAATGAATATAAAATTATCGTAACATTTCTATGGTTGGAGACCTTGGCTTGCTTGCTTTCTTTTTGTTTGAGTAAGTACCTGATGCTTGTACTGTTCCTTGCTATTTATGAAATGAATGCTTTGCATTTTGTAGATTTGAGTTACATATAAAGAATGTGGTTTGCTTGATAAGATTGCCTAATATTAGAAAGTTGTAGAATTATACAGTAATATATTTCTTAATTCAACTTGTCATAGTAACACAATTAAATTTTTCCTTTGAGACTAAAGAGAAAAAAAATCCCAGTTCTTTCTAAAAAATTCATTATAGAATGAGAAGAATTCAAGTAAATGGGACTGAGTTTGTAAGGAAAAGGAAAATAAAAGGAAATCTTTTAAGCAAAGAAATTAGTTATTGCTGCATTCAGTGATATTACATTGCTTTCCAAACTGAATTATTTGATCCTTTTAAAAATTATTACCAAATAGAGCAGCATTATTATTTTTTATTTGGTGGAAAAAGGAGTATTAATTGTTTTTCAGAGAATCAACACAAAAATTATCTTTTTTTTCTAAAGTAAGCATAATTGGTACCAAATATTACCTTTTTAAAAGGGCATATATGCTACCATTAATACTAATTTCATTAGTATATCAGAACTATTTTAAACAAGGTTAATCTAATAAGTCATTCAAGTTTATATATTTAATCCACATCAATAGATATATTGACATATTTATATCCTCTGTGCCTTATACATATTTTCCCTAATTCAGCAGTAAGGCAAATCATTCTGAATTTTTTACATGATAGGATATAAAATATTGAACCATATCATTTACAACAGCTTGCATACTCACCATCATAACTGAATTGTTATAGATTGTTTTCTGTTTTTTTTTTAAATCATTTTTTACTGGTACATGTTTGTAGTACATTATGTTTGCATTTCTTGTGTGTAGTTGGTACGTGCATGTAACACAACTTTGACTCTAATATGCACAGTTCTTTTTAGGTTTAAAATCTTTGCAATAGCAATACATCTTACAGTCAATGAACTACAATAATTATGTTGCCATTTTTTTCCAAAATAGGCTAAAATGTAACGTGTTAATATGTTTTTCACAATTGATAGCATAGATTTAACAGAATACAGCATATTAAAAACTCCTCTCAGAATGTTAACAGTTTGGGAGAAACTGCCTGTTGTCCTGTAACAATAATCTTCCTCTTTTTTCAAACTCTTAGATGTAGAGCTAAAAAGACACTTTTATTCTAAACACCTTGTAGATTCCTCTATTTGTTTGGGGCTGCCCTAAACCAAGCACTCAAGACAAATAATTAAGTGACAGAAATGTATTGTTTTACATTTCTGGAGCCCAGGATCATAGATAAAGTTGACAGAAAGCGCCTTATTCTTTTTTTTTTTTTCTCTCCTTATTCTTTTGAGGTGCCTGGAAAGGATCAGTTGTAACCTCTTCTGTTTTCTGCTATTTCTTGGTGGAATAACTCCAACCTTGGTAAGGTATTTTTCTTCCTATAAGCACTTCTGCCTTCCACATCACCTTGCTTTTGTAAAGATACCGATCATATTGGATTAGAAACACATTCTACTCTAGTATGACCTCTTATCAACATATTACATATACAAAGCCTTATTTACAAATAGGGCCCCATTCTCAGGAATGTTCACATTTAGCCCATTGCACTTCAGTGTAAATTTGCTTGTTACTATTTTTTGACCACAGTAACTTAGTAATAAAATGTAGTCTGTAAAACATCAATCATATTGTTAGCAGTAAAATTTTGTAAATTAAAAGAATTTTCGTGCTGTGTCATTTTCAGTTTATTCAGGGCCAGTGTTCATTCTCTGGATTGGGTTAAATTCTCAGTTACACAGAAAACTTTGCCTGTAAGTGTTGAAATATTTAAAGAATGAATACCACATACATACCAGTTATCAGTAGTCACCCTTGTCTTTCTAGAAGATGAGGACATAAAAGACATTTATGAAGCACAGAAGTATATTTTTATCTATTGTACAAAGGGTTTATGATTCATAGCTACTAGTAATGTGTACTTTCAATATTAACTGATAATCCTGTTTGAATTATTATGCCTTGCTTTATTACTGTTTATTTGTAATTACACGGTTTACAATCAACAATAGCAAAAAAAACCCTGTATGCTCTAGCATACATATGGGTTAATCATTGTTTACTTTCTTCAATATGAAAAATGTCTAAAATATTTTGTCACAGTGCCTTGGGAGAAAATAATAAAAAGAATTTTACAGTTTATTTTGTTAGATATTAAAGTATTTGCCAATTCTGAAATACAATGACAATACTCTATTGAATTTCAGTAACTCTTTTGATCTTCATAACAGAAGTCATTTCTGAGCCTGTTTGTTTTTTGAGAAAGCACCCATGGGTGCACTGGAGCCACCCAAGTATTGTCTCTTGGGATGACTGCATTAATGTACAATGTAATGGAGGTTTCAGTTCATTTAAAACTTCTCATTGTCACACTGGAATGAATTTAATGCTTTACTTCATACAAATCAATGTTTTATCATAGCTCCAAAGAAAACTGGACAAAATTTATGTATTCACAACGTAACTATAAACTGTTGATTGATGGCATTTCAAAAGAACAGAGAGAACAGTGTCTTTTTAAACATTTTTTGAATATTGTCATGCATAGCTCAAGGCATTTAATAATGTCCTCTAATTATAATCTGAGCAAGCATCTATTGGGAAAGTGTTTATGGGACTATCTCATTTTAGAGATGAAATTCTCCAAGAACAGGAAAAGATGTTAATTTCACAGTTATCCCCCAATTTTTACTATGTTTACTATTTTAAAACATTTACCTACCATTTCTGAGACATTTTCTTTGCAAAGCTATGATGTATCGACAATATCACAGCCTTTTTGTTAGTTTGTATTTTCAAATAGCAATACATCTTGTCTTGATTCACTCTTACTAACAAAGAACAATTACTTAACCTCTGTAGCCCTCATTTTATTCACCTTTAAATTATTATTATAATACTTTTTCCCACAATGTGTTATTATAAGAAATAAATGACATTATTTATGTGAAATACTTGGCATTCCCCCTTAAAATGGAGTAACTGGTCAGTAAATTTTTGTTATTTTTGTTATAAATGTCATGTGATTTATACAGAAGTTTAGAATTTAGTTTGAGAAAGAAAGCAAAGTGTTGAGCCCAAGGGAACTATTTTTCTGTTGTGCGAATGGCTTGAAAATTTGCATTTTAATAAGATCATACAATCCCTATGGGAAAAAGTGTTTATGGAAAAGTCTTATCCTTTAGAAACAATGTAAGTTCCTCAATGAAGATACAGTAAGTGAAAATATAAGTAAGAAAAATAACTGATGGATTTAAGTTCATTTTTCAGGGCTTTTGGGTTGTTCAAAAATTTTATTATTACAAAATATGCTGCTATAAACCTGGGTGCACATATATCACTGTGATACAGTGTTTTAAATTCTTCCAGGAAGATATCTAGAAGAGGAACAGTTGTGTTAAATGAGACCTCTAATCCTAATTTTTTGAGGCATCTCCATACTGATTTCCAATCATTGCACCAGTCTATGCTCACTCCGGCAGTGGAGAATGGTTCCTTTTTCCTCACAGCCCCTCTAACATTTGTTATTCGTTGATTTCCTCATAATCGCCATTCTTTCTGGAGTGAGATGATATCTCAGTGTTGTTTTAATTTGCATCTCTAATAACCAGTGATGTTGAACAGTTTTTCATGTATTTATTTGCTGTTTGTATTTCTTCATCTGTGACATGTGTATTCATTTCAGATGCCTATTTTTGGGTTGGGTCTTTAAATTTGAGGTGGGGAAAGTCTCATCTTTTTCAGTTCTTTCTGTGTTCTATAGGTATGTCCTTTGTCTGAAGCATAAGTGGCTAAATATTTTTTACCATCTTGTGAATTGTCTTTTCCTTCTACTTGCAATTTATTTTATTGTCAAAAGCTTTTTAATACAGTGAGATCCCAGTCATTGATTCTTTGTATTATTTCCTGTGTGATTGGGGTTTGTTCATGAATTCTTTGCTTATACCTATGTCTTCAAGAGTTCTGCCTATTCTCTCTTCCATCAGATTTAGTTTTCTATTTTAATAATCAGGTCTTTGATCCATTTGTATTTAGTTTAGTGCTGGTGATACATTGGTCTTGTTTTAATTTTTGGCATATGGAAAGCCAGTTTTTTCAGCAACATATAATAAAGAGGCTATCTTTCTTCCAGTGAACATGTTTGGTTCCTTTGTCAAAGATTAGGTGTCCTCTGATGAGTTTTGAAAGAAACAGCTCAATGTAAGTTCTTTCATTTAGTAAATACTTCCTGCGCAACTACTGTATTCTAAACACTTCTATAAGCTCAAGATGCAGTGATGGACAAAAGAACTAGAAGGATGTTTCTCCAAGAACATAGTTGTTATCTGGAAAAGCAAGACTAGCGAGTTACCAGATGAATAAAATAAAGCATGGTAAGTTCTGATTGTTAAAAATAAAGGGAAATAATGTTGATATTAATCAAGAGATTCTCATATCTAAGGAGACCTGAAAAGGTTTTGAGATGTTCTTCAGTAATGAAACATTCTTTAGGAGGAACACAGGACAGACTCTGAAGAAAGGAAGTTGTTCAGATTTTTTTTTTTAAATTACCCTTAGAATGAAACCTTACAATGTGTTTTATAAAATAAATAAATTATTCATGTGACTAGAGTATATTTACATATTCTGGAGAACAATCAAGCGTAGAAGAAGAAATTGATGATGTAGGACAAAAAGGAGAGTTTCAAATATGCGGAAGATTGGAATGAGATCATGAGCGTCAACAAAACAACTGAACTGTGGCAGGAAAAGTCTATTTCTTCCATCTAGAGGATACACATGCATAGTCTATTATGCTTGTTGATATGCAAAGGAATTGCATCCTGTTTTTTATTTTATTTTTTCAGTGCTTACTATTTTATTCCAACCGCGGTAGTTAGAAAGATATTTGAAATGTCCACCATGAATTGTGACTGATATTTTCAAGCATCTAAATACACTAAGTTGAAGCTTCTCCCATGAGTAAGACATAAATTTTAATGTATATCCTGACAAACTGAGCAGCATTTAGATTTTTGTTTCAAAGTTTGAAGCAAATGTCTTGAATAAATCATTAGTTCTATAAGGAGATGCCTAACACTGAGCAATTTCATGACTCATTGGTTTCTGCTGTTGCACATCAGAATGTATTTCAGATTGCATCTAAAAAATTACTATTGTAACATTCTAGTCTTATTTGTGTGCCTATAGGGAAATATTATACATATTTTACAAAAAGATATCCTTGGCATATGAAAAGAAAACATTAAAAAATTGCTTCAATAAGATCAAAAGTGCAAGATTAGCAAAAATGTGCTATATTAAAACATTTCTTGAAAACATTAGTCTTATCTTTAAGTACTAAATTTTGTTATGTTAGAAAAGCACACTGATTTTTCAGTGTAATTCTTAATATGACTAAATATGATATCTCTTCAAAGAGATCTGTATTGCATGTAGTATTTGAATAAATTGAGCTAATTAAATTAAAATAATAGTAACTCAGAGTGCAGAATTTAAAGTCATCTCTATTTATCTTCTATCTATCTGGTTTAATTTGTTTTGGATTGTTCATTCTCCCTAGTTTCAGAAAACTTGCAGTTTACCTCTCTTTCCCTTCTTTACATTGTTAATTCTGTGCATATGACATTTTGCATGTCAAAATGGGATAAAATGTTACAAAACTATTTTGTGAAATATAAGATTGCCTTAAACATTCCAAATCATATTCTAAATTTCAATTATCTTCATGTTTTCCTTTTTATTTATTCACTGTTCATTCATTTATTTAGTAAATATTCATTGAAACCTAATTATAGTAGCACTAGATATACAGAAGAGAGTAAGATGACAGAGATATATGCTTTAATAAATATAACTTATGGAAGAAAATAGGCATTTAGTTAATAATTTAAAGCATAATAAATACTAACAATGAAGAAAGACATGTTTTTGTTTGTTTGTTTGTCTATCAGTACTGGGGAATCAAACTCAAGGCTGCGTGCTTGCAAGGCAGGCACTTATGCCATTGAGCTAAATCCCCATGTTTTTGTGAGAGTAAAGTGTTAGCTTTTGTTTCAAAGACCAGCAACACCATGGAAACAATCAGATAGGAACATAGATATTGTCCAATCAGTCTTTGACCTTACATTTTTGACTGAGTTTTTATTTTTTACTAGTGCATGTTTCCAATAAAGAATGATTACATTCCTCATGGGTTGTTGGTACACGCACATGCCACATCTCTAACTCTTTCTTGCATTTCCCTTTCTCTTCATCTGTTAATCACTTTCCTAATGAGAAAGATGTATCCTCCTAGTTCTTATTATCTATCTTTTATTTTGCTCTTTATTTATATTTTGGTTTTCTCATGTAAGAGAAATCATGTGATATTTAAACATGTATTTGATTTATTTCAGATAATATTATGGTCTCAAGGCATTACTATTTTCCTAAGATGTACCTAGTTTATCCTCCTTCATGAAGAAATAGCAGTTTATTGTATATAAATACCACATATTCTTTACCCAATCATCTATTTGTGGGCATAAAGGACACTTCCAAGAGTTAGCTATTATGAATTGTGTGGCTATATATGTGGGTATGCATGAATCACTGTAATATGATGACTTTTAACTCTTTGGGAAGGTTACTAGAAGGGGTATAGTTGAGTCAAATGAAAATTCTAATTTTAGTTTACTGATGATGTTCCATACTGACTTCCACAGTGATTGTTGCAGGTTATTTTCCCAGCAACAATGTAAAAGTGTCCCTTTTTTTTCTGACAGCCTTGCCAGCATTTGTTATTATTTGATTTCTTCATGATAGCCATTCTTTCTGGAGTAAGATGGAATCTTAGAGTGGTTTTAATTTGTATTTTTCTAATTGCCAGAGATAATGGACATCTTTTCATGTATTTATTGGTCATTTGTAATTTTTTCTGAGAAGTGACTATTTCACTTGTACATTTTTGATTGGGTCTTTTATTTTATGGGATCTAGTTTTTAAAATTCTTCATATATTTCAAATATTAGTGCTCCAACTGAGGCATAGCTGGCCAAAACATTTTGCCATTCTGTAGGTTGTCTCTTCATGTTCTTGGTTGTTTCCTTTGCCATGTATAAGACTTTTAATTTGATATGATCCCATATGTTGATTCTTGGTAATATCTTTTGGGTTATTGGGCTTCTGTTTGGAAAGTCATTGCCAGTGTATATGTCTTCAAGTGTTTTATCTATTTTATTTTCCATTAGATTAAATGTTTCTGTTTTAATATTGAGATATTTGATCCATTTTGATTTTGGTTTAGTACATCAAGAGGGATATGGGTCTAAGCTCAATATTTTGCAGGCAAAGCACCAATTTTCCCAGCACCATTTATTAAAGAGGTTATCTTTCCTTCAGTGCATGTTTCTGTCCCTTTGTCAAAGACCAAAAGGCTAAATGTGTATGGGGTTTTATTCATCCTCTATTTCTCGTTTTACCTAATACCTGTTTTGGGGCCAGTAACATGCTGCCTTTATTATTGCATGTTTATAACACATCTTCAAATTCAGGATTGTGCTGCCTCCTGCTTTGCTTTTATTACACAGGATTGTTTTTGCTCTTCTAGGTCTCTTCTTTTTTCATACTAATTTCAGAGATACCGTATCTAGTTCCATGAAGAATGCTGTTTGTATTTTGATTGAGATTGTATTAAATCTATATGTGAGTTGTGGAAGTACGGCAATTTTGATTGCATGGTTTCTGCCTATCCAGGGGATAGCTCTTTATTTCCTGATTTTTTTGTTTTGTTTTTTTATGATCTCCTTTTCTGAAAGTACTACAGTTTTTTTTTTTTCATTGTAGAGGTCTTTGAGTTCTTTGGTTAGGTTAATACATAAGCATTAAATTTTTCTCAATGTTATTTTGAGTGGTAGTTTTTCTCATTGAGTTCATTATTGCTGTAAAGGAATACTATTAATTTTGTGTGTTGATTTTGTACTGTGCCTCATGACCAAATATGGTTATAGTTACATGTAGGAGTCTTTTGAGAACTTTTTTAATGTAGAGGCTCATGTCATCTAAAAATAATGATAATTTAACTTCTTACTTTCTGTCATGGTTTATGTCAGAGGACCCCAAGCCTCATGCAATTATGCATTGGTGATTGGTTCATTGCCTAGCACTCAGATTGGTGGTGTGAGTGATACACCCACCTAGGGGTGGAGCCGGGATATGATGTAATGGTGGGAAGAAGGTGTACCTCTCTCTTGCTGGTTTCTGCCTTGCTGTTTGCAGCTGCCCCTGAACTGCAGCCCCGCCATGCCACACTGCCTTGGAGCCGACTGCGTATAGACTGAAACCTACAAGAACTGTAAGAAATAAACCTTTTCTTCCTTAACTTTGGGCATCAGGTATTTTGTCTCAGCAATGAATAAAAAGTAACTAAGACACTTTCCTACACTTATTCTTTTTTTTCTTTATTTGCTGGTTTTTCTTGCTAATGTTTTAACTACTGAACAGACATGGTAACAGTGGACATCCTTGTCTTCTTTCCTGATTTCAGAAAGAAAACTTTGAGCTTTTCTACATGTAATATGGAAATTGACAATAGTTTCATCATAAATGAATTTTTCAGATTGAGGTAAGTTTCCTTTAAGCCTATTTTTTTCAGTGGTTTTTTTTTTTTTTTTGTACTGGGGATTGAACTCATGACCTGGCACTTGCCAGGAAGGTGCTTAAGTCACTGAGCTAAATCCCCAGCCTCCTTCAGTGTTTTTCTTTTGAATGAATGCTGGATTTTTGTCAAAGGCTTTTTATGTGTCTTGAGATTATTGTGTGACTTTTGTCCTTGGTTCTGTTTGTGTGGTATATTTTACATTTATTGATTTGTGTATATTGAACCATCTTGCATTACTAAGATGAAGCCTATTTGGTCATCTTTTGATGTTTTATTGCATTCCATTTTTCTGTATCTGTTCAGTATTTTTACATCTATGATCATTAAAAAGCTTGGGCTATAATTCTCTTTTTTTGATTGGGTCTTTGTCTGGTTTTGAATCAGTAGTGCTCCCAAAGTCCAGAAGTGACTCTGGGCATACCATTGTTTTCATTTCCTTAAAGAGTTTCAGGCTTACCAGTGTTAGATCTTCCATGATGCTCTTATAAAATTCATCCATAAATCAATCTAGATCTGTTTATTTTTTACTAAACAGCTTTTAAATTTACTGCTTCAATATTATTGCCTGTTATTCCATCTTAAAAGGTTTGTATATCTTATTGGTTCAGTATGATAATTCATAAGAATCCATCTCTTCTGAATACTCCATTTTATTGGTGTACACATTTGCGAATTGGTTGATAATAATCATCTGAATTCAGGAATATCTGTTGTTATTTCACCTTTTTCATTTCTAATCGTATTCATTTCAATCTTCTTCTTGTTTTTATAGCTGGCTAAGGATTTGTCTGTTTTATTCATTTGAAGAACCTGCTCTCCAATTCATTGTTTCTTTATGTTTTTTAGTTTCAATTTCACTGACTTCTGATCTTTATAATTTCCTTTCTGTACTAGATTTGGATTTGGATTGCTCTTGTTTTTCTAGGACCTTAAGGTATATTACTAGGTTATTTATTTGAGCTCACTTTTTTTTTTTTTTGAATGTCCCTCCTAGAACTGCTTTCATTGTATGCCATAAGTTCTGGTATGTTGTATTGGTGTTATTTTTTATTTCTGGAAACTGAGTTTTTTCTTCCTTTATTCCATATTCCATCAATTGTTTAAGAGGATCTCATTTAATTTATGTATGTTTGTATCATTTTTGCGGTCTCTTTTGCCATGGTGTTATGACCTGATAATTTGTACCACATAATTTTGATTCTTTTAAATTTATTTATCTATACTTTGTTGGCTAGTATGTGGTCTATTTTGGGAAAAGTTTTATGAGCTGCTGAGTGGAATGTGTATTCTGTTTTGTTTAGTGGAACACTGGATAGATATTTATTAAGTCCATTTTCTTGAATGTTTTTGTTTAACTCTGACAGTTCTTTGTCCATATTTTTTTGCCTAGTCATCATATTTATGGCAGTGGGCTGTAAAGGACCTCCACTATAGTTTTGTTTATGTTTATTTGATCTTTTATTTCTAGCAGTCCTTGCTGAATGAAGTTGGGTATGTCAGTGTTTGGTGCATATACCTTAATAATTGTCAGCTCTTTCTCTTGAATTGCTCCCTTAACCTATATAGAGTGACTTTCTTAGCCAAAACAATTTGGCTTGAATTCTTATTTGTCTGAATATAAGATAGCTACTCATTCTTGTTTTCTAGTTCACATTGCATGGAATATTTTTTCCATCCTTTGATTTTAAATCTATGATTTTTTTTCTGTGTTAAAAATATTTCATATATACCATACTGTTGGAGCTTTTATTTTTCTTGATATATTTTATCAATCTGATTTTAATTGGAGAATTGAAAATATTCATATTGACCTTAATTTTCATATGTTACAGTTTTCACAAAACTGAGAAATTCTCTTGTAAAATTTTAGACAATGATGAATATCTTGCTAACTTTTGATGGAATTTTTGATTTCCTGTATATCTTTTTGAATCTGCTTAATGCATTGTTTGATTTTTAAATTGTGCATTCAGGGCACTATTCCTCTATTTTTTTAACTATGTCTTCTTTATATGTGTTCAGCATTTCTTTCATTACATTTATCATTTCTTCTTTTACCTGGTAGATTATTTCTGATCTGAATTCTTTCATAGCTTCCTGGAGTTGTTTCTTTACTTTAGTTGTTATCATTTCACAAATGTCAGGTGTATGGCTTACATTTTCTTCTATGTCCATGTCTCCTAGGTTTGCTTGGGATGGGCTGGAAGCTTGAGGTTGCATTTTACTCTTTTGTTTTATCATTTTCCTATATTTCCAAGTTTTGAGCGATATTCCAAAGCTTCCCTGTGCACTGGGAATCACCTCGTGCACCTTTGGCTCCTGGAATGGGATGGAGGTCACTGTGCATGGCCCAGTCAGGCCAGCAGGGAACCTCCTGTGCATCCTGCAGTGATTTAGGATGCTGGGCAGGGTCTTACCCACTGGGAGTGAAGTTCCAAAGCTTCCCCCATGTGCTGGGAATCACCTCGGGCACCTTCGGCTCCCGGGACAATGATGACTATGTTGGTTACTTGGTCAGTGTATAATAATTTAAAGTTCATGGAGAAAAAAGTACACTGATTTTTTTATATAATTACAATATATGTCTGATCATGAAACTTTAGATTTTAACCATCTTGTTTCTAGAAACAACTGTCGACCTCTAAACAAATCATTTCTAATTTTCTTGTGGTAACTGTAGTGGCAACTTGAGAACTAGCTTCCACATGACTAATGTCAGACGATACATCAGTGTTTCTAATTTGTACTTTTCCATTTGGCAATAAATATTTTGGAGGTGAAATCAGTATAGAAAATTCTGCTTTCATTTAAGAAGAGGAATGCAAAGCATGCTTCTTAACTATTGAATAGATAATAGAGTTAAAAATTTTAAAATATATTCTTTGTCTAGTTTAAAGATAAAGAACTATAAAAGTTTTTTTTAATCAGAATGTCTCCTGTTATCTTCAATAGAATTGCCCATATCATCAGGCATAATAAAATTGAACATAGCAGTACAGAACAAAATCAATAAAAAACAAAACATTTAGAGACATTATAGGACTTCAAAATAAGATAATAGTCACACCAGAATGGGAATCACAGTGAATCTTCCTGTCTTCAGAGTAGTTGCCTATACCCTCAGACATGATACTATCAAACATAACAGATTTGAATAAAATCAGTCAAGACAAGACAGCAATTAAACAAAACAGATTCAAATAAAGTCAGTCAAAACAAGACATTGAAAACAATACAGGCATTCAAATTAAGTTAATAGGAAATCAAAAATGGTTACCATAGTGTATCCTACTATCTTTGCAATAGCTGTGCATGCCATCAAATCTAGTACAAATAGACAAACTGGAACAGAATATAACCAAACTAAACAGAGCAATGAAAACAATATGGGTTTCAAATCATTATATAAGATTAACAATGTCCTCTGCCTTCCCGATTTAGACAATTCCTCCCCTTTCATCTTCACAGGGTGCATTGTACATTTTGTATCCCACTAACTCCTTTAGTTTTTTGATTAGGGAGGCACCCCGATATTTACCTAAGTGGTTCTTTTTACCCCTGAGCATGATCTCAAGTTGTATCCACTTACCTACAAGAGCCTCAAGGTTTTCCTTCCTTATAGCTGAGCAGTTCTCCATTGTATAAAAGTGTTACGTCTTTCCAACCAATCTGCAGCTGAAGGGTGAGCTACCCCCACTTTTTTCTGGTTCCCTGTCACATAGAGCATTATTTTCTCAACTTTGACTTTCAGTCCATAAACTCTCTTTCGGGCTAATTATATTTATTAGATAGAGCATCTTGATGGACCCTATCTCCTGATTCACTCTGCCTGTGTTTGTTTTTATTAGTGTATCAAGGCCATCCATGTTAGCAATTATGGCCAACCTTCTCTGCCTCAACCCTGCCATGCTATTTTTCTGCCATTGGTTGTCCACTTTTCTCTTTCATTCCATTGTCTGCCCCATTCACTGACCCCCCCTGCCACTGTTCCTGAAGCCATGTTCTTTTTCTGTCTCTCTAGAATGTCCTTCAGTATTTTTTGTAGGATTGAATTGATAGTCATGAAGTCCCCCAGGTCCTCTTTGTCATGGAAGCATCTTGTTTCTCTATTAATTTTGAGAGATGGTTTTGCAGGGTACATCAATCTGGGTTGGAGGTTATTATCTTTCAGGGCTTGGAATACTTCACTCCAATACTTCACTCTTGATTTGATGGTTTGTGTCATGAAGTCTGTCGTGATTCTCATGGATTTTCTTTTATAGGTGATCTGTTTCTTTTCTCTAACAGCTTTCAATATTCTGTTCTTGTGTTGAGTTTCTGGGATCTTCATTATTATATGTCTGGGTGTAGATCTATTTTGGTTATAGCTGGCTAGAGTTCTATATGCCTCATATATCTGAATATCATTTCCTTTTCCTATGCTTGGGAAGCTTTCTTTAATTATTTCTGTAAATAGACTATTTCATTTGTGTTTACCCCTGATTCTTCACTAACATTTTTTATTCTTAAGTTATGGATCCTCTTGTCATCTTCTAGCCTTTGTATTGTTACTTCCTGGTTCCTTGTTATTTTTAGGATATCTTTCCTTTCACAATCACAAGTTGCAAAATGGTCTTCAAGGTTTGATAGTCTATCTTTAGTTTTTTTCAAGCAGATTTGCCAGCTTTCAATGGAGCTTTAAATTTCCTGGTAATCTCTTTGAAACTGTTTCATATATTCTAATTTTTTTATATTCTTCATTGAAGATTTATCTCCTTTTTCTATGCTTCTTTATTTTTCCATATGTGTCTTCTTGAGAGGTGTATTATTTTTCTTATATTTTCCTTTACTTATATTAATGTTTCTGTTTTAAGTTATTTTATAATTTCATGAAGATACTTCTTTATGTCAGATGCTATTGCTTCAGAAACTGCAGGTGTGCAACTCCCGATATCTTCTTTGTTTACCTCTCCCGGGCCAGTACTGCTTGGGTTGGAGGCAGGAGACTGCCTTTTGTTTTTCCTCTTGTCATGTTTCTGGTTTCTTCCAGACAATGAATAGTGGGTTCTCCGGCACTTCCTGCATTGGTCATAATTACTCTGAATCATGCTGGCTAGGGATTGCTGCCCTACCAATCTGCTGCTGACCACTGTAGTACAAGGAAGGATAAGGCAAGCTGTCCCCTCCCTTCTGACCTAGTCAACCATGGGAGATATCATGTTAGTGTGTGATGTGCAGTTAGGGTTGTTTAGGGATAGCTTACCAATCTGCTCTGTGCTGGGAGTAGCTGAATGAAGCTGGCCGCAGTTCTGATTCTGGGTTTATCTTGCCTGACTCCAACATGGTGCCCTGCCTATTGACCATGCCCATTGGAGGACTGAGTCGCCCACACTCACTGTAAGCTGGCGCAGTTCTCTGGTCTGCTTCTCCCCTCTGCAACCACATCCTCCTGCTGAGGCCCTTGGGCTTGCCAGCTCCCAACTTCACCATGACAGTGCATCTTCAGATTCCAGTGGCATTTCCCACACAGTGGGGCCCGCTCTGGTGAAAGTGTGTCTGGCTACCACCTTTTGTCCAAGTTTTTCTTTTCTTTTCTCTTGTTTCTTTCTCTTTTTTTCACTTTAGTTTCTTCCTGGGTCAAGAGGATCCATCTCCTTCTGTCTGGTCTTCTCCAGAATGCTATATTCTAGCATCTGGGCTATTTCTCTCAGAAAGGTTTTTTACTTTGCTGCTTATTGATCTGCCATCTTCCCAGCTTCCGTCTAAAGAAGTTTTCATGTGATCCTGGCTAAATGACTCAATAGGATTGGAAAAAAATCTATTTTACCTCTTAATTAAGCAATAAGGATTTGTAGCACTGTAAAAATGTATGATGTAGGAATCATTTTGAAATGTATTCAAAGAAGTTCTCAGTTTAATAAGTTGCAATACTGCTTTTGTGGTTTACTTAATAAAAATAAATACAATATATACAAGAAAAATTGGACTGGTTTGTTAGTGTCTTTAAGAAGCAGAGAATGCAATTCTTTTGTATATACTATGTTACTAAGAGTTCTCTATTTAGTAAATTTTATATATGAGTTATTTAAAATCTTTAAGTTAATTAAAATGACACACCTACATATATGTGATTGGACATAGTGGAGGGAATTAAAATGACTTAAGAAAATTGCAGATTAATTCTTTTCTTTTTTGTACCAGGAATTGAACTCATGATCTTGTGCTTAGCAGGCAGGTGCTTATGCCACTGAGCTAAATCTCTGGCACTTATAGATTAATTCTATTGCCAGAATCAAATAATGTTGGTGCTGTCAATGCCAGATATGAAAGGGTACATTGAAATTGCTACCTAGAAATGGAGACTAACAGAAAACAAAAAATGCTAGGAATGAAAAGGCAAAGAAATATATCTTGAAACTATGATTTAAGCTTTAATATTTAATTAAGAATTTATTTTCTCCACACCTATTTATTTATAGGAAAACCTGTTATATGCTTAGGACTAATTTTTTTTTATTTCAAATTGACTTTTTTGCTTTTTTATTTTAAAAAGCAAAACAGAATAAAAGATAGAAATAATACAGAATTTTATATGTATGGTAGATAGATGACTATGCTACTAATCTCTCTTAATTCATCAAAAAGAACAGTTTGTGCTGTCATTGTTTGATTGATCACTTTTGTATCTAGATTTTGTAACCTGAACTAGTTCTGAGATAACAATTTGAAATATAATAACTAGTGTTAACTCCTACTTTTTTTCTTTTTTTGAAATTCTGTGTTATTACTATTTTTTAATGGAAAAAAGATAGCAATGAAACCAAGTTTTAAAACAGGTTAGTAGGACAGTTATAACAGTTGATACATTGCATCTTGTTGTCTTCATAGTAATTATTCACTGTACAGGATATAGGCATGATATCTAAACAATATTTGCACTAAGTACTTTTCATGGAACTTAAAAAAGTGAATATGAATGTGTATTGGAGGTCCAAATCCCTCACTCAATCCATTAAACTTCTACATATCATTATTTCAAACCCTAATCTTTTTCCTAAAATCATTAACACATTAGAGAATAAACAAAAAAAATAGAAAGCTTGGCAGGTTAGTTTTGAAAGTTGTATGAAGAAATACAAAAAGGGAAAAAAGACCAAAAAGATGGGAAGAAAATAGAATAATGGAAAACCCAGTCAAGAGGTCCAGTGTCTGGATAGCATGAGTTTCAGAAGGAAGGAGCAGCAAAATATAGAGGAAAGAATCATGAAATGGGTTTTCTTAAGGCAAAGGAACTAAATTCTTTTCTTTCCTTTTTTTTTCCCAGTCTTGTGTAGCTTTCTTTGTTTTATTTTAAAATGAAAAAAGAATAAAAATTATGAAAAAGAATTTCAAAACAATATAATAGATTAACAATGGTTAATAGATTATGTATTGTTATCTTCAAAATAGTTGTTCAGATTATAAGATATAGGCATGAAAAATGATCAAACAATGAAAGTGCAAACATTTCTTTTTGATTAACTAATAAAGATCTGTAGTTCTTTCTTTTCTCCTTTCTTTTCTTCTTTCTTTCTTTTCTTTTCTTCTTTCTTTTCTCCTTTCCCCTATCCCAGTTGTTCTTTCCTTTTGAGAAATTTCTTTCCTTTTCACTTTTACAATATCTATTGTACATTTTGGATCTGATTTATTCTTTCAGTGTTTTACACTTGAAAGACAATATATTGTTTACATATTGAATATGATTTCTTTCACTTATGAGTATGACCTCAAGTGCATCCATTTACCTATAAAACCCTCAAGTTTATATGTTTTTATAGCTGATTAATACTCCATTGTTTAAAAATACATCTTTTTTATTTATTACATAGTTGATGGGCATATGGATTGTTTCTGAGATTTGGCTATTAAAATTATGCTGCTATAAATGTGAATACACATATCTCGCCATGGTATGATGTTTTCAATTCTTTTGGGAAAATACCCAGAAGAGAAATAGCTTGGTCAAATGGAACTTCCAATCCTGGGTTTTTGAGGAATCTCTGGCAGATAGGCAAGTGAAGTAAGTGTCTATTTTTTTGTTGTTGCTGTTATTTTGTGACAGGGTCTTGCTATGCAAGTCAGGCTGACCCTGAGCTCACTTTATAACCCAGTCTGGTCCTGAACTCTCAATGATTCTTCCTGTCTCAGCCTTTCAAGTGCTGGGATTACAAGGGTGCACCACCACACCTGATGTGAAGAAAATTTCTTTACGTAAAAGATCTATCCACATACTCAACGTAATGGATTAAATTAAACAGCATTGTGACATTAGAAAAAAACCTTTTGGACATATATGTTTGAGTCTATATGTTGAAATATATTTCTGAATGAAACAGACTTGCTTTAGGGTTCTCAATAGCAACCCTAGAAGTAAGAAGGATGTATTAATGTGTTCAGGTTTCACAAGGAAAATTAGATCAATCTATAAATCTAAATATAGTCAAACTATCAAGATGGTAGACTAAAAAAAATTGGAAATATGCACAATCCAAAAGATTGCTTTCCATATACAGTTCTCAGGAAGAAGTTGTAGTATATGCTACACAAAATAAGGAAAATGAGGGGTACAAGAAACAAGAGATTAAACCCAGGACAAAGGTGAAGGAATCTGCAAGGTGATGCTGTGTTAGAGACAAAGACTGGTGTACCCTGAGCAGATGATGCAGTCCACATCAGTGCACTCATGCAGGAGTAGATACATACATTTCACAGTCTCACCAGAAATCTTAGCAGCACATTAAGAATGAATATATCTCATTCTTTTGGTTCTCTTTGTTGTTTCCAGTTAATGAATTGTGGTGTAGTTGTTATCTTTCTTTGAGGATGCCATGACATGGAGGAGAAAAGTAGTGTTTAGTGGAGGATAATTTTTATTCTAAATATGTCTGGTCAATAAAAAATTAGAGATGGGAGTTCAGTTTTTCAATGCAAGATGATCTTGAATAAGCAAAAGACTCTAGCTAACATTGCTGTTGTAGTTTGTATCTGAAATATCTCCCTTAGACTCATTTTAAAAACTTGGTCTCCAGCTTGGTGCCATTGGAAGGTGATGGGACTGTTTAAACCTGGGGCCTAGTGGGAGGCCCTCAAGCCATCAAGGGTTTGCCCTTGGAGTTCACAGGACTCCACCCATTCTTCTTTTTATCTCCTTTGTTTCCTGAGCATGAGGGATTGATTTTATTAAACCATGCACCAGCTGATTTTTGTGTTGCTTCAGTAGTTAATGAGTTAGTTAACAGAAGAACAATTTTGCTCCAAAATTCACCTGTAAAGTAAGTATAGAGTCAAAATCAAACCAAACTGAGAGCGAAGATGATGTGAAAATGTATTTCTAGGATGAAATTGAATGGTCCAAACCAAAAAAAAAAACCTGATTCTTTTGTTGTTGTTGTGCTAGGGACTGAACCCACAGGCTTACCCAAGCTGCACAAGCCTTGTACAAGTGAGCTATAAGCCCAGCATAGGGTGAAAGAATACACCTGTACATCCAGCTGAATTTGGGAGGCTGAATCAGGATTATAAGTTTGAGCCTAGCATGGGTAACTCAAAATAAAAAAATAAAATAAAAAGGGCCAGGGATGTAGTTCAGTGCAAAGGTCCTGTATTCAATCTCCACAGAAAACAAACAAAAAAACCCCCAAACTTTGTGAGGGTGGGAAGTGTGAAGTTTGTGCAGGGAGATTATTACTGTTGTTGCTGCTGTTTTTGCGTTAATAGGGATTGAAACCACACAGTAGGCAAGTTACCTACCACTGAGTTACATCCCTGGTGATTTTTTTTTTAAACTTTTTGAGACAGGGTTTCATTATACAGTTCAGGCTGGCCTTGAACTCACTTTATATCTCAGGATATCCTTGAACTTCATCAATCCTTTTGCTTCAGTCTCCAAAGTGCTGGAATTACAGGCGTGTATCATCATGCTTGGCTCTCAGTGACTTTTATTTTCTATTTTGAGATGGTATTCTCTTTATTTGCCTCAGCTTGTCTAAAATTGTAGTCCTCTTGCTTAAATCTCTCATATAGTTAGGTCTTTAGGTATGTTGCTACTATGCTTAGTGGGATTTGCTGATAATTGATGAGGTTGATATTGTATTCCATATACAAGGATGACATGAAAATTTGTGAAGCTTTAAATATTTTTATACAGAAGCTAAGAGTATTTGTGGCTAGTAGACTAATTCTCTGAGAATTTCTAAAAATATTCTTTAAAACATTCTGTCATATGAAAATGAAAGGACACCATACTGTAATCTACATTTGTGTGAAGAAAAGCATTAAGGAAATAACTCAAAATATATTATGAGATGAGGATATTGAAATAGTATCAAAACAAAGAAATAAAGAAAAGGAACAAAAAGATTCAAGATGCATAGAAAACATAGAGTGAAATATCAGATATAAATCCTTTGTAAATAGTAACTATATTTAATGTAAAAGAATTAAAATTCCAATCTAAGGGTATAAAATTTTAGAATAGATTTTTAAAACTTTAACATAAATATACTTGTTGTATAAGTGATTCTACAACATAATCAAGAAGAACAAAATACATAATGTGATACATGGGATACATAGAACAAAATATCAGATATAAATCCTAAATCAATAATTTAGTATAAATGATTAAAATTCTAATCTCAGGGGATAAAATTTTAGACTAGATTTTTAAAATTTTAATAATACAAATATATTCTTTGGGCCCAGAGATTTAGCTCCAGTGCCTGCCTGGCAAGTGCAAGGTTGTGAGTTCAATCCTGGGTATGAAAAACAAAACAAAACAAACCCCAAAATATATTCTTTGTATAATTGCCATACTTTAGTACAAGCGCCATACATTTTAAATGGAATAGAGAAATATGAAAACAGGTAGATTTAAAAAATAACCTTTTTTAATATACTGGAATGGATAAGCAAATATCAAGTAAATATATATTAAGATGAATAAATTCTCATTTTTGCTAGTGGCAAATAAATACATGTCATATAAATTATACAAAAACTAAGTATTAATCCATTAAGAATATATAAAAATTATAAACATGTATGTCTTTAACAAAATATCTGAAGTAAAAATAGATATAACTAAAAGGAGAAATAAATACTTATATAACAATAAAGCATAAGAGAACAACCAGACAAAAAATGTAAAACAAATGGAAGATTTGGCCAGTTCTATAAACCAAGTAGACCTACAAACATCTATAGGAACTGTAACCAGTGGCAACAGAAAATACTTTTTTTTTTGTTGTTGTTTTTTGTTTTTGGTACTGGGAACTGAACTCATGATCTTGCACTTGCCAAGAAGGCACTTATGCCACTGAACTAAATCTCTGGCCCCAATACTTTCTTTTCAAATATACATGGAACATTATCCAAGACAGAACATATGCTAAGATGTAAATTAAACTTCAAGAAGTTAAAAAAATTAGTAACATAAAATGTGCTTCCCGAAAAGAATAGAAAGAAATCGTTAAGAGGAAAATTTTGCATCAGTACTTAAAGGCCGATTTATAGCTGTAAATGTCTATATTGAAAAGAATGATCTCAAATCAATAATATAATCTTTTGCCCTAAAAAAATTACAAAAGTAATAAGCTAAAACCAAACCAATCAAAAAGGAGATAATGTAGGTAAGAACAGGGATAAATTAAAAAGAATAAAAAGGAACTAGAAAAAATGAATGGAGCTTAAATTTGTCCTTTGCAAGAGTCTGAAAAATTGATAACATTGTGATAGAGATTATAGCCAAGGATGTTGAACAAAGAAAAGACTTTAAAGCCTCCAGATTTGGTATAGTTCAGGGGGAGATGGTGTGCTTACCACATATAAGCCTATGGGTTAAATCCTTAGTGTGTACACACACACGTACTCAGATCAAAATTCATAAATTAAACTATCCCTAGATAAAACTATCAGTATTTTCAGATGATATGATCTTGAATATAAAAAGTGTTAAGAAGCCTACACTCTATTAGAATTGCTGAATCAATTACATTTCTCACTATCAGTGAACAATCTGAAAATAAAATTGATTTTAAAACTCAATAGGAGCATCAGAAAGAAAATAACAGTAAATGTAGCAGAAGTGAAGGATTTGTTCTCTGAAAATGATCTCAATGAACATAATTAAAATTGTAAACAAATGGAAAACCAATGTTTCTTCATGGATTAGAAAGTGGTACTGTTTATTTAGTAATATTCACCAGCTCATCTACAGATTCAAAACAATTATTGTCACTATCCAAGCTCACTTTGTTGCTTAAGAAGAAATGCTGCCCCTAAAACTCTTATGGGCATGCACAAAATGATCTTGAAAAAGGAGTACAAATTTCCAGATTTAACAATTCCAATTTCAAAACCTACTACAAAGCAAAAGTTATCAAAATAGTGTGAAAGAGTAAATTAAGATATATTGTAATTATATAGTATTTATTGATATTATTGATATATATATGTACACATACAGGATATCAAAATCATAGGTAAAAGTAAATTTATAGTTAAACTCAGAAGTCTCTTATTGTAATGGTGATGTGAAAATCAGAATAAGACTTAGAGTTCAGATTGAAATCAACACAGATATGGCTAATTGATACTCAAGAAAATTGGCAATATAATTCAATGTGGGAAAGACTAGTTTTTTGAACAAGTGATATTAGGATGCTACCCTCGGATGCTCATTAGGATGAATACATGCCTCTCCAAAATAATAACAATAACTAGTATCTATGTATATGATCTGAAAAACGTAAAATGAATAATATGAATAATATAAAATATGAAATGAATAATATAAAATGAATCACAGAACTTAATCTAAGATATATATGTGATATATATTATATAAAATTGTTGGAAATAATGTGAATAACCTTTGATTAAGTAATAATTCTTAAATTGGCACCAACAGCATAATCAGAAAAGATAAGTAAACTTCATTAAAATTCAAACCTTTTGTGCTTGAAAAGACACTTTTAAGAAAGTAAAAATGCATTGCATAGCATGGAAGAATATATTTCCAATGCATAGTAGGAAGTAATATCAAGAATATATAAAGAAAATTATTAAAATAAGTTCCATATGTGCCAATCCCCAAATACATGTAAATTTTATGTGTTGCAGACACATACCAATAAAAACAATTCTTATAATGCAACAAAAATACAACTCAATTGGGCAATGTATTTGAATACATGTCTCTCCAAAAATGCATACAAATGACTAATGTGTACATCAAAGATGCTGAAAATATTATCATTGAAAATATGAAAACTAAAACTCCAGTGGTATAACATTTAACCTCTGTAGAACAGATATAATAAAAATATGGAAAATAATGTTGAGGATGACTGATGACTTTGAAACCCTCATATGCTACATGAAAATGCTTTGCAAATATTTTAAAAGTTGTTCAAATCATTCCATATGGAATTATCATATGACCTAGCAAGTTAGCAATTATCATATGACCTAGGAATTTAATAATTTAGTATAAAGATAGCTGAAAATGTATATTTACACAATAACTTTGGTAAACATATTCAAAACAATATAATTTATTATAAAAAGATCTTTAATGTCCATCAGCTGATGCATAAATGTAATATATCTATGTAATAGAATATAATTCAGCCATATAAAACAGTCTAAGACACATATTTACTCTAATGTAGATTAATGTTTAAAACTTTCTCCTAAATAAGGCAGATATAAATTGCTAGATATGTATGATAAAGTGTATATCAAAGTACCAGGACAGGCAAATCCTAAGAAAGAGAAAGTGGCTTTATGTGTGTCTGTGTAGTTTGTGGAGGTGTTGCTTTGAGGCCTATATCTGGTCCCTTCCTCCTTGTCTGACACATTTCCCTTGCTCTGCTTACCCACTGCCATGAGCTAAGAAAGCTTTGCTCTCTCAGGCCTTCTGCTGTGATGTCTCCAATTGAAGCCTGATCATGGACTGAAACCATAAGCAAATTAATATTCTCCTCCTTTATGTTGTGACTGTTTGATATTATGTCTCAATAACAAGAAAATTGACTAATAAAGAAAATGGGTACCGGAGAAGTGAAGATACTGCTCTGACTATACCTGACTATGGTTCAGAAGCCTTCGGAGTTGTAATAGAAGTTTAGAAAGGCTGGAAAGAGATATAAAAGAGGCTAATGGATGGTTCTAGTTAGAGCTCTGATGACCAGAATGATATAAGAATGCAGAGAGTAAAGGCCAGGATCAAGTAGTTTCAGTGGGAAATAAGGACTTCTTTGACACTTGGACTAGAGGTTGTGTGTGTTATGCCATAGTAGAAATTTTATCTACATTTGATGGTAGACTAATTAATCTAGTGGAGGAAATTTCTAAGACAAACTAACATTTAGGCTGTGGCATGGATACTGTTTGCCTTGGTTAGACAGATCTATAGCAAAAGTTGAAGTTAAAAGACAGAGCTGAAAAATTTGTAAAACTTAAATTTTGGCCGCCATAAAGAACCATGTGAAAATCTGGGGTCATAGTAGGCGGTTGCTAAAAAGATTACAAAATTAAAAAGAAACCATGTAACCTTGCACAGGAATGAGCAGAAAGATACCTTGGAGGTATCCCAGGAATCAGTGAGACACCATCCACTGCAGGCTCAAGAATGAAAACGTATCAGCCTTTCATTTGGGAGGAGAGTCCCTGGGACCCACACTACAGAAGGACTTCCAAAGCAGTTGGTTCCCAGGATTCATTTCTCCATGCTCAGCTATCTAGGCACCTAGAGGGCATTGTAGTCATGGTCCAAGGAGGCCTGGCTACTGCTTCCATAGCCCGCTGGCCTTGGTGTTGTCCAGGTAGTGCTAGTTTTATTGGTATGCAAAATAAAAGGGTTGTGGTCTTTATGAAGTGTACACCAGATTTCAAAAGAAGGCAAGGGAAAGAGCCCCTGAAAGGACAGGTCATGCAGCTGGGGGAATGAAGCTAAGGGTACTGAACCCAGCAAGTCAAAGATGCCAAGAGTGTGGAAGACCTGCCAAGGACAATGGTAGGCTATGAATGGACCCAGACCAAGACAGAAGACTTATGGGCTGCTACTGGCAAGGGCATATGTGTAGGGCTACCAAAAACCCTTTGAAATCCCATTAAGTTATTATGAGTCCCAGCTGCCAGTTAGTAAGCTAAAGGACTTAAGCTTGCCCTGCTTGGTTTTAGTACTGCTTTGGTTCAACTCTTTTCTATTATTTGATGCCTCCTTTTGGAATAACGTTCACTCCGTGCAGTTGTACCTTGGGGTTATATAACTTTTTTTTGATTTTTACATAGCTTCACAGTTAAGAGTTTGACTTAAGGCTCAAAAGAGCTTTGGACTTAGATTTTTTGAAAAATTCTAGGAACTGTTGATACTTTGATGGTTGTACTCCAGATACATGTGCCGTAATTCCACAATTTACAAATATCCCAATTTCAAACTTTCATAAGTGTACTATGTAAGACTCACTTTGTAAGCATACAAGCAAATCCAATTTATGAACAGTTCTCTCAGACTGGAACTCATTCATGTCAGGGATGTGTTGTATTAAATTAGACTCAATTATGAACTTTCTATTTTCTGTATCTAGAGATTAACTATTGTTTAAGATGTGTTTGGGTAGCAAATTGCAAAGGTGTGGGATTTAGTACATTAGGTAAAAGTTCAATTTGGTTTGCTTTAGGAAATACCCCAGAATTGGAGCAGTATACATCCTAGTGTATCTACATTGGCTAAGGAGATGTGGCCTTGGAGTTTGTGTCTTGTACCTCTCTCTCTCTTGCTGCTATGGCACTTTGCCCTGTTTACCACCACATGAGCTCCGTTACCACCATTACTGTGTCACGTCCTTCTGTCATACTCTTTCTGCCTCGGAACTAACTAATCATAGACTGAAACTAAGCAAATTAAACCTTCCTCTGTTATGTTCTAGGCATTTTATATTTTGTCTGGTAATGAGAAAGCGGACTAACACATCCAATAATGTCTCCTAGCAGCTAAAATACTAGACTCATTAATATAAGGTGATTATTTTGTTTATTATTAATTTACTACTTTTCTTGTTTTATTGATAAAAATTTTTGTGAGTGGGAAAAGAATTCCAATTTAGAAAAATGCTAAAAGCTTTACTATAGCCATTTTCCCTTATACTATCTACCAATAGGATAATAAATCTCTGTACAGTTACTCTTTTCCCACTTTATAGAAATTGGAGCTCTCTCCAGTGTGTTGTCAAAAAAGTGTCATCTTTAACAATTCAAAATGCACAGAAAACAGGCCCTTGACTCATTAATTTGATTTGGAAATATTGATCTCCATTACTTTTGTGAAAAGCAGAGGAATAAGACTAATAGTTCTAAATAACTAAGTACAAAAACTCCTCTGAAATTTCATGTTCAGTAAAAAGATCTGAAATAGTAGTGGCACACAGGCATACTCCGTGGACTTATGACAGTCTTCTGAGTGTTTCATATGTAACTCATTTATTTTAGCTTTACATACATTAGCTCATTTAGTTATAATCATGTGAATTTAATCTTATTATTTCTAGGTTTCAGAAGAGGAAACTAAGGTAGTAAGTAGATAAACAACTTTTCCTTTGTTCTTAGAGCCATGATCAGAATCCAAGTAATGTTTCTATCATTAATTTTTAAATTTATTATTTTATTTATTATTTTAATTTTTAAATGTGCCTTTGAAATATTTTACCTAGAATTCTTTTCAAAGTGTATGCTGATGGAAAGCAGTCTCCACTTTCACTACATATATGCACCTTGGCATCCAGTGGGCAATTCCATTGTATAATACTATTGTTAAGTGACATTAATGTAGTAGAAGTGACATAAACACCTAACGACAAAATAATTAAAGGAAGATTATAGTAAATAATAAATGCCAGCATAATTGTTGAAGGAAAACCTTGTACAGATCAGAATAAAAGTATTGTAATTAATATTGCCTGAAAAGCTTTAATAAATGGTACTATATCGATGAACCTAATACTATGTGTTTCATAGCAATGTACATAATATCTTAAAATTATGCTCTGATATATTAAATTTTAAAAATTAAGAAACTTATAGGATATGACTGCAAAAATCTCTAAGAAATTAGAGCAACAATAAAAAAATGAAAATAAGAGGCAAAAATAGTAAATTATAGCACTGAGCTTAGAAATATAGCATTCTAAAAAAGGACCAGAGAAAAAAGCTGTTAGCTTTTCATCTTTGAGAGAAAAATATAGTACCTGTCATATAACTGAAAGCAGAAAAGATTTACTTTGCCTCACAGTTTTAGAGGATATGATCTGTAGATGACCAGCACAAAGGCAGAAATGCCCTGGCTTATCCTGGGATGGCCAGAAACAAAGAGCATGGGAATAAAGCCAGGAGAGAGGAAGGGACCAAGGACAGGAGAAACCCTTTAAAGACTCACCATCAGTGACCTACTTCCTCCACCTGGGCCATACCTCCTAATACTCCATTCAGCTATGAAGTCAGAGCCCTTGTACCCCAGTCACTTCTTGGAGTCTCACCTCTGCATTGGTGATCAAGCCCTCAATTCACAAGCCTTTGGACAACACTTCTTATTTGAACCAAAACTAAAGCCACACAAATCATTATCAAATATATAATACAAGACAATTTTCAGAAGTAAAGCACATAAATTTCTAGACATAAAGAGTTTAATAAGAGGTAAATAAAACAAGTTAAAAATTCACACATGCACATTATTGTATAATATTAGAACTGTAGGGATAAAAAGGAGATGCAAAAAAATACAACTTTGGGAGGAGGGGCAGGGAGACCTATGACAATGAAAAATGATAAGAATAGATTTGATTTCTCAATAGCACCATTTGAAACCAAGAGAAAATAAGAAATTCCTTCAAAATTCTGAAGGAAAGTAGTTTTTAGTCTAAAATTCCAAAGCATTAATCATATGTGAAAGTCAATTTGAGACATTTTCAAACTTATAATTTTCTAAAAATCTTTGCTTTCTGTTCTGTTTGGTTCTGTTTAGAGGAATTTTTTGGTTATGAAAGAGATATTAAGACTATTTTAACTATGTCAAATGAGAAAGCTAAACAAAGAACAATGAAAATTATGTAATTATTAAGACTTGGCCAAATAGTTTATAAGAACAAATATAATATTTCCTCATGTAACTCAATAATGAAAAATATTAGCATGGTCATATAAACCAAACACTGAGCATTGTTTTTAACAGTGAATTTGTTATAACTTTCCTGAGAATAGAAAAGAAAAAGTTGTATAAGAGCTAAATATTAATCTTATTAGGAACCAATTGATAATATTTTAAAAAGAAGAATGAAGTAAATATTAATGTCAACTGTTACTTAAAATAATAGAAGTTATTTTTTTCTACAAGGAAGATCTGTACTGTTAGAAAGACCATTGGTGAAGGTGAATAAAGTAAGTTTAGTGTTTCAGAAATCAGACACTGCAAGCCATGAAAAGATGTATGCCCGAGGTCTGTTACTTCTGAGTGCCTTACAACAACAACTGTTTCTTCTGTCACAACTGTGGAGGCAAAAAAGTTCAAAATCATATGGTTGAGAGGACCATATGAGAGGACCATACTCTTTTTGAAACCTCAGGATAAGAGTCCTCCTTTCCTCTCCTGGTTGCTGGTTGTGGACACGGTCCCTGACATTTCTTAGCTTACCACTGCGTCATTCCAGTCTCTCCTGTTGTCACATGAAATTCTCCCTATGTGTCAATTTCTGTCTTCTATTGTGTGGACACCAGTTATACTGGATCAGGGGCTTATCCAATACATCTCACATCAACTAATGACAACTAAAATGAGCAGCATTTCCATGTGTTCACATTCTGAGGTACTGAGGGTTAGTGCATTTTTTCCTGCGCATCTGAGTATCATAAAGAAATAAATTCTACTTTTGATAATAGTAATGGTTAATCGTCATCAAGTCACAGAAAGCTATGATTTCCACAATTTTTCAGTCACTAGTGGATTCTAAGGAGGTGGTTTTAAAATATAAATACCTATAAACTTTTTTTCTATGCCAAAATCACTTTTCTTTGGCATAAAAATTGACTTGTGAGGTGTGCTGCTGACTTATTTTTTTCCACCATTTTCTATATACTTGAGTCAAATTCTTTATTGCCCTCTGGTGGTCAACTCTGCAAACTACAGATTTAGAGGTCAGGGATGACATTTTCAAGGCTCTGAAGGGTATTCATTTCCACAGACACAAGCTGAAGAGTAGGTGATAAGTACCTTGATCACTGAAATTGATTAATGAAGTAAATTATTTGGTTGTAGAAGCTTTAAAATTATGAGCTATTAACTCTATTTGTCAAATAATTATATTTCAAGAAAAAAACCCTATAAATCCTTGTTTCATTTACAATAAGTGATCTTTAGAATAGTTTTCTTCATTTGGAACAAACAAAATATCTTTTCTCAACTTACAGACTTGTATTGGGAACTGGCCTTTCAAAAATATTTTAACAAAAAATTTCATGAAACTAAAACTTCACAAATCATTTCAAATTAAATTTTATTCTACCTTAAATACATATATATAAATATCATTAAATGATATATACATTGTATATATACATTGTGTATATATATATATATATATATATATACATACATACATATATACAATTACAGTTGTATGCTGTGATTTTAGATGATCTTCTCCAAATTTTTCTCTCCTTTTCAACAAACACTGAGTACATACTATAAGTTAAGGAGCACTGTGCGAAATTCATTTGATACACCTTGATTGTAATTTCATAGAAGATATTTGAACCTACATGGTGATCAATTTTGCCACAGGATGCATGTAAAGGTTGGCAGGAAAAGGCTGAGTATGTCTTGGTGGTCTCCACATTTTCTCCATTAATTACCAACTGATAGGATAAGTAAAAACTTTCTTTGTTGGAAAAGGTTTTGAGTTGTTAAACATTTTTCACTAAAAAGACAGTAGTAAATTCTACAGTATAGAGCATTATACATTTTCTTTACTGATATAGAGTGAAACTGAATAGAAAAACTGGAGACTCCATGTATACGTATGTGTGGATACAAGCAAGTGTATGACTGTGTATGTGTGCATGCCTGTGTGTGTATATATAAAACCTACTGAGGCTACAAAGCAGACCCAGGACGGGACAGAATGGTGGTATATGAGAAGGTGAAAGAGCATAAATGATAAACTTTACCTACTTGTTTTTCCTTTTGCCTGAGGGTAGTCTTATTTTCCACCATTCTCTGTTACCTATTTACTAAAAGCCCAGTGATCTTTGGTGCCTCTGTGGTTCATACAAATCTGTCAGTGTGCCATGAATGGGAGAGAAAACCTTGACAACTTGCCCATCCAGATTTCCTTTCCCTAAGAGCTTTCTACAGTGCTGTTCAACCTGGTAGATGATCTGGTGAAAAACTGTATGTATTTGTTGATAGAAATGACTCATTTAACTGCTTAAATGAATACATAGTATCTTGACTATAGTGCAGGACATCTCCAGCCTCCTTGTAAAAAATCCATTTGGACAGCGTAATCGTTCATTTTCCTAAAATGAGAACACAGTTTTATTGAGCAATTCTAGGACCAACCTTGTGCAAGTGTGGGGAGAGGTATCTCGAAGTCTGTCCTTACCTGCCTGTTCCTTACACAGATACCACACAGCTCATTCTGAAGTCAAAGGGAAATGTCATTCTGGTATAGTGTTCACTTTGGCAGTACATATATTCTCTTGATAAAAATATGAACAAACAAATATATGATATTTTGTTTACTGGGGCCCACAAAATTTAACTTTTCATTTGTTGTAAAAGCTGATAAAGAAAAATTTACTCCATACTAATTGTTCTAATTTGAGAACTGATTAGGGTAGAATTAAGGTGTAAAATGTTACCAAAATAATGACAAGTTGGGATGGGGATTTAGCTCAGTGGTTTAAGCACTTGCCTGTTAAGTGTGGAGTCATGAGTTCGATCCCCAGTACTACAAAAAATAATAATATTAAGTTGAATAAAGCCATTCAAGTTGGGACTGGGGGATTTAACTCAGTGGCATAAGTACCTGTCTGGCAAGCACAAGGTTGTGAGTTCAATCCCCAGTACCGCAAAAAAAAAAAAAAAAAAAAGCCATTCAAGTTATTCATTTTCATAATTTCATGCATTGGTTTTCTGTATTTAACTTTGAACAGCTGTTTGATGCAACTGTAATAGTTGATACATTGTGTCAAAGTGAGACGTTTAGAAGTTTAAGCAACTCAGCAGGGAGTTAGGGTCCTTACTTTGTAAACATGCTCAGCCTGTGCAAGGGGAGGGAATAGAGATTTTGTGATGGCTACACCCACCCTAGGGGTGGTGGGGGTTTTGGTAGCCTGCTTACAACGTAAGGGAGGAGAAGGGGCTTGTGCTCCCCCATCATTTTGCCCTTGTTGCTTTGCTGTCTTCTGCCGCCTTGTAGTGTTGTCCCTATGCATGCCACCCTGCCTTGAAGCCAACTGATTATGGACTAAAACATCCATAAACTTTGAGCTAAATAAACCTTTCCTTCCTTCACATTGGGTGGCAGGTATTTTGTCCCAGCAAGAGAAAATTAATCAAGACACACTGCCTAGAATTTGTAGTAAGAATCATAGTTGGCCAGATCTAATTTCTCCTGCATGTGGTTGTTGTAGTCTGCCCATCAGCTCTGGCTCACAATGAACCTTCTCTGCCCACTTCTGCATGCCAGGATTGTGACTTAACTCCACCTACTTTGCTCTGCTCCATTGGTCTCTTAAAATCACAGAAACTCAGGCCCTGCAAATGTCCAAAATAATAATGGACAGAATCTAGGTTTTGTTACAATGAAGAAAAATTCCTGATGGTGGTGATACACCCTTGGACAGAATGTTCATGATTTGAGTATGAATGGATGAAATAATTAATTCATTGATCCAAAGGAAGAGTTTGTTCATCTGTTTACAGTAGATCAACTGGAATGAGTGAGTGGAAGAGGAGGCTTCCTAAAGTAAAGCATCATCATAAAACCCATATTTGCAATTCAGTAGCAGAGAGACTATTCAGTCTCACTTTCATTACCTCAAATTGAAGAATGACATATTATAGACACAACTGGGTATAAATGTGGCAGAAAAAATACAAGTAGAAAGCACAGAAGTGCCATTTAGTATGGGAATAAATGGCACTCTACATCTAAAGTGACTCCTAAAGGCATATCTGGGATGTAATATAATATTAACTACCTAGAAACTTTGAACCTTAAGAAATATTTATTTGGGATGCTGAGCACCTGGGGTTGGGTGGGGTGGAGGATCAGGCTAACAGGAGTCTGGATGCTGACTGCAAACTCGGCAGAGAGGCAGGTCAAAGTGGTTCACGCTTGGCACGAGGATCCAGGACCCAAGGACACACCCACTGAATTGACACACTGGTTCCACTAGGCTCAGGGCTGCCCTCCCATCATCCATCCCTCTTCCTCCACTGAGAGGAGCACATGGTGTAGAGCTCCTGTCTTATAAACCCAGGGCCCTGGGTCTCTGCATATGTGAGTATCATGGCCACCTGCCTTGTCGGCATCCTGATAATAAAATCTGAGCAGTGAGTAGGGCCCAGAATCCAACCCTGGGCTGTGACCACATGCTGCAGTGGCATCCCAGCTCAACTGGCAAACACGGAACTTCGCTCCCAAGTGAAGCTTGGACTACAGCCAATTAACTGTGCTAGCTTGAAAGGAGATTCAGTAAGTGCCTCACCCAAACAGAAGATCTCAGCAGGCTCCAATCAGTGTGGTAAGTTGAGTATGCCCCTAAAACAGAGGTGTACAGTGGGTAAATAGGGCCAGTAGTAAAGCTCCCTCCAACTAACTATAAGACCTTGGTGACTCTGACAGCAGTGTGGGTGACACCCTAGTACACACAGAAAACATCAGGCAGAGTGAAAATGGCAAAACAAAAAAGCAAAATGCAGTTTCAAACATCTAGTATACCAGAAGCAAGTACAGGAGACATTGAAATGGAGGACCCCAAAAGTAACACACCAGAAATCTCTGAAAAGATAGCAAGTGAAATAAAAAAACAACTCCATGAGGCTATAGAGGAAATCAAATTAGAAGTACTCTCCCATGTAAAGATAGAAATAACAACCTTAGTAAAGGAATATAGCTAAAGAAGAAATAGAGAAAAAAGTACAGGAGCATGGGAAACTGATTGAAAGCTTGAATGAACAATATAGAAAAGAAGCAGAATTCATGAAACAAACTCAAAGAGACATCCAATAAACAAAAAATTCTATTCAAAGTGTGCAAAACCATTTAAATGAAGCTGAGGATAGGATTTTGGACTTGAGGACAGGATTGCATTTAGTGATCATTAAAGGATAGAACTCTTAAAAATAACAAAGCAGCAGGAAATGACAATCCAACAGCTTCAAGATGATTCCAAGAGAAAAATATAAGATTAATAGACATCAGTGAAGATGCAGGAGTCAATGCAAATGACATAGCCAAAATATTCACAGAAGTAATAGAAGAAAATTTCCCAAACATGGGAAAAAAATCTGATATACAAATAAGTGAGGCATATGGAATGCCAAACAGTCACAACCAACATAAATTTATGCCCAGACAGAGAGTAATTCAGATCTCAGAATACAACATAAAAACAGAATACTAAAAGCTGTTAGAGAAAAGATACAACTCACCTATCAAGGAAAGCCCATTAGAATCATGGCAGACTTCTCAGCACAAACCTTCAGGTGAAGATGAGCTTGGAGTGAGGCATTTCAAACCCTGAAAGAAAACAACTTTCAACCCAGACTGATGTTCCCAGCAAAACTTTCATTCAAATTTAATGGAGAAATAAGATACTTCCATGACAAATAACAACTGAAGAAATTCATGTCCACCAAAATAACCCCAGAAAGAGTACTGAAAGACATACTAGACAGAGATAAAAATGACAATCCCCAGAACAACAACAGAAAGAAGCCACCAGATAGGACAAGCAATTAAAGAAAGGGAAAAGCAGAAAGCAAATAACTGGAACATAACATGGAAAAGTAGAGCCAGTACATATCATTGATATCCATAAATGTAAATGGCCTCAATTCACCTATCAAAAGAAATAGACTGACAGAATGGATCAAGAAACATACCACAATATGCTGTATACAAGTAACACATTTGACCCAAAAGAAACTCATAGATTAAAAGTCAAAGGATGGAAAACAGTATTCCAGGCAACAGGAACCCAGATAAAAGCAGGGGTAACTTTTCTATTTGCAGACAACATAAACTTTAAACCTAAAATCATTAAAAGAGATAAAGAAGATCACTACATATTCATTACTGGAAAAAGTCAAGAAGAAAAACCAGCAATTATAAATATATATGCACCAAACACAGGAGCACCCAAATATATAAGACAGATACTAATGGACATGAAAAACCAAATACACAAGAACACAATTATAACAGGGAATCTTCACAGCCCATTGTCATAAAGAGATAGACCAAATAGACAAAAAGTCATCAAAGAAACAATAGAACTGAATCATACCTGTGAGCAATTGGACTTAGTAGATGTTTACAGAGTGTTCCACTCAACTACATCAGAATACACATTCTTCTTGGCTGTGCATGGGACATTCTCCAAAATAGACCATATATTACTCCATAAAACATTCTTAAGTAAATGCAAAGGTATTGAAATCATCCCATGCATAATATCTGACCCATAGCATGCTGAAATTGGAAATTCATGGAAAAGGAAATTGCAAACTTGCATAAATACATGGAAATTAAATAACCTTTTGAACAACCACTGTGCTACAGATGAAATTAAAGAAGAAATAAAGCAATATACACAATTCAATGACAATTCAGAAACAACATACTGTAATCTGTGGGATGCAATGAAAGCAGACTGGGAAATGTATAGCAATAAATTGTCATATCAAGAAAACAGAATGAGCACAAATAATGCTCCATCTCAAGCTTCTAGAAAAAGAAGAGCAAGCTAAACCCAAAGCTCATAGAAGAGAGGAAATTGTAAAAATTAGAGCAGAAGTCAATGCAATTGAAACTAAAAAAAAATACAAAGAATTAATGAATTAAAAACCTGGGTTTTTTTGAGAGAATAAACAAAATTAACAAACCCTGAGCTAACCTTATCAAGAAAAAGAAAGAAAAAAATCCAAATTCACACAGTAAGAACTGAAAAGGGGGAAATTGCTACAGATCCCATGGACATTCAAATGATCATGAATACCTATGTTGAAAATCTCTACTTACATAGAGTGGAAAACAAAGAGGAAATGGACAGATTTCTAGAAACATATGAACTACCAAAGCTCAACCAAGAAGATATAGTAATTTTGAACAACCCAATATCAGCTATTGAAATTGATAGATTCACAGCTGAATTCTACAAGAAATTTAGAGAAGATTTGATGCCAATACTTTTTAAACTCTTCGATGAAATTGAGAAGAAAGCAATCCTCCCTAAATCATTCCTAGAGGCAAGTATTACTCTGATACCAAAACCAGAGAATGACCCAACCAAAAAGGAGAACAACAGGACAATCTTACTAATGAACATTAATGTAAAGATTCTCAATAAAATACTGGCAAATAGAATGCAGCAAATCATTCAGAAGATTATACATCATGACTAAGTGGGGTTCATTCCAGGAATGCAGGGATGGTTTAACATACACAAACCAATAAATGCAATACACGACATCAACAGAGCCAAAAACAAAAACCACATGATCATCTCAATAGATGCAGAAAAAGCTTTCGATAAAGTCCAACACATGTTCGTGATAAAAACCCTTCAGGGACTTGGAATACATGCTGTCTACCTCAACCTTATAAAGGCCATCTATGACAAACCAACAGCCAACATTATACTAAATTGACAAAAACTGAAAGCTTTCATTTTAAAATCAGGAACAAGACAAGGATGTCCACTATTACCACTCCTTTTCAATATAGCTCTGGAAACACTAGTGAGGGCAATCAGACAAGAGAGAGAAATAAAAGGAATAAAGATAGGGAAGGAAGAAGTTAAATTATGACTATTTGCAGATGATACTCTATATAGAAGACCCAAAAAACTCCATCAACAGACTACTAGAGGCAATAAACAAATTCAACAGTGTAGTTGGATACAAAGTCAACGCTCAAAAATCAGTAGCATTCCTGTACACAAAATAAAAAACTCACCAAGAGAGAAATTATGGAAATATCACCCTTTACAATAACATCTAAAAAAAATGAAATACTTAGGAATCAACCTAACTAAAAATGTAAAAGACCTATATGCTGAAAATTATGCTATGCTAAAAAAGTCAACAATGTGAAAACGGCCATATTCCCAAAACTGTTATACAGATTTAATGCAGTCCCAATCAAAATACTCTTGATACCTCAAAGATCTAGAGAAAACACTCCTAAAATTCATTTGGAAACAGAAGAAACCTAGAATAGCAAAGGCAATTCTGGGCCACAAAGGCAAGACAGGAGGCATCTCAATTCCTGACTTGAAACAGTACTATAAAGCCACAGTGATAAAATCAGAATGGTACTGGCAAAGAAATAGACCCAAGGATCAATGCAACAGATGAGAAGATGCAAACACAACTACAAAGACACTCAGTCACCTGATATTTGACAAAGGGGCTAAACATATTCACTGGAAAAAGGATAGCCTCTTTAATAAATGATGTTGGAAAAATTGGCTCTCCACATGCTGAAGATTGAAACTAGATCCATGCCTATCACTGTGCACAAAACTAAAGTCTAAATGGATCAAAGACCTCAATATTAAAACAGAAACACTAAATCTACTAGAAGACAAGGTAGGCAGAAGTCTTGGAGACATAGAGGTAGGCAGAAAATTCATGAACAAAACAAAAACTGCACGGGAAACACTCCAAATAATCAGCAACTGGGATCTCATATTATTGAAAAGTTTCTGCACTTCAAAAGAAATCACCAACAGAGTAAAAAGACAACCCACAGAGTGGGAAAGAATTTTAGCCAGCAACCCCTCAGACACAGAACTTATATCCAGAACATATAAAGAATTGAAAAACATCAAGCCTCCCAAATTCAAAGACCCTCTCCAAAAATGGGCATCGGAGTTGAACACAGTTCTCAGATGAAAATATACAAATAGAAATAAATACATGAAGAAATGTTCACCACCACTGGTCATTTGAGAAATGCAAATTAAAACAACACTGAGATTTCACCTCATTCCAGAAAGAATAGTTGCCATCAAGAAATCAACTGATAAGAAATGTTGACAAGGCTGTGGGGAAAAAGGAACACTGCTCCACTGTTGGTGGGAGTGTAGACTGGTGCCACCACTATGGAAATCAGTATGGAGAATTCTCAGAAGACTAGGATTAAAGGCTCCATTCAATCTAGCTATTCCCCTCCTGGCTATTTCCCCAGAAGAATTGAAAAGTTCATATCACAGTGATATATGAGTATCTATGTTCATAGCAGCACAATTTGTAATAGCTAAATCTTGGAAACAACCAAGATGCCCATCAACTGCAGAGTGGATGAAAAAGATGTGGTATTTTTATACAATGGAATATTACTCAGCTATAAAAAGGATGATATTGAGGCCTTCATAGGTAAATGGAGACAAGTTGAGAGTATCCTCATCAGTGAAATAAATAAGAATCATATTTATAAATATCACATTGTGTGTCTAGTGTAAAAAGTAATAAGAACTATAAGAGTAATAAAATCCAAAATGTGTAATTGCTATTGTAAAAAAAAGAGAGAGAAAAAAGGTGCTCTAAGGGATATAACTGCATGTATGTTTGAGTGTGTAAAATAGATGACCATATTGCTGAATATTTGTTGGATCATTGAGCAGAATTGTTTGCAGTCTCACTGTTTGAATGTCTACTATGAATCCTTTAATTTTGTAACTTGAACAACTGTATCCAAGATGACAATATGTAATATATCAACTAGTGATTTCTTAGTGTTTTTTTCTTTTTTTTTTTTAGAATTCTGTATTGTTGCTACCCTTTTTTCTGTTTTGCTTTTTTTTCTCTTTAAATAAAATTCTTAAAATGTGTAATTGCTATTGTAAAAAGAGGAAATAGGAAATGTTATAAAAGATACAACTGCATGTTTATTTAAGTGTGTAGGATTGATAACCATATTTCTAAGTTCTTGATGGATCATTAAACAGATCTGTTTTCAGTTTCACTGTTTGAATGTCCACTTTGTATGCTTTAATTTTGTAACTTGAACAACTAATTCTAAAAGGACAATATGTAATTTATCAACTAGTGATTTCTTACTGTTTATGTTTTTTTTGAAATTCTGTATTATTTCTACCCTTTTTTTTCCTTAAATAAAATTTTTAAAAAGAGCAAAGTAAAAAGAAATATATATATATTTAATATGATATGATTAATATCCATAACCTGATTGTTTTTTTTTTTCTTTAGAAAGTGGTCGAATGGTAATTACACTTGAGAAACTTTAGTAGAAGACAATGAGGCCCCATCCATTGACCTTGATTGGCTTGGGAAACTCCTGTGCTGAGTGGTATGAAGTGAAGGCCTGCACAACAAACTCCACCTAGCGGTGTAACCTCAGCACCTTGTTGAGAACCTGGTAGGGCCCTACCCAGTGACCCTAAGAAGCTGGAGATGTTTGGTGCACCATGTGACATGAGCTGAAGGCCTGCACAGCATACTCTATTTAGAACATTGTAGAGTCCCACCCAGTAATGTCAAGCTGCCAGGGAGCTTTGAAGTGTCATGTAGGAAGTGCTGAATGTCTGCTCAGAATACTCCTCCCATTTTCTGAGACTTCAAGTACCACTAGGCACATGGTAAGGCCTGCCAAATGACCCCCCACTCAACTAGGGAAACTCTTCACAATACAGACAGACATCCTCAACCCAGAAAGCAACTGAGAACTTGCATTCTGTTTCCCCAGGGGATTACTGGAGCATGACAAAATGAAAGAGCAAAATGTAATCTCAAACTTCCAGTCTATACCAAATAAATCTAGAAGACATGGACATTGAAGGAAGTATAATCCATACACCTGAAACTCCTGAAATGACAGCAACTGAAGTAGATAAACCACTTCATGAAGCTGTAAAGGAACTCAGATCAGAAATAATCTGTCAGGTAAAATAAAAAAATGTTAAATGTAATAAGAGAAATGCTGAGCTCATCTAAAGAAAACATAGTTAAAAAATTGAGGAACACTGCAAAAAGATGGAAACTTTTAATGAACAATATAAGAAAGAAACAGAATGCATGAAACAGATTCAAAGAGATATCTAGGAACTCAAAAATTCCATCAAAAGCTGGCAAAACCACCTCAATGAATGTGAAGATAAGAGTTTTAGACCTTGAAGACAAGATTGCAGCAAGTGAACAAGAACAAAAAGATCTTTTTAAAATAACAAGGAATCAGGAAATAACAATTCAACAGTTTAAAGCTGATACAAAGAAAAACAGTATACAATTGATAGGGATAAATGAAAAAGGTGACAACACAAATGATATCAAAAGACTATTTTCAGAAATAATAGCTAAAAAATTCCCAAACATGATAAAGGAAATTGGCATAAAGATAAATGAACTATATAGAATACCAATTAGCCATAACCCAAATATATCTATACCCAGACATATAATAAACAACATCCTAGAAATTCAACATAAGAACATAATATTAAAAGCTGTTAGAGAAAAGAAACAGATTAACTATAAAGGAAAGACCATCAGAATCACAGTAGACTTCTCAACACAGACAATGAAGTCAAGAGGAGCATGGAGTGAAGTACTTCAAATCCTAAAATATAACGACTTCCAACACAGATTGGTATACCCTGAAAAACTGTCCTTCAAACTTGATAGAAAAATAAGATACTTCCATGACAAAGAACAGCTGAAGAACTTCATGATCACTAAAGCAACCCTGAAAAGAATACTGAAATATATCCTAGATAGACATAAAAATAACTATGATTTCAAGAGCACCAACAGAAAAAACCACTAAGCAAGGCAAACAAACAGAGGGGAAAGGTAAAGAACCAACAGCAGAAAGATAACATGACAAAAATAAACCAATATATATATAAAACAGTTATAACAATTAAATGAATTGAATTCACCAATTAAAAGAAACAGACTGGCAGAATGGATCATGAAACAACATCCAACCACATACTGTATACAAGAAACCCATCTAACCTGAAAGGAAATTACAAACCAAAAATCAAAGGATGGAAAACAATACTTCATGCAACAGGACACCCTCAAAAAAAAAAAAAACAAGGATAACTATTCTGTTTGCAGACAATGTGAACTTCAACCAAGAATAATCAGAAGAGATAAAGAAGATCACTATGTACTAGTTAGAGGAAAACTTCAAGAGGAAGAGATAACAATCCTAAATATATATGCACCAAATATGGTGGTACCCAATTATATAAATAAATATTAATAGAAATGAAAAATCCAATAAGCAATAACATAAATATAACAGGAGACCTTAACACCAATTGACACAAAAGGACAAATCATCTGGACACAAAATCAGCAAAGACATAACAAAACTGAATTAAACATCTGAACAAAAGGACTTAGTAGATGTGTACAGAATGTTCCACCCAAAAATATCAGAATATACCTTCTTAGCTTCACATGGGACATTCTCTAAACTAGACCATAAAGTAGCCCATAGAACATGCTTAAGTAAATACAAAAAATCAAAATTATCCTATGCATATCATCTGATCATAATGACATGAAACTAGATATTAATGACAAAAGAAAATGCAAAAACTCCATAAACACATGAATAATAAATTAAATAATAATATAATTAAATAATATACTCCTGAGCAATCAGTGCATCACAAAGAAAATTAAAGAAGAAATTAAACAATATCTACAAGCAAATGAAAATACAAATACAATTTACCAGAGCTGTGTGGGATGCAATGAAAGCAGTTCTCAGAGGGAAATTTATTGCAGTGAATTCTCACATCAGGAAAACAGAAGGAACACAAATAAACAACCTGATGCCACACCTCAAATATCTAAAAAAAGAAGAGCATGTTAAGCCCAAAGACCAAACAAGTGAGGTATTATAAAGATCAGAGCAGAAATCAATGCAATAGAGACTAAGAATATAGTACAAAGAATTAATGAATCAAAGAGTTGGTTCTTTGAAAGAATAAATAAAATTGATAAGCCTCTAGCTAACCTTATTTAAAAAAGGAAAGAAAAAAAGTCAAATTCATGCAGTAAGGAATGAAAAAGGCAAAATCATTACAGACCCTGTGGAAATACAGAAGATCATCAATATCTACTTCAAAAACTACTACTCTCAGAGTTTTGATAACACAGAAAAAATGGACAGATTCCTGAAAACATATGAATTACCAAAGCTGATCAAGAGGGACAGGGATTTAGCTCAATGGCATAAGTGCCTGCCTTGCAAGCATGAGGTTGTATTTAAAAAAAAAAAAGTTGGAACAAGAAGATGTAAAACTACTGAATAACCCAATTTGAATTAATGAAATTGGAAATGTAACTAGAACCTTACCAAAAAGAAAAGCCCAATTCATGATAGATTCATGGTGGAATTCTGTAAGAAATTCAAGGAAGACTTACTGGCAACACTCCTGAAACTCATTGAAGAAATTGAAAGGGAAGCAATTCTCCCTAGCTCATTCCTGGAAGCAAGTATTACCCTAATACTAAAATCAGAGAAAGACTTAACAAAAAAAGATAACTGCAGGCCAGTCTCCCTAATGAATATACATGTAAAAATCCTCAAGAAAAATTGGCAAACAGAATGCAGCAAGTCATCAAGAAGATTATACACCACGACCAAGTGGGATTCATGCCAGGAATGCAGGCATGGTTCAACATATGCATATCAATAAACCTAATGCACCATTTCAATAGAGCCAAGGATAATAATCACATGATCATTTCTATAGATGCAGAAGAAGCTTTTGGTAAAACCTACCACTTATTCATGATAAGAACCCTATGGAAAATCTGAATAGATGGTTTTTACCTCAAACTGATAAAAGTCATCTATGACAAACCAACAGCAAGCATCATATTAAATGATCAAAAACTGAAAGCTTTTGCTCTAAAATCAGGAACAAACAAGGATGTCCATTGTCACTGCTCCTATTCAATATAGTGCTGGAAACATTAGCCAGTGCAATTAGATAGGAAAGAAACAAAAGGAATAAGGGTAGAAAAGGAAGAAGCTAAATTATCATTATTTAGAGATAACATGATACTTAACACGGAAGACCCCCAAAACTCCATTGAAAGACTTCTAGATATAATAGCTAAATTCAGTAATGTAGCTGGATACATGGTCAACACTCAGTGATCAATAGCATTCCTGTACACAAACAACAAGCTCACTGAGAGACAAATAAGAAAAGTCACACCCAATAGCATCTAAAAAAGTGAAATGCTTAGGAATCAATCTAACAAAGGAACTAAAAGATGTATTCAGTGAAAATTACAATACTTTGAAAAAAGAAATCAAAGAGGATCTCAGAAAATGGAAAGGCATTCCTTGCTCATATAGGAAGAACAAATATTGTGAAAATGTCCCTTCTTCCAAAATTTTATACAAATTCAAAGCAATTCCATTTAAAATACCATTAGGATACCTTACAGATCTAGAGAGATCATTCCAAAAATTCCTCTGGAACCAGAACAGATGTAGAATAGAAAAGGCAATTTTGGCCAACAAAGGCAAGACAGGAGGCATCACAGTCCCTGACTTGAAGTTATACTACAAAGCTACTGTGATAAAATCAGTATGGTAGTGGAATAAAAACAGACCTGAAGATCAATGGACTAGATTAGAAGATATGATCAAATTTACAAACACAGTCACCCTATCTTTGACAAAGGGACCAAACACATTCACTGGAAGAAAAATAACCTCTTATATAAGTGGTGCTGGAAAAACTAGCTTTCCAGATACTGAAAACTAAAAACTAAATCCATGCCTATCACCATGTACTAAACTAAAGTCAAAATGGACCAGAGATCTAAATATTAAAACAGAAGCACTAAATCTGCTGGAAGATAAAGTGGGTAGAAATCTTGAAGACATAGGGATAGGCAGAGAATTTATTAAAAAATCAAACTGCACAGGAAATAATTGCCAGAATCAACAACTGGAATCTCATCTTATTAAAATGCTTTTGTATGTGAAAAGAAATCTCCAGTGTTGTAAGAAAACCTATGAATTAGGAAAAAATCTTAGTCAACTGTTTCTCTGACAAAGGACTTCTATCTAGAACATAAACAGAATTGTAAAAATCAGACCCTTGAAATTCAAATACCCAATCCAAAAATGGACATCTGAGATGAATACACATTTCTCAAATGAAGAGATACAAATGGAAAATAAATACATAAAAAATGTTCAGCATCATTGGTTATTAGAGAAATGCAAATTAAAACACACTGAGATTCCATCTCACTCCAGAAAGAATGGCTAGGATAAAGAAAACCATCAACAACAAATGCTGGAGAAGCTGTGGGGAAAAAGAAACTCTTCTGCACTGTTGGTTGTATTGTAAACTGGTGTAATAACTGTGGAATTCAATCTGGAGTTTGCTCCAAAAGCTGGGATTGTAAGTCCCATTTGACCCAATTTACTCCACTTGTGGGCATATTCCCAGAAGAATTGAAAACATCATATCACAGTGATATATGTGCACCTGTGTTTATAGCAGCAAAATTTGTAATAGCTAAATAGTGAAAACAACCCAAATGCCCATCAATGGAATAATGGATAAAAACATATGGTATTTTTATACAATGTACTACTCAGTTATAAAAAAGGATCACATTGAGGCTTTTATAGGTAAATGTGTGCAACTTGAGACCATATTCATAAGTGAAACAAATCAAACTTGTATTTGTAAATACCATATTGTCTCCCTATTGTAAGAAACTGAAAGGGTAAGTAAGATACAAACTCTTTAATAAATGTTGTGAAAGGGAAGAAACTGTTCAAAGGGGAAAAAGCAACCCAGATAAGAAAAAAGGAGAAAAGAAAAAAAGATGTAGTTTTATATATATACTTTTAAGATATCTAAGATGATGGTACTACTAATTCTATTAGTTCTTAGAACAAAACAGTTGGCATTCATAAGTTTAGATCAATTTTGCATGTTTATTTCTGGTAGTTTGAGTATTCTTTGAAGATAACTATGCAAAATAACAACCTTAGTTATGTTCCTACCACTTTGTTTTGAAAGCCTATATTGTTATTGTTTTGGGGTCTTTGTTATTGTTATTTGTCTCTTTTGTTTCTTATTTTTCTTATATTTTGTTTTGTTTTATTTTTCTCTCTAATATAGAAAGGACAGATGTACATGTATAGCCTTATACATGCTTAGAACTTTTTCTAAAGAATTTACAAACATTGATTTTTTTACACATGATGTTATGAACAGCTACTTTGAAGAAAACGACATTACGGTAGCCATTGCTGATTTTCTATCATCTTCTTTTGAAGTTCAGTAATGCTTTTATTCTTTGTTTGGATGAGTTTTAGTCTGTTTTGTATTGATTTCAATATGTGTGAAGGTATGGACCGCTATTTCGAAGAGAACAAGAGACATTATGGTAGCCACTGTTGATTTCCTCTTGTCTTGTTTTGAAATCTTGTGATGCTTGCATTGTTTTGTTCTTATGTGCTTTGTTCTGTTCTGTTTTATTCTCTTTAAAATCTGAAAAAAATAGAGAAACAATCAATTTAAAGTTGTGATCAAATGATTTAAAATTATCTGTTACAATACATATATTTTCTGAAAAAATGGAGAAGATATGCTTCTAGGGGATGAAGAACACAGAAGTTATTACATACTTTTCTTGTCCAAGTCCCTTTTTAAAAATTTGTATATTTTCTCTAAGCTTAAAGAAGTACAATTCTGAGTCTGAGATCAGATACAAGGTTTTGTTTATACATTTCAATTTGATTTTCAAGAGTCATGTCAAACTCCTGACAAGCCTTATTTGCTTAAGCTGAAATCCCTCTTAACAAAATCCTCAAATAAACTAACCATCATGTAAACCAACTTGTTTATCCTGAGTAACTTGGCTGCAAGGGTAGACTAAATTGCCCTTGTACACAAATAGTTTGTGCTGATTATACTTATCTGAGAGTCATGATTCCTGAATCTGAAGAAGAGGGCAGAAGAATTGAAAGTAGCAAAGAACCTACATGTGGCTCTCATGCACAGTCTCAAAGGTCAAGTGACAAGTTCATTTCCAATGACTTCAAAGAGAGAAGCACTGTGGTTTAATTGCCCATTTGGGGATCTACATTGTAATTCTGTGGTAATCTGAAGGCCATACTACACTGAGTGTTAACTTAAGGGTCACTTTTCATTATATTATAAGTGGTTTTATAATTTAACTTTATTTTGTCCTTGAGAAGTAGTATTAAGAATTTTAAAATTGAATTTGATATCAAGAAAGACTTGATTTCATGCTGATACTTAACAGTGACAATTGTAGGAGGTTGCTGAACTTAAGTGGTAAATTTATATATATTGTTTGTTTCCTAGGAAAAAATATAAATTGAATCATTTAGAAAACTGAATGAATATTTTGTATCTTTTTCATTACTAATAAAACTGTTAGTTGAAATTGAAATATTTAGTTATGAAATATTCTCTTTGTTTTTGTTGGTTCCAGGGATTGAAATCACAATGTCACACTTGCCAAGCAGGCATTGTGCTGCTGAGCTATATTCTTGGCCTCTCTTTCACTCTAGAATAAAATTTGTTGTAACCTCTGCCTAAATTATGAATTTTAAAAACATCGAGTTACAAGCATTTGTTTACAATCAATAGATTGGTCAGTGTTTCTCAGGATGACTTATTTTTTAGTCAGGAATTTCCAGTGATACTTTCATGCTCATAGTTATATTTTTATACTTTTATTTTTTATTTGCTCATAATAGATTTGTTGCTCTCATCGTAATAGACAGGTACTGAAAAGTATTAATTTTGAAAAGACTGTTATAGGGAAAATAAAATTAATTCAGTTTTAATAATGCTGGTCTCCTTAAAGCAGTTTGCAGTCTAGTTGATGAGCTGTGATATATACAGTCATCTGAGAAGTTAAATAAATGGGTCCCACAGCAGACATTCTGGAGAATAGGTAGAGTGTAGAGAAAGTGAGCTACAGAAAAACCCACTGTGAGTCCTAACATTAATGACTAATAGAGCCCTTCACACCTTTCATGACAAAACAAAGCAAAGAAGACTGAACAATCTACTATCATGACCAAAGTAGAATTAATTTTAGGCTGGCTGATTATTTCTAGACTTTGAAGGTATGGTAATCTAAGTGATATTTAAATTTTAAAAATTAATGCATAAGTTTATGCAAGAATAACTACTTGTTTTCAGATTTTTAGAAATCTGTTTGCGTTATGTTGATAGTACACCATGTGGTTCAGACCTGGAGTGAGTCTTTACTCTTCTTTATTGAGCTCTGTGTAAGACTGAAGGGACTTTTCATTGTCTTTACCTATTTTAGTACACACAGATCCCAGATTAATGTGATTGTGGAGTTCCAGACTGTAAGAAATGGGCAGAATTACTAGAATTTGTGACAAGAAGCAAAGACTCTTTACAAATTATTTGTTTTCTTATCTTAAAAGAAGAAATTTTAATCCATTTTCATTTATTAACAATGTTTTAGCATGAAAAATTCAAAATTTCTATGGGAATGGAAAAGTTCATTAATCAAATTCATCATATATCAATTATTGTATGGTCTATTTTCTTTACCATAATTTCTAATGATTTTGAAGTGAATTTCAAGCTTTTCTTTTTTCAGCAAAACCATACATTATTAAAATGTAAGAACTCCACTTTTTAAAGACAATTGTACTATTATCATACACATTAAACTTATAATAACTTACTTATATCAAGAAATGTTTCTTACTATTGTCCAGAAATATTCCGTCAGTATACCTTTCCTTGTCTCATGAATGTACTTTTGTCTTCTTAACAATTATTTGTTTGAAGAATGAACCAATACACTTTTTATTGCCCTATTATTTTGGATCCACATACATCTTGCTGTTACATTATTAGAAAGAATTTGATTTGTTCATATTTTCTCAAATTTTTTTTTGTTCATTTTTGAACACAAATCATTCATTCTGTAAAATCTCCTGTTGTTTGGATTATACTGAAACTCCTTCAGGATTAACCAGTTACTGTGCATCTTTGATCCCTTTGTTTACTTCAGTTTGTAGAAAGACCTAGAAAATTAACCAGATTCAGGTTTGATTTCTTTTTGACATGTCTACTTTGTAAGGGATGCTGATTAATTTCAAAACATTATAAACTGTGTGTCTTTTTCATTGTGATGTTGCAGCCATTAATGATAAGGCCCTCACTCATTAATTTATTAAAGTTTGCCAAATACTGATGTTCTAACAACTATATTATTGGTCTTTATTTTTTAGTGAAATATATTCTCTTCATCAGATAGTTTGGTTGCCCTGAGTTATAGTTGAAATAGGAAAGTCAGGACAAATATTTGTTTTACTTTTATAACCAGTTTAAAAGAAACAAAAAACAAACTGAGAAAAAAAGACTTCAAAGAATCTTCCAAAGTTGATACATGAGGCCTTTTGTTTCTTTGGTTTTTTTATTAAGATTATTGTAATTATTGTTGCATATTTTCGCTTCTTAAACCCACAGATCCTAATTAGAGTCTACTCAGATTGATTCCTACATTCTCTTAAAACATGCACGCTAGTTCTGATACTCATGCTAGCTTTCCCATATGGCAAGATATAACAAGAGCATCTTGTTAATTTCTTGTTCTGCATCTGAAATCAGCCAGTTCTCCAAGGAGACATCATCCATTATGTTTATTCAAAGTTATATTTTTTCTACTTAAACCTTCATTCAAAAAAAGATTTTTAAAGCAATTACTTACTGAATAATCCCCCTTTTCAAATCTCTCTGTTCTCTAATTACTTTGAGTTTTTCAATCCTGTGTTGTGGTTTTTAAACTGACTTATATCACATTTTATATCTATTTTATACATATGTCTTTTCAATATGCTTTGGGATCCATTGGGACTTGTTCTCATCGTTAGTTTTTTCTCTTCTAATAATGTTTTGTTGGATTTCATAGGAATACATTTCTATGATTCTTTTTTTTTTAAAAATCTGATTTTATTGGTACATTTTATACATATGTAATGATTATATTCATCCTAGAGAATTTGTACCTGTACATGATACAATTTTTCTTCCCGTTCCCCTATTCCCCTTTGACCCCTCCCTTCTCCTCATTTACAAAAGCTTTGTTTCCATGTTTTCTTTCTTTTCTTAATTTTTAAATTTTCCCTTGTCATTCATTTTTAAAAATAATAAATGTCTTTCTTAAGACAAAAGGGCAAGTTAGAATATCTTTTCTAGATTCACAACTCCAATGTTCATCCTCTTTTACTGTTTTTATGATGTAATTTTTAAAATGGCAATATAATTTCTAAAATTCTTATTTCATGTCTTATTTTTATTTATTGAATTCTGTGTTTTTAGATCCCACTATGTATAGGTATTTGTTGTGCAAGAGTGTTTTAGTTTACTAAACATCAATGTTTTGTAGACTCCAATGCATATCAACATTCTAAGACCATCTCTTAATTCTTATTCTAGTGAGCCGTGTCTGTTCTCACACTTTCTTGCTCCTATCTGATGACAATCATAGGATTCTTTTACTATAGAGACCATAAAATTACCAGTTTCTTCCCTTGATTTCTTCCCACTTGTTTTTGCATATTTCCTGTATCCAGATCTATTTCCTGTCCTTGGCTTGTCCCTGCATGATTGTATGTTGCACATAAGTTAGACATCTTGCTGTAGATAATGCATGTATATTTTGGTTTTGTTGTGTTAGATGATCTTTGTGTTCAGTGGTGAGGATGTGTCAACTAAGGGGTGAGATATCCAGAAAGAAGAACATTTTTTTTTCTGTAGCTACCATAATTTCTCCCAGACTCTTCTCCTATTTATGTTTAATATGAAACAATGTTTCATTAGTCCAATAGTCATTTCAATCAATTGGTCTTCTTTACCAGTCTACAAATTATTCTCAGCTTCACTTGAAAATGATTACCTGATTAGACAGCTTGTAATTGCAGAGTTCTTTCTGTACTATCTTCTTCCTAAACATAGCAATCTAACATATACCCGGTGTATAGTCTTCTTCACTGATAGAGATGTAGGAAAAATTTGAAAGGAGATAATAAGTCTTTCCTTATCCTTGGGGGATATGTTCCAAGACCCTCAGTGAATACCTGAGGGTCTTTACTTTATTTTTTTAAAGAAATATTGACCACATCATTACCGGCTATTATCTTGTTTATAGCCTAAGTGTGCTGGGCAGTAATATAGGCTGTTGAAAGATGGAAGAAAATACTCAAAGATGCTTATAAGAATAAATTTATTAACATACTAACAGAAAAGGAATAGAGTTAATTAGGACTTACTGCCAGAAAATGAGTATAGGGACAGCAGGCTATAGCCAGAAAGTCCACTGGTGTGGAACAGACAGGAAGTTAGAAGTACAGGGGTAGTGGGCTCGTAGGGGAATTTAGCAGAGACAACTTTAAGTGTCCAGTGGTAGCTGTCTGGATGATAGCACATCGTGGTCTTCTGTTCCACGTTCAGTTATTGCAGGGAGTGTGTTTTATAGGGCAAAATGCTTGACAGCGACAATGTTCTTTGCTCCAGTGAATGACCAGACTTCCAAGGGACAGATGACTTAGCAAGGAAGCAAAAAGAAAGTTTCTACAGATAACAGGACTTATTCCAGTTCTTAGTGTCCCGTCTGTAATATTTATCCAGATATTGTTTCCTGTCCTTTTACAATTTCCTCTCCGTTTGACCGGATTCTTTGGAATACAAAAGGAGCATTTCAAAGACATGCTGCTAAATATCCTTTAATCAGAGATGATATGCATATGCAAAAATGTGTCATAAAAAGTATTTTCTCCATAAAATATTTCATCTCTATATGGACATATATATAATGGGTACAATTAAGAGTTATGAAGAATCACATTTAATCAAAGTTTAAATAATATTTTTCCTGCCCTTAACCTTAAAATAGGATTCCTGCTGTTTCTGAAATGGTTATTTTCCTCAGTAACAACAGCTGCTCAAGCCATTTCTTGCCAGTGGAATCTGTGTACAGAGGTCCAAGTCTGACTGACCTTAGGTTCTCACTCACATTATCCTGGGTGAATGAGATGGATGGGAGAGCCCCTGTGGTTTGGCCCACCAATATTGTTTCTGATGAAGGTTAACAGTGCTGGCCACTTTAAATCTTACACAGCAAATTGCTGACATCTGGGGTTTCCTATCAAGTTTACAGATATCCCATAGTGATTTCAGTGTTTACACAACACAAAAATACTGATGCTGAGTTTAGGAAAGCATTTTATATCCAGAATACTACCACAGAAAATTGCTTAAAATGTCTGAACATTGCATTATAGTGTAAATATACTAATAATTATACAACAATTGGTTACTTTGGAAGGAATGGTCACTGACAACTTCAAAGTTGTTTTTGAATTCATTAATACAATCAACTATTTGCTGCTGACTTTTTTGGGGGAAACTTCATTCTTTTGATGCCAATTCACCTTAATATACAGGAACATTTAGGGGCTCATTATTTCTGAATTCAGGAAACTATTGGAATTTTATCTTCTTAAGATTTAAATAATGTGTTTTAATAGTCCTCCCTTATCTGTAATTTTTAAAATGTTTTTAATTACTTTCCTTAAAAAGGTATGAAAATATTAAATGGAAAATTCCAAAAATAATACAGTTTAAAGTTTTAAGTACGCACCATTGCAAGTACTGTGATAAAATCTCATGCTGCCCCCTGCCATCCATGTTGGGGCATGAATCAACTTTTGCTTAGTGTAAACATCCTAAGTACACAACTTCTATATTAATCTCCTAGGAGCCTCCTGTATTAGGACAAATGTCCTGGTGTTGTAATACTTGTGCTCAAGTAACCCTTCTCTCATAGTCTAACTCTAGGTCACAGTGTCTACCTAAGTAGCCTTGCTTAATTGCATCAGGAAAAATTGTAGCATCTTACATATATAAAATTATGAAATAGGCAGGGTCGTGGGGGAGAAAGGAGGAGAGGGAGGACATACGGAGTCGTATGTGTAACTTTTATTATGGTATTTTGTTATACTTTTTATAATGTTATTATTACTACCTTACTGTGCTTACTTTATACATTAAACTTTACCGTAGGTATATATGTCTGGGAAAACAATAATAAAATGAGGACTTGATGCTATCTTCAGTTCCAAGCATCCACTTGACATATCCCCTGTGAATGAAGAGGGACCACTCTACTGCCACTGCCAACTAGACAGAGAAGACAAAAAACAAAAACAGGTAAGCAAGCATTACAGATCGACTGAGACTTTTTATTCATGGCCCATGTAAGAAGTAATAATAAAAAGTACTAAAACCATGTTCAGTGAAAATGTAGGCAAATTTCAAAATCACCTATTTCAGGAGTTGTATATTCCCTGGTAACTCTTGATTCTCTTCCACTTGAATCAGGAAAATTTTCTATTTTAAAAAATCTTTATTTTTTCCCCAGAAGTTTTTCTTTTCCTTTACTAGAGACTTATGTAACACACATTAGGCAATAGGAGGCAAGGCAGTAACAGAGGAGCCATGAGATATTTCTTTGAAAAGACAGAAAAGAGAAGATATTCTGATTCCGTTTGTCTCCCCACCCCTGTCTTGCTAATGGAACACATCAGCATTCTGACTCAGAATCCACTAATTGGATGGAGCCCTGTGTCCGCCTTTGTAGGAAGCACTGATGGTCACTCCGGAGACTGTGATTAGAGCTAGTGTATCCAAAGCTCAAGAAAGTGATAAATATATTTAGTATAATATACTTATTCAGTTTTTATTAATTAGCTTTTTTCCCCATGAGATGTTGATTTCTGTTTTAACAAGAATAATGTAACTTTGTATCCTCTTATTCATAAAAGCAGGGTTGAAACATTTCAGCTTTTCATGTTCCTGGAAGAATGCATAAGATTTAAAGTTCTTTTCTAATTACCGTTGTTTAGAAAGTCTGAAACCCAGTATCTGAGCTAGTTAAAACACTTTTGTTTTCTTTTCTTACCACAGCATGAATTCCCAGTCCAAAGTGTGGATCATTTTCCACATGAGAGGCAGGTGAAAAAGGATAAAAGTGTCACTACTAAACTATGAAATAGTTATGCATATTTCTATCCAGAATTGGCATTAATTGGAGTCTTCATATCCTTGTTTTTGTAGAAATACTGTAAAATGCAAGTTGTATTTTCCCTCAACTACAGTATTAGAAAAAAATAAATTATTTGTCAATATCAGTGTTTTCATAGGTCTTCCAATGGCATGCATTGTTAAAATAAGAATAAAGGATATTTTTGAAGAAATGTTTAAAGAAACCTTTTCTAGGAGTAAGATTCAATCTCAACCTTGAGAAACTAATACAGGAATTAGCTGCAGCTAATTTTAGCATAAGACACTATGTTTTCTCTTCATTGTCACTTCTTGGTTCCAGAAATTACTACATACTAGCTATTTGTAGAAATAGCTCTTGAGTAGGGGTTCACTGACCTTAGCACTTGTAATAAAATTCCTCTTGATTTTTTGTTTTACAACTGTCAATATTTTTCCACCCTTGTTTGTATTTAAACAAAGGATCACAATGTTTCCAGTAGGATGGGGGTGAGGCACAGAGAAAGAGGAGGAAGACTTTATTTTAGTATGACATTAAGTCACATGAAGGAAACCTTTCCTGAATATTGTCAAAAGTGAGACAGGGAGGCAAATAATTCACAATAAAGTTTCCTTTCAAATGATGACTCGAGTTCTTTTATTTTGAAGGTATTTTTACTTTAAAAGTACAATTTCTAGGTTTTGTTGTTGTTGTTTTGTACCTAGGATAGAACTCATGCTTGTCAGGCAGGTGCTTATACCGCTGTGTCAAATCCCCAGCCCAACATATTTTATTTTATTATTTTATTTTATTTTTTATGGTCTCCGTGTTATAGCAAAGTAGCTATCATGAACACCACACAGAAAAGTTCTAATCTCAAAGATCACAAGTAAAGCCTGGATTTCAAAGCTTTTGTAGGATTCATTAGACCCCAAGTCCCTTCTTGCTTTTGTTGTTCAACAAGCCAGGTGCTAAGGAAACTAGGATGAATACATCTCTCTTTCCAGAAGCTTTTAACATACATTAAATAATAAACTAGTACAACTCATAACACATGGAGTGCTTCAGTTAAATCAGAAAGGGAACAAATGCTCCTGCATAGAATTTTAACTCACTTTTAAAGTCTTGAATCCACTGTCTTTGTGTATGTGTATGTGTATGTGTATGTGTATGTGTATGTGTTTTTCTCAGTTTCCTTTTCTTGGGCTTCCTTTCTTTTTCTCTTTTCTCATCTGAAATTTCCAGTCTTGAAAGTAATTACTTCTTGGAGGAAGTTTTCATGGATGCTAAATGCAACCTAATGGAAGCCATAAGCATGAATTCTGCTAGCATTTAGAGTGGTATAATATGTATGCCAGGTTGAATCAAGTGGAAGAGAAGGTTAATCATTCTTTTAAATTGGCAGTGTTGCTGGAGGTAGATTAATATGCTTTTTGAATCCCTTATGTGTTATAAAGCTCCTCTATCAATCATTGTATTCATGGTTTAGATTTTGAATTAAAGGTGTCTTCTGCGGTCAGCTGGGCCAACTCTCTTAGTCTCTCTCACCATATTAAATGATAGATTTTTCATTTCAATATATAATGTATTTTAAAAGCAGTGTTGACTAAAACAGATTCTAATGTGAACACCCAGAAAATGGTAGAATCTCTTTCCTGAGAAAGAATTTTTTGACAACAAATACAGTTCTTGCCTTATATAATGTAGAAACACAAAGTAGGATGTTCTTGTGTGTCCATAGTATGCAGAGTGCTCCTGACCTGTCAGCTCACTGGCAGAGAAGGTTTTGACTAGAACAAAATGTGAAATTGGCACCAGTTTGCTTCTCATTGCAAAGGAAATCTCTATTTAAATTTGACAACCTGAGCACTGTACAATTTGAAATTCTTGTCATCTGGTTTTCTTTAGTTTCTTTGGGAATGAAGCCTTGTTTGAAAATCTGGATTTTTGATTCTAAGGTTTAACCAGATTTTTCCAGGAGTCATCAGTCAGTAAATATGACCAAAGTTCACTGTACTGCCAGGTGTTGTGTTAGGAACCCATAGTCAGCTAAGATGGTGGCTCTGCTCCCTCTGTGTATTCGCAAGAAGATACTTTTAAAAATGAGCAAGAGTTCAAGTAAAGACAAGACTTTGATTTGAGTCTGTCATAAAAATGTCTGATTTGATTGATTCCTTCCCTTATCAGAATTATTTTGCCTCAAATACCAATTGTCACATGGAACCAAATCTTGTCATCAGTTGGGTTATTTAATATTTCATCATGGCAGTCTTACCCTCTTTTACCTTCCAGTTAGAAAACTAGGAAGCAATGGAACCTATTTGGACTGAGCACAGAGAACACATTTCCAGATGTAGGTAAGCATAGATAATGGTATAAGCTATTGAAGATGAAGGACAAGAGTGACAAAAGTGGTTCTTAATAGGTTACATAAAACAGACTGTAAGTACTTAAAATAGACGTGCAGACCTGGCTCAATGAGAAATAGAGGACTTCTACAAGTTTTCAGTTAGGTGAAGAATTTCAAGAACAAATAAACACAAAATGCCATCCCTAGTAGTTAACTATATGTCTGAAGTCCAGTGAGAGCATTAATTTTCTAGAATTTTGTTGATGTTTTGAAACCGCATTCTATAGTACTACATTTTTTTTTTCAGAAGGAAAGGGTAATTTGAAGTCACTTAAAATTAAGGCATCATAAAATATTGAGGGTGGAAGTTATCTTTATTCACGTATTCAATTTGTGGGACATACTATGCCTACTATGGGGCATGTGCTATGTGTATTGTACCGCAACAAATACAAAGAACCCAGTGGAACTTCAAAGATAATGAGACCCAGGATAAAAGCCTATTAAAATCTAACAGGAATGTGCCATTTAATATGTCATAAAAATATAACTACAAAACACCAGAGAAAGCACAAAACTCTGCCTGGAGATATATATATAGAGCAGGGCATTAACAATTAAAATTTAAATTGAGTTTAATAATGAGTAGAAATTTTCCAGTGGAAAAAAGATCAGGGCCACACCAGTTAGAGGAGTAGCCTGGATGTGAAAAGAGTATAGCAAAGGATTACAGAAGAAATGTTTCTTTGATTTTACTATAACATAGGTGAACAATAGAGATAGGAATAGAAGCATAAAATGTGTTACATTTCCTATGAGAAAGGTTTTTTTTTAAACAAGATGGAATAGTTATGAATGAATATTTTCAAAATAGAGGCTGCTAAATAAGTCTTAACACAAATATAAGAGTTGTACTGAGTATATGACTTATTGATCAACATTTCTGTATTTCATGATCCTGGTTAGATACCACTACAGTTCCTTAGCATTTTCCCTAGGTAAGGCCATCTGGTGAAAATGTGTGATCCTTTCATTTGAAAAGTTTTGCCTTAAATTTTTTTTTCATGTAAAATGCAAAATCTAATCATTATGAAGTCCTAATGTCTGAAGTATCTACTAATATTCATTCTTTGACATCATGAGACTAATGTGGGGATATGTTCTATAATTTTGTGAAGTAGAATGATGGGTCTCTCCTCTTCAACATTCCTACAAATAGAACTAATTTTGGGTCCTGCATAAAGTCACTCAATTCCTAATTCAACACCACAGGTTGTTTTTATCAGATATGCAGAGATAGTCAAGAAAAGTATGTTAAATGTGATAACCAGGTCTTTATAATATACCTGAAATTAAAAACCATACTTCTACCATATTGCATGAGTGCAGGAGCATTATGAATACTATGGGTGGGGACTAAAGCAAGACTACTCATACTTCAGATCCTCCAGATAGATAAAATATTTGGAGCTCTGAATAAGGTTCAGTGTCCCTATTTGAATGATTTTTGTTTATCTACACATTCATTCACTGATTTATTAAATGTTTTCTGAAAGTGTAATATGTTTTAGGTATGACATTAATTTTTGGGTTGCAGAATGAATAAGGTAATATGTTCACCATTAAAGATTATATTATGTAAAGAAAGACAAGGAAATAATAATAATTGAGTATGCTTAGTATTATGTATGCAGGAAAGTAGTAAGAGTTCCTAACACCTGGAGAGGCAGGAGGGATCTTTCGTAGATCTCAGTCAACTACACTTAGCCTCATCTTGCACTTTATATCATTTCTTACCATCTTCCAAAGCTTCTGGCAATGTTCAATAGCCTCCAATTTCTCCAAGATCTCGATTACCCTTGAACTTTCTTCAAGTTATTTAAGCCATTAACCCAGGACATTCTTTAACTATTCAACTCCTACATAATGCATTTTTAAATTCCAAAATAAGCATTCCACCTTTGGCTTTTAATGACTTCCATTGTAAGTAAATCTCTTGGTATGTTTTGAGAAAGCCTGGCATTTCCAATGACTAATGAGATATACCATTATAGTCTATAGTTTCTTTACCCTAGAAGGCAGCAAACTCCATTTGCCTTATTTTCTGCTGTATGGTCATGTACTATCATATCTATTTTAAGTTCTCAATAAATATTTTATTAAAAGATTAAGGTACAATAGTAGTCTCTTAAGAGACTGCTTCATGTCTCATAGATAAGAAGAATTATCAGAACTAAGTAGTGAAAATAGGATTGAATAAAAGTAAACAATGCTAGCAAATATTAAAAAGTTAAGCTAAATAATATTTTCACTGTATTGTTAGGAAAAGGGGTGATTAGACAAAATTCAGAGTCCTTAATATTTTCTCAATATTAAACTGGGACATAAAGGGGAGCATGAATGAAGTTAGGGTTAGATTAGTGTTAGGGTTAGAGCCTGACTATCTGTTTCTAGGAACATATGGAATATGCTAGGCAGAGGAAGCATAAAGTATATGTTAAGTGATACACAAATTGTGGTAAGAAAGAGAATATGTAGGGGATAAAGAAAAGACCATCTGGATACAATACCAAGAGTTAGAGCATAATTGAGAAATAATTGAAAAAAAAATAAAGATATGTGGTATGTCAGCAGAAATCATAACATTGCCATAAGATTTGTAGAAAATAAAATTAGTTTTAAAGAAATACTATTTAAATGAGGTCAATTGTTCTAAAATGGCAAAAGTCTTTTAGAAATGGAAACAGAAAACACAATTCATTTCATCGTTAACCTTATCCACAAAAATAGAACCATTTCTTAGAGTTGCAAGAATAGATGAAATGTTAGTAATACAATATGAAGAAAGTTGAATTTCATCTCTAAATAATGCCAGTTGAAGAGAATAGAGGGTTTATCAAAGGAAGGAATAATGAAAGAAAAGTTTTTTCTTACACTACATGATAGTGGTAGTAAAAGCCTGAAGATCCTAAGACATTAGTATGAAATGAATTGGTAATTAAGGTCAAATGAGGTCATGGAGTTGGGGTCCTAATTCAGTATGTCAGTGTACAATGTGCGTATAAAAGGGAGACACCTACAATCTCTCCTGCACACATACACAGAGAGAAGAGGCCATCTAAGGACATGATGAGAAGGTTTCTTATGGCTTGGAAGAGAAATCACATTGCAAATTAACACTCTGGCACCTTGATTTTGGATTTCTATCTTCCAGAATAGTGAAAAATAGTTTCCATTGTTTAAATCACTCAGTATGTGGTATTTTGTTAAGGCAGCTTGAGCAGGTTAATACAGACATCCACATGCAATGAAACACATAAAGGAGAAGCAAAAATTGCGAGCTGAGACTGTCTTAAACAAAAGTCTGTCGGCATTAGTGGTATTCACAATCTGACACATTTTTGTCAAGGCGATAAGCAAAAGCAGCAGTCACATTGTGGTCCTATAAATGGACTTTCTATTCTTTTGTCATTATGAAACAGACCAGTGGGCAGGGCTGAATCCTGTGAGACGCACAGTGGAGTTTTCTCTCATTGGAATATATCGTGCCTGGTAGCCACTGTCAGGCACATTACTAAAACCTATTTGCACCAAAGCCACAGCTCATCTCTGCACAATGCTCTTGGAATTATGAAAGAGTCATAGATAAGCATAATCCAAGATTTTAGAATTTATTTGAATACTACTTTTATTCATGTTACCATGTACCGTTCTTGTATTTTCTTTTGTTGTTGTTTTAAGTGGAGATTTTAGGTTTCCACTTTAGCACTGGTATTCTGAGAAAGCAGTCACTTGAAAGGGAGTAGAAAGGTGGTTGAAAAAGGAATCAAGATACGTTATATACCAGCTCCTTACTAAAAATGTAATCATTATGTGCTACAAACATGTACTAAAGAAAATAAAAGTTTAAAAAATTTCACATGTAGATCTATTAAAAATGTAGTGATATTTTAAAAATTTTCAGTCTAGTTTTGAATCTTTTTAGCTTCTCCAAATATTTTAAATTATAATTAAGAAATGTGATATTAAAATTTCCTGTGGTTTTCTAATTAACCATCAGTACATTTTGCTTAAATATATTTTACCTGAAAAAATTCTCAGGATTTCAAAAAGACTTGGGTTTCTTAGATTCTTACTATCATAAACTAAATGACCAAGTAACCTGTAATGCTTTCCCTGTGTTAGATGCATGTTAACCTCAACATTTTAAGAAAAATAATAGACTTCCTTTGTACCCAGAGACTTCCTTAGATTTTCACACTTTCAATCATACCTTATTCTAGAGAAAGTGCATTTTTTAGAAGTTTTCTTTCCTCAAAGGGAAGAAGAGTTCTTTTCTACTTGAGTATTTTTTCTACTAAATGGTTGGTGCCCTCGGGCTGACCCACCCAAGGTCCCCATTATTAACATTTGTATTCTATCTACTGTTTGGAGGATTCCTTTTATACCGAGCCTGCTTGCTATACTACTTTCATGTAGTTTCTTCTTTTTCTTCTCTGTCCTAAGATCATCCTGCTCTGCTCCTTTGCTTTTTCCCAAAGTCTCCCTTCACTACTTCACGAAGCCTGGTTAGTATACACAGTGGTGCAGAAGAGCTGGTAAAAAAGGGAGCTGCTCACGGTGGTATGTCCTTCAGAGAATTCCTCTTTCCATGTAAATATTCTTATCGTTTGGAAAGTAGTCCTCCTTTCCTCTTTAGATCTTAAGAAAATATTCCATGAGGCCTGTCATTTAGACCTGCTCCTGGGACACTTTATAAACTATAAAAGCTCCAGGAAGAAAATTTGAAATACAAGGTAATATAGAAGGACATCATGCAAGTGGCAGAACTCCAAGGGGGTTTGAATACTCAGTAAAACACACCAAAGATTGCCTCTTTTTAGCATGTCTTTTGTTCTCAAAATTCAAATTTTATCTCTCCCCTAAAAACATATTTTGAAACGAAACTGTACTGCTTATTGGTTTACCAAGGTGGACAGAGACAGGGGATCAAGCTGACCACAATATCATTGTGATTTCAGTCATAGCAGAAATGCAAAAGAAGGTCACACACACAAAAAGCAGCACCATATGAATAATAAGGCACATTATCTGCTTCCTTTCAAATTCTCTGAAAACTACAAGTATACTTTTATAAGAGAACACTTTAAAAATAATTTTCTTACTTTAGTGTTGCTTGCGGTTGCCTTTGTGAATTTTTAAAAATATAAAACACAGTTCAGGTTGAATGAATAGAAAAACATCACTAAACAAACAAACAAACAAACAAATTTGGTGATCAAAAATAGCTTTTTAAAAAAAACTTGGATCTAAATTGAGATTCACAGACATTTGTGGTGTGATATATTGAAAGAGAATATGCCTTGGAAATGAGAAGTCTTGCGTTTAGTTTCTGATTTAGCACAAATGGTATAATCTGAGTGTCAATTTTTACATCTTGGAAAGTGAGATTATCACACAGAGTTTTTATAGAAAATGATATGAAATGTCTATGAAGCAACTGTTCTTTTAATGTTTTTGTGGACCTAATATCTGGGAATCTGGAACTACTAAAATCAGAAATTAACTTCAGAATTGCTGGAAAATATATCTCTACCATATGCAAAAATGCTTTTCTAAGTAAATAAACAGATTTGTTAGAATGTTTTAATCTTTTCTAGAAAAACATAAAAAAATCACTGCACAAGAAAATAGGGATGAAATAGTTTTTTCATCATTAACAGCTTTCTTCAATTTAAGGTTTGTCCAAATACTTTAGGTAAACTTATATATGAATTAAATGTGAAAACCAAAAGTAATGAAATAGAGAATATGAATAGTACTATGAAATACTACAATGACTTTATTTTGATATTTTCACATTGTACCATTTAAGACAAAAAGCAGCTAATTTAAAAGTAATTGCAAATGTGGATATGTGAGATAAATATTTGCTTTGTGTAAGTAATGGAAAATATGAGAAAATATTCATCCCATTTATTAGGTTAGAATTGGCCCAAAGAACATTACTAATCCTCAAAAGCTGCTCACAAAGGAAAAATTTTTAAAAATCAATAGAGTTAAAGAAATTTAAACATTTATGATAAAAATAACTACTAAATGAGACAAACAATATAAACACCAGAACAGTTACCTGTACAGGAAACATAAATGACCCATAATGTAATAATATTTCTTCTAGTAACCCAAAATGAATTCATTTCAATGGCAAAACAAGATAAGCAACAAGTGAAATTATTATAAATTTTAATCATACAAAGGAAAAGTATATCATATATATGTAAATATAAAGGAATTTGTAATTGAAAATTACACAATATTCTTGAACATAAAATTATGTAGACAGAAGAGAAACACTGTTATGATTGGTTTGTAAGAAATTATACAAATAACTTTTATAAAATTTATTATTTGTTTAAAAATAGGCCGAATATATAAAATAAGTGATTGCAAGGCAGAGAAGCCATTTCTTCTACAATCATTCTAATTTTTAAAAGGTTTTGCACAAAATTTGATTAGTGTTAGTTGCTTATACATAAAAGATTCTGAAAATCAGTTCCTGTACCTACCTAACCAGCTGCACTTTTCAGAGGACAAACCTTAAGAAGTTTGCAATTTTAATGTAGAAATCTGTTTCAAAGTACCAGGAAAGGATGCTAATGAACATGATTGGAATAGTATTTAGACTTTGTTCAAGGGATTTTGGTCTGAAGGGGCAGGAAAAGAGCTTGCTAAAAGTCCTGCTCTGCCCACTTCTTACTCAAAGGCCAAAACTTAAATATTATTCTTATTAAATTGAGAGCTGGAAGTGGATTGACAAAGTGAACAGAGATCAAGAGAGCAAACTGTATATTTGCCTATTTTCCCTCAAGGAAGTTGCATCCCTACCCTCCTTAATTCTTTACGTTTTTAGGAACTTTTCAAAGGGCAGGCATATAAAGTTTTAGGCTTAAGTAAATAATCTCCCTTTGATCAGATATAGTTCTTCCTTTAAGAATGAAGCAAGGAAAGGGTCTGGGAAGAAAATGAGCTCCTTTGACAAGTTAAGAGTTGAATGTGTTACTTTTATTTACAAATGTGGAAACCGATATAGTTTTATAATTTACTGTTGCAATCTACTGTAGAAAATCTCCATGTAGATATTTATTCTAGTGTTCTGTTTCAAGACTTTCATTCATATGCAAAGTTTAAAAATATATTTTATCCTTGTTTGTGGATACAGAGTAAAGTAATAAAAATAGAAATTCTTGGAGGTTTTATTCAACAAATATTTATTGAGTATCTCCAATGTATCAGACACTGTTTTTGGCCTGGCGTGATATTGGGGACAATTCTCTATGGGACTCATGGTATTTCTAAATATCTTGCAAACAGAGATATTGGTTTCAAAATATCTTTTCAAAAGTGTATCTATAATGAATTGCACTGGATGGCAAATAGGGAATTCTTCCATATCAAAAAGAGTTGTTTAATAAAATTGACATTTTCCTTCAGGGCAAAGGGCAAATTAGCTTGGATTTTCTGAACATGATACAAGCTCATCATATCAATCAATTATTTAAGTTATAACAAACTACTAGGGATAATCATTTGTATCAAGAAAACAGGCTTATTTTGGCTCAGGTTTGTGATTGAAAGACCAGCAGTTGCATTTGGTAATGACTTTCTTGCTGGTTTTACCAAGAAAGTTCAAGGTGTCACATGTCACCTGGCAGGAAGTACACCAGGGTTTGTGTCTCTTCTGGTCTCCTCCTCTTCCTATAAAACCAGAAGCATTCAATTCATGGATGCCACCCTGATGCCTTTATATACTATAAATCACCTCCCAAAATCTCTGCCTATGAATATGAGAGTCAGATTAAATTTCCACTTTTTAAATACTTCACAATGGGGATTAAATTTTGACACCTGAACTCTTTGGGAATAGGAACTATATCAAAACCGCAGCATTCATCCTTATACATACCATCCATCAGGATGTCACTGCATTGTTCCTATGGGACTTGAGAGACCAAGGTATTGATATGAATTGAGCTCATGCCTCTTTCTGTGCAATGTGAAATGTCTATGGTTTGTGAACCCAAACTCTGTGTTCTGTCAGTATCTGAAACTAGTGTAGGCTAACTTGGTAGGTAATAGTTAAGATAAACTGGTACTCTTCCCAATTCCTGAAAGTCAGAAGAGTGAGCAGAATAGACATAGTCCCGAGCCTATAATTTAAATTCTGATTGGAACTGGACTATAAGCAGCTAAATAAGTAAGGATTTTATTTTGGGTGAAAATTTGAAAAAATATTGCTACCCAATGAAAAATTCAGTAGCAGGAGCTTGACATCTGGAATGGCAAAGTAAAGACTCCAAAAAGTTATTCCTTTATTCATGTAATGACTGTTCTGTAAAAAATTGTCAAAACATTGGAAATTATCAAAACTCTGAAGATTAATCAGTCATGCAACAATCTAAGTAATGACTGTTTAAAAAAAACCATTGAATTTTGATGAGGACAGCGAGCCTTTTCAAACTTTCGTATACCCTCTCCGTTTTTTCTTAGCTCTATGGTATCCTTGAATGTCAGTAACCTTATTCCACTGTTCTGTAATCACTATTCTGGAAAAACCCAACAAGTTATTAGCCAATGGAAAGAACAGAATAGATATGAAACTTTCTCAAAGCCTATTACCCATAGAATTGTTACTGTTTGACTTGCTGGAAAGCTTCTGAAAAGCTCCTTACTTTACTTAGGCTTATCTTCATCTGATCTGGCAAGAAGATCTTCTGTACATGCAAGCTTACACACAAGGCGATATTCAAGAAAATTGGTGGCAGGGACTTAACATCAGTCTGTAATGTATTGGCAATACAAGTTCATAAGAAGTTTATCAAAATATTTAAAAGGAAAACCTGGAGAAAAAAAGATCAATAGGAACTTTAAAAAGCTCCAACACATTTCTGGGAAACTGGAAAGCTAGATGCACAGATAACACTGTGTGCACCATAACTGTGCATGTTCCCTGGAAAGTTCCCAGAAAGCATGAAACACTTTAAGCTAACACTGCCTTAAAGTATAGCAGAAGCAGGAAATGAAGGCTAGAGAAGATTTAGGAAATGTCTGCCTGCATGGTAAAAGCATGCATGGATAAAAATACAGAGACTCTTGGTGGAAGCTGAGATTCTTATTTGTTTAAGTGTTTTAAAGAAACCTAATCTTTGGCAGATTTTTTAGCTAACAGGAATGACTTCATTGACTTTACTGTAAAATGATATAAATATTATAAAATTAGCACTGAATTGTCACTAAAATAAAACATACTAGAAATAACACATGCTAGGAGGAGGTTCTAATTTTTCACATTTGACACAATATTTTAATAAAATTTTATGATTTTAACACAAATTATGAGACATGTAAAGCTATAAGCAAGTTTTGTGGAAATATAGGAAAGTAGTAGTGAAAATGAAAACAGCTGTCATCAATGTTTTAAAAATACCAGAGAGAATCATATTGAAACAATTCAAGGAATGAGAACAGTATTAAGGAGAAGAATAAGAACATTGTATGATCAAATGGAGCTCCCTAGTCTTTTTGTCAAACATAAGGGGTCAATAACTGAAAAGCCTTAGTGAATGTCGTAGCTCAGGAGCATAGACTCACCAAAATACTCAGCTAACCAGAGGGCTGTTGAACAATTTCCTTCCCCTAGGCCTTGCTACCATATCAATAAGGCTGCTGTATAATAAGTAGGGTTTACAAATGTTTTAGCTTTTTTTCTCATTGCTGAGACAAAATACCTTATGCTGAGAGTTAAAGGAAGAAAGGTTTATTTAGTTCTCAATTTGTAGAGGTTTCAGTCCCTGACTAGCTCCAAGGCAGAGTGGTGAATGGAAGAGGGGCAATAGTTCATGGCAGAAGATAGCAAAAGCAACAAGAGAGTGATCCATAAGCTTCAATCACAAAACTTAGATTCAATTCCCTCTGGAAAGCCCACCCTCCATGACAGCATGATGCTGTGGGAGGACATCTAGACACAAATGATAACAAGAAGGGAGTGAGCTACACATCTCCCTTCTTTATAAAGAAGGCTTCAGAAAATCCAAGGCAAAAGAGACAGTACATAAGCAACACAAAAAATAACAGAACAACAACAACAAAACTGAAGGGCAACAGAAAAAATTTTTGCCTCTGATAGTTACAACTTCAACAGATAGTAAACACAACATAAACCCCTAACCACTTACACCTAATTTCTCATTCAGAGGTTTTTCTTTTTTATTTCAGTGCATTATACTCAGTACATCATGGCTAACTTTTCACACACGCAAAATATGAAATGTATTTAAAAACAAAAAGCATGGCATAATCAGACCACAGCATGCATGAGGAGCAGAGTCAGATATGGAAGATTCACTGGAATTAGACTGGATGTTTAATACAACTGTGATTAACATGCTAAAAGTGCTCTAAAGGATAAAACTGTATATATAAGTGTGTAACATAGATGACCATATTACTAAATTTTTGTTGAATCATTGAACAGAATGGTTTGCACTGTCAATATTTGAGTGTCTGTCCACTTTTTATGCTATGATTTTGTTACATGAACAATTGTTTCTAAGATGACAATATGTAATGTATCAATTAGCAATTTCTTAGTGTTAATTTTTTCTGAATTCTGTATTATTCTACCTTTTTCTATTTTGTTTTTCTTTCTTTTTTTTTCTTTAAATTAAAAAAAAATGCTAATAGAAAAAGAAGACATCAAGTCAGACCAAATATGTGTTGTAACCAAAGAGGTGAAAATTCTTAGGAAAATTTAGAATAGATATACTTGAAATCAAAAACATTTGACCAGAAATGAAGAGTGACATTATTGAACTCATCAATAGACTGGGCAGGGCATAAGAAAGAGTTAATGAATTTGAAGAAACTCTACTACAACCTTTAAAATTTAAATGCAAAAAAATAAAAAAGGATTAAAAAGACACAACCAGAATATCTTAAAACTGTGGGACAATTGCAAGAGATGTAAGAAAGGTATAATGGAAATAACAAAGGTGGAAACAATGGAAAGGGATAAGAAATATTTGAAATAATAACAACAAAATCTTCCAAAATTAATAATAGATAATAATTCACAGACTTAGGAAACTTGAAGAGAAAGCAGAAACAAAATTTACAGCCTGGCATGTCATATTTAAAATGCATAAAATTAACAGAGGGAACCTTGAAAGAAGACAGGAAAACTGCATACATTTTACTTACTGTCAAGGATAAGAGTTACACTGTACTTATAGGCAATGTCCAGTATTTAGCTTTATGAGTTGTGCTGTTGTAAACATGTATATGCAAGTATCACTGTAACATGATGCCTTCAGGTCTTTCAGGAAATCACCTAAAAAGGGACTAACTAGATTGAATATTTCTAATTTTAGTGTTTTGAGGAGCCACCATAATGATTTCCACAGTAGTTAAACTTGTTTACATTCCCATCAACAATGTTCCTTTTCTCTGCAGCCTCTCCAGCATTTATTATTTACTTTTTTATATTTAATTTTTTATTTTCTTAGTACATGTTTGCAATTAATACAGTTGACAATCTTCTTGGAAGTAGTTATTCATACATACTATAGCTTGTTTCTTTTGTTTAATCCCCTTCCTCTTCCTCCATTTCTTCAGCCCCCTCTTGTTACTTTGATGAAGTTTGTTTAGTTCTAAGAGTTTTTGGATGGAGTACTTTGGGTCTTCTATGTAGTGTACTATGTCATATGTGAATGATAATTTGAATTTTTCCTTTTTCTTATAGAATGCAGTAGTGTATCCATCAGGTCCTGGAGTTTTTAAATTAGCAGATTCTTTATTATTGAGTCAATTTCATTACTTGTTTTTGGGTTATTAAACATATTTATATCTCACTGCATTAATTTTGTTTGTATGTGTCTAGGAATCTGTCCATTTCTTCAAAACTTGTTAATTTGTTGTAATATAATTTTTTAGGTAGTTACTACCTTGTGTATTTCAATAGTATCTGTTCTTATTTCACCTTTTTCATTTCTAAATCCATTTATATGAGTTTTTTTCTCTTGGAGAGTTTGGGTAAATGTTTGTCTGTTTTATTAATTCTTTTAAAGTAAAGAACCAGCTCTTTGATTCATTGATTTTTAGTCTCAATTTCATTGATTTCCACTTTCATCTTTATAATTTCTTCTTTAATTTTGATTTGGGGCTGGATTGCTATTGTTTCTCAAGTATCTTAACATATCCCATGAGGTTATTTATTTGGACTTGCTCTGTTTTCCTTTGTAAGCATGATATAATGAACTTACCTCTTAGGACTGCTTTCATAGTGTCCCGGAGGTTTCTTTTAGTTGTACAGTCACTGACATTTATTTCCAGACATTTTTAATTTTCCCCTTTGATTTCTTCTGTGACCCACTGTTTAGGAGTATGTTCTTAATTGTCTAGGAGCTTTTACCTATTCCAAAATTTCCAAAATTTTCCAGAATTTCTTCTGTTGTTGATTTCAATTTTCACTTTACAGTGGCACAGTGGTCCAATTGTCTGCATGAGGTGGTTTCAATTATTTTAAATTTACTTAAGCAGTTTGTGTCAACTGGTATGTGATCTCTTTTGGAAAAAGTACTATGTGCTGCTGAAAAGAATGTGTACTCTATTTTAGAGGGGTGAGATGCTCTATATATATCCTTTAAGTCCATATATTCAAAAATGTGATTTAGCTTTAAAATTTCTTTATTGATTTCTTGTTAAGTTGATCACTTTGCAAGAGTGGACTTTTAAAATCCCCTACTATGATTGTGTTAATGTTTATTTGATCTTGTAATTTCAGCAGTTTTTGTTTTAAGAAGATAGGTGCAATCAGTATTTGGTATATTGATATATGTTTATCTATGTTATCTATTCTTATTTGATTATTTCTTTAGCTGACATATAGTGATGTTTTTTGTCTCATCAATTCAGTTTTAACTTGAATGTGATTTTAGAATTACTACTCCTGCTTGTTTTCAGGGTCCTGGTGTATGAAATGTTTGTTTTATCCTTTAATTTTAAATCTATGAATATCATTTTGAATTAGCTCACTTTCTTGAATGCAATAGATTTTTGGCTTCTAAGTTTTGATAAGGTCTGGTAGCCTCTGTCTTTTGATTGGATAGCCAAGGCTGTTAACATTGAGAGCTATTTCCAAGACGTGTTGGTTATTTACTATTATTACCTTTTCTATCTGTTGGTGTATCATTTGTTTATTCCCCTGATGATTTTTTGTTCTGTCCATCCCTTGTTCTCACTAGTTTTCTCTGTTTTTAACTGTGTCCAATTCATTGTTTCTTTCAAGCATATTCTCGGACATTATCTCTACAGCTGGTTTAACATTCATCTTTCTTCTGAGCTGGTCTCTTTCATTGCAATAACTTATTTCTCCATTTATTTTAAAGGATAACTTTGCGAGGTTCGTTAATCTGTGTTAGAAGTCATTTGTTCTTAAGACTTGAAACACTACTCTTCTGGCCTTAAAAGTTTATAGTGAGAAATCTGCTGTGATTCAAATTGGTTTACCTTTACATGTGATTTCACCCCCTCTGGCTGCCTTTAAAAGTCTGGGTTTTTTCTTCTAGATAACTGTGAATCTAATAAGTCTATGCTTTGGTGAACTTCTGCTTTCATAATAATTCTTTGGTGTTTATAAGAGTTGCTACTAATATTTTAAACAATTTTCTTATATTTGGGAAATTTTATTCCATAACTTCTATTAGCCATTCCATCTGTGCTATCTTTAGTTTTTCTCTAATTCTAATTAGGCTTGGATTGGTCTTTTTGTTGTCATCCAGTAGCTGCTGGGTAGTCTTCTCTTCTTTTATTTTCTTTTTGGTTTGTTTGGGCTCTTAATCATAACTCACTATTTTGTCATCAATATATACTGTTCTTTGCATTGGTCATTTCTGCAATGTATGAAATGTATACTGATCTTTATTTCAAGTATTTCTGTTTGATACATTTTCAAGGATTCCATATTCTCATTAAATTTGTCATTTAAATTTTGAACTGTCTTGGTTAGTGTATCCAGGCTTTTACCTATTTCCCCCAAATTAATTATGGGATATTGAGTGTAATTGCTGTGAACTTTTGGTTCATTTCCTCTTTGAAATCATCTAGTTTTCTTTCTAAGAAATTTTCATAGATTTCTGCTAACTGGTAGTTATTTCTTCTTCCTTTATGACCCCTTACTCAGGTTTAGGAGCACTGGGTTGGATGATTTGGAGATCTTTTACTTCCTTGTTTCATCACTCTCTTACTGTCTTTCTCTCTCTCTCCCTCTCTGTCTGTCTGTCTAATATATATATACTGTATATGACTGCCTCTTTTATTTTTCTCTTTTCTTTTTTTCAGGGGAGCATGTTACTGGAGTTTGGAGAGAACTGAGAAGCATTTTTGGCTTGTATGAAGATTTTTAGTAAAATGTTGCCTCCCTATAGACAACTTTCAAGTGCTTATATTTACTTCTGTTATTTACTTTAAGTGATTTCAACTGTGTCCCTATATTTTACTAAAAGTGTAGCAGAAAATGTCCTCATCTAGTCTGTTATACATTTAGAAAGAAATAACAGAGAAAACTAGTCACAAAATTGGTAGGGGGAAATGGGGATGGGAAAAAATTCTGTCTTATAAAAATATTAGAGGAAAAGTCTGCAAGGCAGCGAGGAAAGAAAAGTAAAATTGAATGTGAATAAAACACAGGAGAAAGGGGTCAGGTGAAGAGATGGGTAAAAATAGTAGAGGTATTAACTGACAAGGGAGACTTCTATTACCTTCTGAATTGAGAGAAAAAAAGCAAGAATAAGGGAAGCATACATGCACAATCTCATAAAAGAAAGAAATGTAAACTAAGGGAATTAAAGTATGGGGAAAAGAGAAGAAAACAGCAAAGAGTGAAAAAAAGTTTTAAACAGTAAAATGGTGAAAGAAAAAATAATATAATCAAATAAAGACCAATAAAGGAAAGTTTTCTATTCTCTTGGACACACGGCTTTCCTTCGGCTTGTGTTAAGGAGCATAGCTTAGGCCAGGATGTGTCTGTTCACGCTGGAAGTCTAAGGTGACAGTTGGGTGTAGAGATCTGCTAACGCAGGGATCATGATGCCAGTGTGAGCTCCCTGTCCTGTATAGCTTAGACCGAAACTGGCCTCGGACTGCAGAATCAGCAGTCCCTGCCTCTCAGTGAGGTTCCTCCCAGTCTGCTCTCCAACTGCTGTTCGTCTCCTGTGACTGTCCTTCCCTCCCCCATGCCAGGAGCTTGGCAGTGCGAAGCAACCAAGGGGTGTCCTGTGACCCAGATGCAAATACCCAGCCTTCCTAAGGTAGTGTCCCACCAGCACTTGTTCTATGTAACTATGTCCTGGGGGACTTGTACCCACAGTTCACTTGCCAACTGCTGGCTCTGGTTGGTCACTCCGGAAGCATTATCTCACGTTAATCCTGCTGTCTCCAAGATTGTCCGGGTCCTGCTCTTAAGTTCTCTCTGAGCAGAAAAGTTACTAGTTTCACCTAGCCTTCCCGATGGCAGCTACCCAGCCGCCAGCCGTCCATGGCACAGCAGCACGTGGTGGCTGCTGTGGTGGCTGACTTGTTCTGTGTCATGTAATCTTGTTCTCTTTATTATTATACTCATTTCCTATTTATAAATCATGCTAACAAAAATGACAAGGAAATGTTTAGTGTTGAAATAAAAAAAAGCACTAACCTAGAATTGTGTAAGAGAGAAATTCTTTTACGTTTTAAGGACACAGAAGGACTTTCTCATGAAAACAAAAGGAAATTTGAAGGAATATATGACTGCTGGAATTGCTTTGCAAGAAATTTTAGAAAAAATTCTTTGATGAGAAAGTTCATATAAAGTAAGAAAGAACATTAGAGAAGGAGTAAGTTAGGTCATGTTTTTTGTTTGTTTCATTATTTTCACCAATGAAATTGCCAAATGTTACAATTCAGAGCCTCTTTGCTAGTCCAACGTGTAACTCTGGTCGCTGCTGATTTCCACGTTCTACAGACTTTGTCTTTTTTAAAAAAAGTACATGGAAACCAGTGAAAATATATATTTCTCACCTTATTTTTAATGCTTTATCATGTACTTTAAAAAATTACCATATCTTGAGATATTTCCACAGTGGAACCTAATGAGTTTTTCTACATCTGTTTCATCTGGATAGTACTTTACTGTAGATGTATCAAAACCTACTTATTACACCTTCTGTGATCTTCATCTCAGTAAGTGGATACTATTTTTTCCATTTGCCATACTTGAGTGCCATAATTGATTTCTGTCTTCATACACAACATCTAATTTCTCTACAACTCTTATTAGCTTTGCCTTTCATGTACAGTCAGCACCTGTTCACTTATCACTGCTTCTACAACTTCACCTGACTCTAATCTATCACTATATTATATGAATTAAGTAATACAGTAACTCTGCATCAGTATGACAAAATACTCGAGATTTTAAAAAGAACCATAAAAAGAGAAAAGGTTTATTTTGGCCTCAGATTTCAGAATTTTTAGTCCATGATTGTCACAGTCACTTTGGGATTATGGTGAGGAAAAACACTGTAGCTGTGGGAGCATGTGATGGAAACCAAAAATAGAGAGAGAGAGAGAAAGAGAGAGAGAGAAAGATGATTAAAATATGCCATTCTCAAGATACACCTGCAACGATCTACTTCTTCTAACAAGACCCTACCTCCAAAAATTACTGTCCCCCGATAGTGCATTAGATTATTAATCATTATATTGCCAAATTCATTCATGAACTCAGAAACTTCATGGTCCTATCATCTACCAAAGACCCTCTCTTTGAGCACTCTTGTTCTGAAGAATAAAGCTTCAACACATAAACTTTGGGGTGCTTTTAAAAACGTAATATCAACTCCTGATTGGACATCTTTGAGTCTCATAGTGGGTCAAAGATCAAAATGTGAGTTCCTCTGATTTTGTCAGATATACCCCATATCTACTGGAAAAGATTTCTCTCCCAGCTGTTTTCTTTAACAGCTACAACTGCACCTACCCTTTTCTCAACCCAATAGGTTTCACTTTCCTGTCAGCTTGTGAAATTACTCACACTGGTCTTGTGCTCCATGAAAACTCCTTGATGCTCTCTATGGTACATAATGACCTTCTCTTCCAGGTTTAGGACTATGTTTGACTAATACTGTGGTCTGACTCATCTAGGATTGTGATGCTATGTTGTTGTCCATTTCATATTCTTTTACCAATTGAATAAAAAGGTAGTCAGAAAAATTACAATTTTTTTTTTCTGCCACAAGCATTGCCTGCTACCCCATAATGTATTTCCAACATGCCAATCAGCCTGTTTAAACATAAATGATATTTTGAAATCCTCTGGTATAATCCCCCAATGGCTTCCCACACAGAGTGCAGCCTAGGTGAAAGGCAGGACTATAACATCTTTACAGAAACCAAAGCTCTGCGCTGTTTAGTCATGCTATTTTGCAATAATCCTCATTTACCTACTCTTTCTTTTGTTCATTCTGATCTAGACACATTTGTCCATTGCAGTTCCTTTCTAATATGCTCCCACTAAGTGGCATACTGATGATGGGTTAGTGAAAAAAGTCCACTCCACTCTGTAGAAACCACAACAGTTCAGAACTGAGACCACCTCAGATTCTTTCTTCTGGGAGTATTATATTATCACTGGTACTGTCTGCTGTTGTCACTGCAAGGCCATTACAAAAATTCAATTCATTTAATTAGTGTTTTTGTGTTTATTATATATGACACATTCCTAGAGGACCAAACCCAATAACCATTCCCTCCACTGGTATGTATTCTTCTGTTTCTACTTTAGTTTGTTTGTGCTAGCTATTCTCTTAGCTTAAATGTCTTGTCCTGAGTCTCACATGGCTTTTATTTTCACTATCTGCAAGCCATTACTCAGATATTATTTTCCCACTGATGCCTTTGTGACTAACCTATTTAAAAATAATATTGTTTCTGTCCTCCATGTGATGTCTGACATTAAATGGAGAAGGCTTTAAAAATTCACAAGAAAATGTTTTGTAAATACATTTTAAAAAATCTTATCCAATTTTATTTCAGGCTACAGTCTAATTTCATATTTAATTCTCAGAAATCATAAAAAAAACCTTTTTATAAACCACACGGGTCAAATCTTACTGGCTATCAATTTAATTACATGCCTCATTAGAAATAAGTTAACCTGAAGACCTTTGAATAAAGTTGAGAAACAAAGTTGAAAAATGACAATATGAAAAATAAAGTATATTTTGCCCCTTCTCTAGGATTTTGATGCCACTATTAATTATGAAAATAGCCAGAATATATGATAATAATAATGATGGTAATATTTTATTGGCCAGTCATCACAGATGGGCTACTATAAATGCCTTATTTGTTTTCATATTCTCATGAAAGTGGTATTGGTATGTTCCTCTTTTTAATGAAGAAACACAGGGCAATACTTTGGTTAAAGTTACCTAAGTGGTGAGAAATTATCAGGATTTTAGTTTAGATCTACCTCTATTAAAAGCTTTGGTTCTAAATTCAAGAATTATGCATCCCAAGAAAATAAAAATGGCATAGGAACACAAGGTAAGTACCAATTAATAATACTAGGACATTATTATAGATTAAATGAAAGCATATCTAAATTTAGTGCAAGTAAGGAAAATATGAAAAAAATGTTTTGTTCAAAGATTTTGAACTAGCGTACAGAGCTAAATAGACCTCCGACAGTCTATTTATTGATGACATGACTTACAAATGTTAGCCACTTGACAGGTAGAAATACAGCTCCTGATCCAATGTTAATGTAATAAATTTAAATGTTACTGAACATTACTTGGTAACTGCAAGCTAAAGGCCCATAGTCATTTGCATGAAATGTATAAATAAGAATTTTGACTTACATGTTGTTGCAGACATAAATTCATAAATAAAGGCAGAACTTGACTATGAACATTAAAGATGACTGGTATGACCATGTTAATCTTTCTACCTCATATTTCAATTTTTATGGGAACTTTATTACTAAATAATATATCTCCAAGCTCTCCTTTTGTGACTCTGCTGCCCATTACTTGCTTAATCTACTATCGGTCATTACTTATAGCAGTTTTATGCCTCATATACTGCACAGCCATGATGGCTGTCTTTCTAATAAATTCTTCATCACTTTAAATATAATCATCTGTATTGCAGCTTCATTAATATCCTTTCATTCAAAGATCAAGGTAGGCAACATCTCACTGAGTAAAAACTTTAAAAAATTAATTAGGCCACAGGAACCTGCTCTGGGCTTTAGTCGGTCATGAAATAATGCAGTTACTTACATAATAATGGCAGCTTTTGAATGGCAGATTAATTAGGAACATCCATATACGGTAGAATAAATGGAGAATTATGACCTGATTTTCATTTTCAAAATAAAATGCAAAGACTCATTACTCAAGTTTAAACCTAATTATGTTACTTTGATGCATACAGGTTTATGAGACTAAAAAAAAATTGGTATTGAAGGTTCAAAACATTGTCTCTTGGAGGTCTTGCCAGGAACTTTCCATTTAAAATGAATTCACTAATCTCATCTATCTATGTCTCTGTCTATTGTAGTAATTAAAGATAATACTATCAAGAGTTTATGTTGCATCCCTAATAACCTTGATTTACCTTAGTCATTGTTTGGGGCAGAATTCCTTATCATTTAAATTGCATCTGAATTGAAAGCCAGCTCTCAGTTTTTCTTTTCTTTCAAGGACTATCTTGATGTGTTTAGTGAGATTGTCAAGGGTGCCATTATCAAGGAGATGAATATTTTGAAATCACTAACTCTCAAAAATGAGAGGAGCAAAAGTATATGTGTCTCAAAAATGTATTGAAAATAGAGAAGCTCCATAGAGAAACAAAGTTGGGAATTGGGAGGTGGTAACAAAGCAGAAGCAATGATATTTGACAGTGAATCCAAAACTGATCAAGTGATAAAAGGAATTACTAATAAAAAACACATTTTGTAGATAAATACCCAGTTTTAATTTCTAATTAAGAGGTGATTTAGTAAGGAAAATCTGCTGCAGATGTCATAAGATTTAGGTCAGGCTTAAAAATTTGGGCCAATTAGATTAATTATGAGGTAATTTTAAAACATCTATGTGACAAAAGTACTCATTCTGTTGATTGTGGTATACTTACATGTTAAGATAATACACAGAAATGAAAGTAAAAAAGTGTATCTGCTTGCAAAAATATGAATTAAGATCAAAAGTATAATCTAGACCAGAAAGACACTGGCCAGAGAGATGGAGGATGGAGGCTCTAGGATTCAATTTATATAAAGTTTTAAAAAGGCAAAGCTGAATTACTCTCCTTACTGTGGCTCTAAGAAACTGCTTACCTAGTTTCAGCTACTATCATTTGCTGGTTGTAGAATATCATGTAAATAAAATCTCCTAATAAATAGGTTTGTTTCCAGCTTCTTTTCCTGACCATCATGTTTCTGAGGGTCATCTCCATGTTGTCACCCCTGGTACAGTGAAAACTGAATGTCCAGCTGCAGAAGGTTGAAACTAGATCCTTATCTCTCACTCTGTACTAAAACCCAAACTAGATAAAATAATGAGATATAAAGACAGAAATTTTAAAGCAGGTAGAAGATAACCTAGGGAAGACACTTAATGGCCAGGGCACAGACAAAGGCCTCCTGAATAAGACTCTAATAGCACAGGAAAAAACAAGAATCAAATGAACTGCATTCAAATAAAAAGCGTCTGCGTATGAAAGGAAACAATTAACAGAATGAAGAGACAACCTTTGCAATGGGTAAGGACCTACAATACGTAAAAAATTTTAAAAATTAACCCCCTAAAACAAATAACCCAATCAAAAAATGGGCTAATGAACAAAATAGTCACTTCTCAAAAGAAGTACAAATGGCTAGTTAGTATACACACACACACACACACACACACACACAATGTTCAAGATCTTTAGTCATTAAGGAAATGTGAGTCAAAACTATTTTGAAATTCTATCTCACCCTTAGAATGTTGTTAAATGGCTGTCAACAGCATTATAAGACAATGAATGCTAACAAGTATACAGAAAAGGAAATTCTTCTACATTGTCTTTTGGAATGTAAATGACTTATTTCAGTCACTACTGAAATAAATGTGGAGATTCCTTAAAAATCCACAAATATTATTTAATTCATCCATACCTCTTTTATATATATCATCAAAAATTAAAGACATCATACTATAATGATACACACACATACCCATGTTTACAGTGGCATAATTCAGAATAGCTGAACTATTGAAACAACCTGGATGCTCATCAAAGGATGAATGGACAAAGAAAATCAGTGTGCTATAAAGGACAGTAAAACCACTATAAATAATGAAACCCATGCAGTTTATAGATGTTGTGGAATATTCAGCTACAAAAAAGAATAAAACTACATTTTCTTCAAGAGACAATATGATAGACAGTGAAGGTCTCTTGTCTCGCTTTTGAAATCTGTGTCTCTTACATTGTTTTCTTCTGATGTTTCATTGTTATGTTTTGTTCTGTTTAATTTTACCCTCTGTAAAATAAAATTTTAAAAAATTATGTTTTCTTTATAAAAATGAATGGAACTGAGATGCTATGTTAAGTGAAATAAGTCAGGATCAGAAATTTAAATAGTATATCTTTACTTTTATATGTGACTAAGAAAGAGAGAATAAGAAAGAAAAAGAAAGAAATAGAATAAGCAAAAGGAAGGAGGGAGAAGAGAGGAAGGAAGGAAAGAAGAAGGAAGAATGCAAGAAAGGAAGGAAAGATGAGAAGAAACTAAAAGAGTTTGTCAATGGGAAAGGGATCAGGAGAGGAGAGGAGAATGGGAAAATTTATTGAGATTGCAAATCATTATCTGTGAATCAGTTTCTCAAATTGAACCACATTATTTTGTATAATTAATATGTATGAATAAACAAAAAAGAAAACAAAATAAAATATGTAAATGGAAACAAGAACCAAGAATCAGACACATTTTCCTCTTTGAATTCCTACTGTTTATTCTGAAAAAAGAATCTACAATGATTATTTGTATTTAAGTCAGTAAGTTATTTATTTTATCTTTGCTATGTTTTCTGTCTGGAGTATCCTCCAAAAGTGCTTTTTATTTATTTATAAAAGAAAAAAGTAAAAATAACAATAAAATAGAGTTTCAAAACAGCCTAGTAGCACAGTAACAATAATTCATACATTGTGTATTGTTGTCTACGTTGTAATTATTCAGAGTACAAAATATAGGCATAAAATATTGTCCAAACAATATTAGCACAGACCTTTCTTTTCAATAACTAAGACAATCCAGCTGTATTACTATCTTAACTGTCTTGTGTATGTATATTTTTTTCTTCCATTTCTCTTCTTTCCTCCCCCCCCATCACAGTCTTTCTCTCTTTTTAAAGAGAAGAAAAATAGAAACAAAATAAAACACAGTTTCCAATCAGGTCAGTAGGAGAATAACATATACACTGTTATCTTCATAGTACTTGCTCAGAGTACAAGCTATAGGCATGAAATAAAGTCTTGATAATATTAGTACAAATTTTTCTTTTCAAAGAACTAAGAGAAACTAGCTTTATAACTATCTTAACTGTTTTAACTATCTGTTTAACTAGTTGTATAACTATCTTAACTATCTTGTGTATATACATTCCCTTCTCTCTTCCTTCCTTTTCCCTTTCTCTCATTAGTTTCTCTTTTCTTTTAAAAGTTGCATCCCAATCCAAACATGTATTGTACATTTTGAATCTTATTTACTTTTTCAGCTTCTTACACTAGTGAGACAATGAAATGTTTACATATATGGACCTAATTTATTTCACTTATGAGTATGGTCTCAAGTTGTATCCATTTACTTATAAAAGTCTCTAGAGTATCCTTTTTATGGCTGAGTAGTACTCCATTAAATTAAAAAAATATTTTTAAACCATTCCTCAGTTGTTGGAATTTGAGTTGTTTCCAAGATTTGACTGTTACAAATTGTGCTGGTATAAATTTGGATGCACATATATCACTGTGGGGTGACATTGTTAATTCTTCTGGGAAGATACCTAGAAGGGGAATAGCTGGGTTGAATAGGACCTCCAGTCCTAGATTTTAAAGGAACATCCACATTGATTTTTACAGTGAATACACCGGTCTACACTCCCACCAACAGTGGAGAATTGTTTCTTTTTCCCCACAGCCCCTCCAGCATTTGGTATTGGTTGATTTCTTGAAGATAGCCATTATTTCTGGAGTTAGATAGAATTTAAACATTGCTTTAATTTGCATTTCTTACAAGCAGGGATGTTGATCATTTTATCATATATTTATTTGCTATTTCTACTTCTTCATCTGAGAAGTGTGTATTCATCTCAGATGCCCATTTTTGGAATGGATCTTTGAGTTTGGAGGATCTGAGTTTTCTTAATTCTTTATATATTCTAGATACAAGTCCTTTGTCTCAGGGGCAGTTGGCTAAAATATTTTTCCACTCTGTAAGCTTTCCTTGTGAAGTACCTGCTCAATCTATTAAGGGTGATAGGTTCTGTTTCTAGTGTTAGTTTTAGAAGAGAGATAGATATCACTGTGAACGAACCATTTTGATGTGGGAAATGTGACAAGTCAAAATAGACCCCAATAGAAGCAAAGCAGAAAACTATGCATCCCTGTGTACACATAATTAAAAAGAACAGATCTAAATAAAATAAACAAATGTCCTACAAATGAAAACAACCATGAACCAAGGAATAGTATATATCCTTACAGTTGCATTTATAATAAGGACAATTATCCTGTACTGTTGGTTAGAATGAATATTCCACAGTGGATTGTCAGTGCTCTGACTTTAGTTGACCTTTATTAAGAGCTTGTAGCCATTTTGGATGATGATAGAATACTTGTGTTGCTCTCCTTGGTGAGTGTCAGCCTTGCTTGGGTTCCAGAACCAAGATTTCTCTAGTCCTGTCCAGCTGCCTTTCTTCATTTGTGCTACTACTGGATTCTAGCTATGCCACAACTCTCTTCTTCTTTCTCTGGCTAAATTCCAGCAGCATCTGAGATTTGAGACATGGTAGCCACTCTAGTGCTACCTAGGCAGCCCCTCTTTACCTCCAGTGTTCATGGTTCCTAGCACCACCCTAGTTCTGATTCTCTCTCCAGATGTGGTTTTGATGGTGTTCATGGCCAAGGAAGCTACACACCCAACTAGTGCAAGTATGGCCTCCTATCTCTACCCATGATTCTTGTGGCTCTTAGCTCTGCTGCAGACTTCTGAGTCTTTTTCTGGATCATAGTTCTAGTGGTATCCAACACAAAATGTTTTTCCCAGTGAATGCTACAGAATCTTGGCCTCGTGTCCCATCCAGTATAAAAACAGTGCAGCTCAGTCCAGGAATGACAGCAATGTTTGCTAGATTAGGTGCTAAGTTCCTATTGGCCTCTTCACCAGGAGAATTTCGTGAGTTTCACAAAATAGAGCTTTGTACAAACCTGCAGGATAAGCAGTATCAGAGCCAAGCAGCAAACTTGCATTTTTACTTTAACCACAAATAGTTCTGGATTTCATCTCTTTGTTGGCTCACTCATGTTGTATTCCAGTGTTTGGTGATACTGCCATGCCATGCAACCATATCCCTGCTAAGCTAGGTAAATACTTTAGAACTGTCTGTTAGTGTTGCTCACTCCACATTCACCATGATGGATCAGAAACCATAATTTATTTAAAAATATATATATATCCTTTATGCAGCAAGCCAATATGTGGCACTGCTATTGCTACAGTCATATTCACTATTAATTTGCTAACTCTCAGTTCTATTCTTTTGACTTGGTTATATTATTTTAGATTTTGTAATTTTTGGTTTTGGGTTAATTACAGGGAGGTAGGTTTCATCTATGGACATAGTGGGAGACCTATATTAGTGTGTGATACTTTGTTATTTGGCTTGCATCCTTTCTTCAAAATTCCCCAATCATTACCCTGTGGTTGAATTTTCCTCCATATGGACATTAGGTGCTGTCCTCGTGTTGCCTATTCATTTGGGTCATAGTCCCACCATCGGAAAGATATGAGGTCTTTGGTTGCAGCATGAGAAAGTAAGGATGTGTTTTGGCTGCTTCCATGTTCCCCAATAAGTTATTAAGATAGGGTGTATTTATTTTATTGGATTAGAATTTTCTTAAATTACACCAGCAATAAGTTATCTTGCCTTGTTGAGATGAACATTCTAGTTCCTGCATTCTCTGAGTGTCATGGTGTTTTGTAGGAGTTTACATTCTGGTCAGACTCTTTGAAAAGGACCAGGATGATGATGATGATGATGATGATGATGATGATGGTGATGATGATGGTTCTAGGAGTCGAACTCAGGACCTTGCACTTGCAGACAGACTCTGTGCCACTGAGCTATACCCCCAGCTCCAAGGCCAAAGATCTTGTTTCCTGGTCTTTGGGCTTATTGGAGTTTTCATCAGTATTGCATTAAATATATACAACAGTTTTGGAAGAATTGACCATTTTCACTGTATTGCTTCTTTTTACCCAAGAGCAAAGGATGTCTTTCCATTTTCTGATATCATCTTCTATGTACTTTTTCAGAGAACTGTAGTTTCAATATAGAGTTTACATTCTTCATTAGATTTACTCCTAGGTGTTTCATTTTTTTTGGACGCTACTGTGAAGGCTGTTGTTTCCCTAATTTTTCTCATAGTGAGTTGTCATTTGTGCACAGGAAGATGACTGATTTTTGAGTGTTCACATTTTATCCAGCTACACTGCTGAGTTTGCTTATTAAATCTAGCAGTTTTTTAGTGGAATTTTTGGGATCTTCTGTGTATAGATTATCATGTCATCTGCAAATAATGATATTTTAACTTCTTCTGTTAATTATTTATTTACATCTTTCTCTTGTCTGATTGATCTGGCTAAAATTTAATGAATTACTGGGGATTTAGCTCAGTGGTATAAGTGCCTCTCTAGCAAGCATGAGGTCATGAGTTCGATCCCCAGTACAAAAAAAAAAAAAAAAGAAAGAAAAACTAACATTTAATGAATTAAATGGACAAAAGTGAAAACTTTCTCTCCAAAATCAGAAATAAGACAAGGATGTCCACTGAGGATTATTTAGCTCACTGTTTGTGGAAGTTTCAGTTCATAAACAGGTTGGTCCAAAGTAGGATGGCATACCTTAGGGACAGCACTTCAAGGCTCCAGCCAGCAAATGCAGCCAGACCAAAAGGAGGCAAAACAAGCCTCTTTTCCTCCTTTATATGGTACACACACCACCACCTCCCTCCAGTGCTGGTATAGCATTCCCAAAATCTCCTTGTCCTCCTCTTGTACAGGATGAGGATACTTACAAATTAAGAACACTGGCTGCCTGCTGAGCCTCTTAGTTTAACTTCTTGGCAAGCAGACACATTTTTAAAATCAGTCTCCAGATACAATGATATGCTTAATATAATTTTACAATTTGAACACTGTAACACTGATTTGACATATGTAAGAACCAATAGTAAGCCTACCAACATTGTATTATATTAGAACCATACCATTTGCCCTTGGCCCTCCAAAGACTTATGCACATCCCTTTATGCAAAAGGCATTCAGCTCATCCCCAAGAGTTGCCAAAGTCCCAACAGTTTCAGCACTGCTATAAAGTCCAAGTCCCAAGTCTCCTCTGAGATGTAAGGCAAATTGTTAGCTGCAAGAGCTATACAGATGAAAACAAAGTTAAACACTTCCAACATTCAATGGCAGAAAATAAGCATTACCATTCCAAAAGTTATAAACAGGAAGATACAAAGAATTGGGACAAAAACAAGTCCAAAATCTAGCAGGGCAAGCATTAAGTCCTGTAGTTTCAGGTACAGCATCTAAAGCAATCTGTGGCAAATTGTGAGCTCCAAATGGCTTGTGTGACTCTACCCCTGTTTCACTTCTGGTGGTTGTAACTCCCTAAGCTTCTCCTTTGGGCTGGTTTTGCTCCCTCCTTGTAGGTTTCCTTAGATGATACATGTTTCTGACTTTTCCAAAATTCTGAGCTCTCCATTGTACCTTTGGCTTCACACTAGCAGCTTTACACACTGCCCTCTCAGAAGCATACTGCCTGGCCTCTTAGGCTTTCTGAACTTTTCCAAACTCTTGCTACAAGTCATTCCCAAAGACTTTAAACTACATTGCTGTACCCCACTCTGGTACCAAATTCTGACTTAGCTAATTGTCTCTCATGGCTGGAACAAAATACTTGACACACAAAATGAAGAAGGAAAGGTTTATTTAGCTCACTGTTTGTGGAGATTTCAGTCCATAATCAACTGAATCCAAGGCAGGTTGATATGGCACAGGAACAACACTTCAAGGAAGCAGCCAGCAAAAATGGTCAGAACAAAAGGAGGCAGAGCAATCCTTTTTTCCACCTTTATATTTTGCACAAGCCTTCCCCACCCCAGGGCCAGTGTAGCACTCACAAAATCTTGTGCTTTTCTTGCACAGGATGAGGATATTTACAAAGTAAGAACCCTGGGTCCTTGCTGACTCTCTTAGTTAAACTTCTAAACTTCTCAAGTTGACACACTGTATCCACAATAACAGTTTCTTTTGCAATTCATTTCCAATTTCATTACACTATAATCTGATGATATGCATTAGATAATTTCAATTTCTTCACATTTAGTTATGCATATTCTATGAGCTAGTATGTGGTCTATTTTGGAGAATGTCCCATGTGCAGCTAAAAAAATATGTATTCTGATGTTGTGAGGTGGGACACTGTATAAACATCTACTAAGTCCATTTATTCCAAAGTTTGTTTCTGTCTAATATTTCATTGTTGAGTATTTGTCTAGTTGATCTGTCTTTTTGTGAGAGAGGGGTATTGAGATCCTCTAATATGATTGTATTAGTGCTTATTTGATTTTTTATGCCCATTAATACTTGTTTTATATAGTAAGATACACTGGTATTTGTTGCAAATTCATTGATGGTTGTTATCTCTTCCTCTTGGATTGTTCCCTTTACAAGGATGTAGTGACCTTCTTTATCTCTCTTAATCAATCATGCCTTGAATTTCACTTTGTTTGCAAATAACATACCTACCCTTGCTTTTTTCCGGGTTCATGTCATTTGAGTATTATTTTCCGTCTTTTGACTTTCAGTCTATGAATTTCTTTTCAAATTAAATGTGTTTCTCTCATGCAGCATATTGCTGAATCTTGTTTCTCGATTCATTCTGTTTTTGTCTTTTGATTGGTGAATTGTGACCATTAGCATTGATGTTTATAACTGGTATACATTGCCTTATCCTTATGTTATTTTCTTCTTGATATCTCCCTCTCTTTGTTTTCATCTCCTTCTATTTAATTTTTTGCTTTTCCTGGTAGATTCTTTCTGTTGGGATTCATGTAGTTGTTCTTGTTGTCTCTTTCTAGAATATCCTTAAAATATTTTGGGTGCTGGTTTGGTGGTCATAAATTTCCTTAGATGTTCTTTGTCATGGAAGTATCTTATTTTTCCATCAGTTTTGTAAGATAGTTTTGCAGGGTACATCAATCTGAGTTGAAGGTTGATTTTCTTTAGAACTTGAAATATTTCAGTCCAAGCTGTCCTTGACTTGAAGGTTTGTGCTGAGTAGTTGTCTGTAATTCAGGCTTTCCTTTATAGGTGATTGGCTTCTTTTCCCTAACAGCTTTTAAGATTCTATTCTTATGTTGAATTTCTAGAATCTTGACTATGACATACCTTGCTGTAGATTTTTTTCTCTATCAGGGAAGTTTTCTGCCATGATTTCTAATATATATATATGTATTATATATATGCTATTTCCTGCTTTTTCATTGACTCCAATCAATCTCATTTTTCTTCCTTGCCTCATCTAGCAGCAACTGAATGGATTTCTCATAGTTTCTTGATGTTTTTATGAAATCTTTCTTTTTATGATGGCAAGCCTATCTTCTATATCTGAGATCTTGTCCTTATATTGGTTTAATATGCTGTGGATACTTTCAGTGGAACTTTTATTCTCCTGGATAATACCTTGAATCTGCCTTATGGATTTGATCCCTTTCCTATCCTGAGCATTCACAGCTTCCCTAATTTTCTTAAGCTACTCTACTTTTTTTCCTGTATTGCTCTACAGTGACTAAGCATGGCTTTTATTGTGGACCCATTTCTGCAGTCATTTGATAAATTATTTCTGATTTTACTTTTTTATAAAGTCTCATTGAATTACTTTGCTATTACCACTTCAGAATGGCCAGGTGGATGGGCTTCATATTGTCCCACCTCACTGCCCTCTGGGTTTGCCTTGGTGAACTGTATGCCTGGCGTTGCATCTTGTTTAAGTGTCTTCACATTTTGTTTTCTTTTTTAGTTTAATTCCTGGAGTGATGCTTATAAATTGTGTATCATGGGTCATTTTATTGCTAGTATTAAAAACCCTTAGGTAATGACTACTTCTGTGAAGTATCTTCCAGATGTAGCTGGTTTTTGGGTATTGAATCTGTTGGACGATCACACCTCTTCAATTTGTTGGAGATGGTTAGTTGTTGCTTTTTTAGCCCAGTCTCTGGTCCTTTGGCATTTGTCACAGTATTTTTGGTGATCCTAGTTCAATCTCAGTCATAGAGTACCAATAAGAACAGATGTTTTGAACAATTATGTCATTTTGTCCATAGTGGTACAATTAGCATCAAACATGGGATAGAAAATGACAAGCTGAGATAACCATTACTTTGCCACTTTTAATGGTATGAACCAAATTTGTGGTTATATAACCAAAATAAAAAAGAAACCAGAAAATCATATGCAGTATACAAGTTTTTAATATGTCAACTTTGCTTTCAGGGGTTACAATTTCAAATGGATTAAGGAGAAAATAGAGGAGGAGGAGGAGGAGGAGGAGAAGGAGGAGGAGGAGGAGAAGAAGAAGAAGAAGAAGAAGAAGAAGAAGAAGAAGAAGAAGAAGAAGAAGAAGAAGAAGAAGGAGAAGAAGAAGAAAAGAAGAAGAAGAAGAGAAGGAGAAGGAGGAGGAGGAGGAAAAGAAGAGATTAAAGAACAGATGAAGAGATTATAAGTAAGGTTGGTGGACAAAGTGGTAGCTTGCTAACTTTAGGAAATGGTATAGGAGAATGGAGGGAGAGAAGAAAGAGATAAAAAGAAGAACAGAACAGAACCACAGCTACAAAGAGGCTAAAAACCATTCATACTCATATAAAAAGAAGATCAAACAATGAAGGAGAATAAAATTAAAAATGAAAACAAAACTACCACAAACAAAACAAAAAAATAAACAAGAGAGAAAAAAAGAAAGAAAAAAATCCAGTTCCAGGTTTTTCTCTTGTCACTGATAGACAATGTGTAGAGACAGACTCATGATCCTTGCTGATTTACATCACCAAACCAGCAATAGCTTTTTGTGGGGTGGTGCATAATCTCAGTGAGTGTGCACCTTTTGGTCAGGATGAGACTCATTTGGGCTGCAGTCATCAGTGCACCTTTTTGAACCTTTAGATGGAGCTGGAAGCCGCTATGTACTGAGTTCAGTCATTCCCTCTCCAAAATGGCTCCTAGCCAATGGTTTTCTTGCATAGTAGGACTGAGCTCTCAGCACTCACCATCAGCTAGTGCAATTCTTCATGTCCACTGCTCCCCTCCACTGTTGCATCTTTCCTTGGAGGCCCTTAAGTCTCCTGATGGCTGTGCTGTGTCACATGGTGTCTGCAGGTTTGAACTGCTTCTCTCATGCAATGAGTCCCATCTCAGGGAAAAGATGCCACCAGGTACCTTTTTCTTCTTCATTGAAGTTTTCCTCTTTACTCTCTCCTTGGGTTTCAATTCATGCTTCAGATTTTTCCTGGGTCCAGGAGAACCACTTTCCACCTTGTTCTCTTCATGTTGCTATATTCCAACATCTGGACAGCAGTTCTCAAAGAGGCTGTTACTCTGCTGCCTGCCACTCTGCCATCTTGGTGCTCTATAACTATATTTCCCAATTTTAAAAGTGAATTCATTATAATCAAAGAGAAAATAACTTCTGTGTCTATTGTAATAACTCGCTTTCCTTAGACAAGAAATGTATAGATTTAAGAATCTAAGTTTAATATTTTTTAAAATAAGTCAAAATACCAAAGATGTGTGGAACCTGAGTTAGTTAACACAGTTCACTGTACAATCCAAAGGTAGTCTATTTATGTTTGAGACTCTTAATATTTTCTTAGGAAGTTTTCATTAGGGTTATTTTCTTAACTATTTTTGTGTGAATAACTGTAGCTAATAAAGGAATTCAAATTGTTATTCATCTCAGTAGGAGAAAAATACTTATAGAGTAACTTTACATTTCATTTCTAAAAACTATGTTCTTTTCTTCTTCTTCTTTTTTTATGGTGCTAAGAGTAAAAGGAAGTTCTTTTCTGCATGGGCAGTTTTATATAGATGGCAAACTGCTTATACTCTGCCTTTTAGAAATCCTTCCAGAGATAGGAAAAGCATATTTATCAGTTAAAATATGACAATCTTGATGTAGATTTTCTTTAATTATTTGTCTTTGAAAAAATTGAGGAAGGAGAAGAAAGGATCACATAGCGATGGAGCACCTTGGCTCAGTGAGGTAGCTAAAATTATACCTTTTGGTTTTGTGATGCTTCAGGGAGATTCCTGCGTAAGGTCACCAGGGAAAGACTGGCTTTACATACATTTACAGTACATTCTTCTCTTATCAACCACATATTAAGAAATGTAGAACTCATTAAGATAAAGATCCAGCAGAACAATTTATTTTTCTTTCCCTTTCCTCATACCTAGCTTTTGATTTTTAGAAAACCCAAAGGAGCCATTGTGTTTTTGAACTGCAGTGTAGATGCACCAGGGTAGAGATGATTCTGAGAGTGCCTGATACAGTATTCTATAAGAAAAAAAGGTGAAATTACCGGAATAAATTTGCTTTTCCAAATAGCATTTAATATTACCAAACAATTAATGTAGATAGGGAATTTCAAATAAGACTATGAGGAGAAAGAGATCCTTTTCTAAGATTTTACAAGATAACCTCTCAATGATACATGATTTCAAATGAGTCCTTGTATTATCTTTCAATATCAAATGTATATATATTCCTTTCTAAATTCTTCTTAGAAATTACTGTAATTTTAAATTTATTAATTATTTTTATATTGATATTTGACTCCATATTCACATGTAAAGGTCATTTATTTTTCCTTCCCATTCACTAGTGAATTATAAAAATAATCAAATGAATTTGGAGAAAAATATTATTTCTGTTATGGTGGAAGTTTCACGATATATGCAACTTGCTACCAGACAGCTGTGCAGAGTGGTGCTTAGAATGGTTCAGAGCTACTGTCTAAATATTTCCACATGCTGATTTTATTTGGGTATAGGTGAAGTTTTAGCTATCTCTGAGAAAAAAGATACTCTTAAAAATATTGTTAAACATATAACACTTTATGGTCAACACTTCATTACTGATTTAAGAAATAATTCTCTTATAATTTCTAAATTACATTCATTTATATATTTCAGACTAAGACTTGCAAACATTTAAAAAAATTACTTAAATTCTTAATCCAGATGGTGTTGGTTGGTTGACCTATTTCTTTTTTCTATTCAATATATTTTTATAGAGAGCATTTTCCAGTTCTATTTGTTACCTCTCTTTTCTCATTGATGGAGTATGTCTTTTCCCATATATATGAGGCTGAGTTTTCATTTTTGTCTCATCTATATTTTTCCATATCTATTTCTCCTTTATTGTTAAATATTAATCTGTTTCAGTTACTATCATTATGATCTCATTATAACTCCTTTTATCAGGTAGGGCAAGCCCTGCATCTTTTTGGGAACAATTTTGTTCTCTTTGACCCTTATTCTTCCGTATGTATTTTATAATAATCTTGAGCATTCATGGAAGAACTGGTTGGGGTTTAGATTGGAGTTTCAATGAGTTTAGGTATTAATTTGGAAATGACATATATTTACACCTGAAAATATATTCTCTGAGTTCATGAATCTATCAAAGTTGTTGTCTTCATAATTCAAAGATGTTGAAGTGAGTTCCAGATATTCTAAGATCAGCTTGTTCTACCTGAAGATTTCCAGATATTGAGTCATTTTGTGACCGTTATATTTTGCTACAGAAAATCTGGGACTAATTTGATACTTTCTTTTCTTTTAAAATTTATCATCCACCCTTGATGTTTTGTAGAGTTTTTTGTGGCCTATGTCTTAAAAATCAGTACATCACATCCATAAAATAATGATTAAGGGTTTTCCTCAAGTTGAGGACTCATGTATCACTTCAGTTTTGGAAAATATTCAACCATCAAACTTTAAATATTTTCTCAACAATATTATTTTTTTCTACATTTAAGAAACAACAGCAGTGTGAACATTGAGTTTGTATTTCCACTCATTTTTTTAATTTCTCAAATCAATGCTTGATTATTTATCATGTTTAATTTTAGTTTTATTGAAATTCAGTTATTCATTCAGGTATTGTTTCCATATTTATCTTTGAAAACATATTAAAGCACTTCTTCAAATTTCATTCAAAATTCTTTTATTTTTATCTAATGATTTTGTTCTGACATTCTTTACCTATTTTCATATACAGATTTTTATCTTACAGTTTAAAATTTTTATTTTGTGAAAATTTCTATACAAAGTGTGTTTCATATATACTTTGGACTTTGAGGACTCTTTATGAAGTTGTTTAATAGCTTTGTTCTGGGAACTCTGGGATGTATAACTACTACAAACCAAGACTTATTCTTGCAAGTGTTTTTGCAGCTCAGATTATATAATTTCTGGCCCAATGCTCACTTTGAAGTTTGAGGCTGCCACGTGTGGCTCTGAATTATTGTGTCTTATGAGTAGGAAAGTGATTCGTAGCTTGAATTTTGCTGAGGTCATTTGGTTTTACTCAAGAATCACATTTCACCTATTGCTAAAAGAACAGTATGTAATTTATCAACAGTATGTAATTTATTTCTTACTGTTTATCTTCTTTTCTTGAAATTCTGTAATATTTCTACACTTTTTCTGTTTTTTTCTCTTTAAATAAAAAAAAAAGAATCACATTTCAAATTCAGGATCTTAAAAGTGATGAATGGATGCAACTTTTATTTCTATACAATGTTGAAACTGACTTCTCAAAAGTCTCCGTTTATCTCCATTTGCAGGTGGAAGCAAGATACTTGTCTCTTTCTAGTTTTCAATTTATGTTTTCTTTGGTGGAAAGGTGAAGTTTAAGCATGCATTCCCTTTGTCTTTTTGCAAAATAAATTCATAGGAGAATTCTGTTTCTAAATCATATAGTTTGCGTATAACCCAGTTTGTGTAGTTCAATGAGTTATAAAACATGCATACATGTATGTAACTGCCAGAGTGATCAAGAAATAAAACACTTGAATCAGGCCGGGGATGTGGCTCAGCCGCATAAGCACCTGCCTGGCAAGTGCAGGCTCATGAGTTCAATCCCTGGTTACTCCATCCTCTCCCCACAAAAAACCACTTGAATCATTCTTTTTTGCATTATTTAATTTTCTCTTAATCTCAAATAATGAATTTATTTCTCATGACCTGAATTTTTAATTGTTCCCTTGAAGCTTTTTGTATTTTAATGCAGTAATAATTCCTTTAAATAAGTAGAAATTTTTATGATAGCTCTTTTAACATTTCTATGTATATTTCCTATTGTGATTTCTGGGTCCCCTTTATTGATTAATTTTTTTATTTTAAAGAGAAAAATAAAATAACAATTTCAAAACATTGTAGAGGTTAACACTGGTTAATATGTTGCCTATTGTTATGTTTAAATTATTCAAAGGGCAAGGTATCTGCATTTAGTTGTCCAAACAATATTAGTACAAATCATATTTTTCAATGAACTAACAAAAATTAATAGTGTAACTATGTTAACCATCATATATATATTTGACCAAATATATATATATATAACTATGTTCACCACCATATATATATTTGACCAAATATATATATATATATATATATATATATATATATATATATATATATATATATTTCAGCTTCTCACACTATGGAGGTGGAGACAATATGACAAATTACACATTTCATTTATAAGTATGGTCTCTAGATGCATCCATTTACCTATAAATGTATCAAGTTCATTCCTCTTTATGGCTGAGTAGTACTCTATTTTGTAAAAATACCACATCTTTTTTTATCCATTCTTCAGTTGATGGACATTTAGATTGTTTCTATGATTTAGCTATTACAAATTGTACATATATTGATTAATTTTGATCATCTTAAATCATTTTTCCTAGTGCTAGTAATGTTTGACTGCTGACTATTGTATGTACATTGTTCAGAGTTTTAAATGATTTCTTTCTTTTAATCACTAGTTAAGTTACTTACTTGTGAGACATAAAAAGTTTAGAAGTGGATCTAGAGATTTTACTTCACTGTGCCTTTTGTATTAATAATGGACTTTTGGGTTTTCTTTACCAAAATCCTCATTTGTTCGGCCTTGTGTTAGTTTGCTTTCCATTATTGTAATAAATATCATTGGTAATCAACTTATAAGGCGAAAAGGCTTATTGTGTATTATGGTTTTCAAAGTCTCAGTCCATGCTTGATTGGCCTCATTGCTTTGATACTATGGCAAAGCAGCCCATCATGTCAATAAATGATGAAGCAAAGTCATTCATTGCATGACAGCTGGGAATTGAAAAAGGCAGTGAGGTGACCAAGATCCCAATGTCCTCTTCAAGAACACAGCTTCACTGCCTAGAAGAGTCACAGGCCCACCTTTGAGCATTTATACTGCCTTCCAGAAGCAAGAAACTGAAGAATAAGCCTTTAACACATGGAACTTAGGAGACTTTTAAGATCCACACTAATGGTATAATGGTTATTGAAATTATTAATTATCATACTGTTAATGTTGTCATTGGCTATAATTCAATAACTCAAAGCCCTTTGCAAGCAGTGAGAAAATTTAAGACAACTGCCTTGTAGTGTTTTGTTCAATCTCGGCTTTAGGCATAAAGCGCAGTGCACATTTCTGGAGCTTTTTTACAATATTACTGTTCTTTTTTCTCAGAACTCTGTCCCACACCCATAAATTGCTGTTTCCTCAATTTAGCAAGAAGCCTAGAAAATCTGAGTCTGGCTGAGTTCTTTCTCACTTGACCACAGTCTTAAAAATGCTATCAGTCAGAAAGCAATCACAGCTGTGGGGATTATCTCACTGTCTTCTCTTTCAGGCATCTTTATGTAGGTTCAGTATATTCAAATGATTAATGTAGTTATATACAGTTTTTGAGATGATAATATAAGAGGCAAGTCTATTATCTGTTATTGTATCATGTTAGAACTGTAATTCTCTCATACAAGATCATCACTGCTGCTCTCAGCTACTTAAGTCATTTCATTAAAAAATCCTCCCAAGTTGATAATTTTTAAACACTGCACACAATTTTTATACTTGCATATGCTAATCTTTGAAATAGTCATATAGTCCCATAAATTCTTTTACAATAGCTAAATTAAATTTCCTTGGGCCTATGTGGTTAGTTAAAATTGTTTGTGCTATGCTCAGTTATTTGCAAAATTACTGTACTTACTGTATGGATGATAATTAGGTAATTCAAATGTCCATCAAGATAGTTTTAATAGTATTCCTTCCGAATTTACTGCTAATAAGTTCACATACATAACTACTAATCGCTTGGCTACATAGGCAAGACACTAAAAATTTTCAGTAATAGCTGAGAAGTAGCTTTTTGATGAAGACTATTTTATCTGAGTAAAGAAAATCACACAAACAGACATTTTTGTTATATCCTTACTATTTGATGAAAATAGTACTATGTGGAATCTTTAAGCTGATATTAACTCTTGTATTTGGGGATGGGCCTGTAAAGACATAGAGAAGCAATAACCTGCTTACTTGGGCTGCTGTGCTTAGTGAAAGAGGGTGATTATGTAACCAAAACAGAAATAGCCTTTGCTATTGTTGTTGAATATGTAATAAATAATAAAAATGAGTTCTTATTCAGAATCCATTCTTGAAAATACTGTACAGGTGATGGAAAAATGAAACACTTTCGGCTGAAGTTGCTGAACAGGATCTATAGTATTCCTCACTATGAAAAATACCTATATGCTTTTGACAAAGAGAAAAGGTTTGCCTTGTGACTTTCTGAGCTGTGTCAGTTTTTCCCCCAGCTAAATTAACCAAGAGACTTCCTTTTTACTTCAACTGGGTTGATTTAAATTTCTATATTTTAAATCTCAAAGTCTTATGATTACATTATTCAAATAGAAATTCAAAAACAGTGTTTCATGCTTTCTCTTTATGATCATGAAGTTGTTTTACCTAAATCAATGTTAGCATTTCAACAGTAGGAGTCATTCTTTTACTCCTCTGATATTCTTCCATTGATTTCTAAACCAAATACTAGCTGTCCATCTCAGCACAGTGTACATGCTGTATAAATTTTATATTCAAATATGTTAAGATCTTGTTTCTTTCCTATCTCATTGTTCTATTTTATCTGTTATTTTTTGTATTTTTCCTAAATGCTTTGCACAGTGTAAGTTCATCAAATGGTATTTGGTAAGTATTTTTGGGTAAATGATTTTAACTTCATTTGAGCTTAGTATATATGCAACATCAAAGTAAATGTTTTATAATGTATCATTTTATCTCATATGTTTCTCTTCATTACTGTTGATTTGATGCTTCATCTTATAATTGATATCTGGATCAATTTTAATTAAATAGCAAATAAGTCTATTTTGTAGCAAAAGGTAAAGAAGCACTAAATTCTTTCCTTTTGATAAACAGACTACTCATAAATCAAGATCATACTGACTCAAATTGTAACTACATCTGTTTTATGATCAATGTAAAAATAATTTGCAAATGTCTGCATCTACTCGACATGACTATTATCACAATTTTTATCAACATCTTAATAGCAATAATTAATAATCCAGAGTGTGAAATATGTTCTGTGCACTGTGATGGTTACTTATATATGAAATGTTAAAGTCTGTGACAGGACTGTTAATGTACACTTATTTTATAGGAGGAGAAAATGATTCAAGTAGATTGAATCATTTAGATTACAACAGTTTAGATTAAGAAATAATTTTAAAGTCTGTCTATGATATTTATAAGGTGTATGATCTTAGATAAATAATTTAAACTTTAAAAGTAAGCCTCAATTTTCTATGGGAATGCAATGGAAAGCAGTACACTGAAGGTTGTCAGTAATGATTTAATGAATTCATGTATGCAAAAATTTATCTTATTTTATTTTTTATTTTTAAAGAGGGTAAAATTAAACATAACAAAACAAAAGAAAACAGATTATAAGGTAACAATGTGAGGGACACAGATTTCAAAGCAAGACAAACAGAAATCTTCACTGTCTATCCTATTGTCTCTTGTTTCCTTCCAAATAGTTGTCCACATACAATGAATTGATGCAAAACAAAATAGTATAGAACTGATCAGAGTGCTCTGGGGTTTAGCTTAGTTAGCTAAGGGCCTATCCTGGTAAACCTGAGGTCGTGAATTTGATCCCAGATGCACTCCCCCGCCAAAAAAAAGAACTGACCAGAACAAGATGATGAAGGCATTTTAGGTCTTCAAGACCAGACAATAGGTAGGTCAACAATGACTGCCTTAATGTCTCTCATTCTCTTCAAAATAGCTGTCCATACATGTATGCTGAAATTAAACAAAACAAAACATACTGAAATCATTCTGAACAAAGAGTAATAGTAATGCTGGATTTCACATCATGACACTATGGAATCAGCACTGGGTACCTTAGTGTTTCTTTTTCTTCATTAGCTGTTTATTTCATCATGCATTATATTATTGAGTCTCATAAACTTTTTAGAAGTTCTACGTATGCATGAGTCTCTGAATGTATACCTATCCTTTCTGTATTAGAGGGAAAAAACAAAACAAACCAAGACAAAACAAAACGAATACCTAAGAAAACATGACCCAAAAAAGACATATAAACAACAATAGCAAACAGCCCAGAACACTGACAATATAGGCCTTCAAAACAAGGTGTTATTTTACATAATGATCTTCAAGAGTTCCTCAGATCACTATACAATAATGTGCACCATTGTTCCAATCCTATGAATGGTAGCTATTTTTTTCCAAGGAATTGCAAAGTTTGTAGCACAATCATCTTAGCTAAGATTTTAGCAAAAATTTAAAATAATAATCGATAAAAAGTAAGTTGCTCTTTCTTGTTGTTACTGATTTTATTGCTATTATCAAATAAAAAACCTAATTTACTTACATTTGAGTAATTCTAAAAGAAGTATTTCTTGTACTATGCCAAAGCTAAATCCTAATTATTATTTTGTAAAGATCAAGTGAGCATTTTTAATGTACATTGATAATATTTTTCTTTGGTTGAATAGTCATATTTCATGGTTAACAACTTTTGTGTGTTTGCTAAATGGCACTTTTATGGAAATATCCTTCTAACTTCCTTGGTGGATTGGCTCTAACTAGGTCTACAGTTCATCACCCTGCTGCACTTCTGCAAAGGACAAAGCTTCAGATGACATCTCTATTACTTATGAATTCATGATTTTTATGTTTTGAAATTTTTATATCTAAGCAATTCTTATTTTTAAATGCTTTTCTTTCACTGTTTCTTTTAAAAACTACCTTTCATGCTTTTGATACCTTGTACTATTTGACCTCCCCCTACACATTTTTACATTGTCTAATGAAGATTTAAAGGAAATAAATGATTATGCTTATAATAGTACACAGAACTAGATATCTAAACAATCTATTTGTGCAAGAAGATAAGGAAAAAAGCCTAAATTTTTACATATATTTATGTTCTATATTTGGGCAAAAACCCAGTCATGAAGTAATTCCAGTTAACTTTTTATCTTTGGTTTATATTTATTTTCAAAACTTAGTTAAGGCTTTATATCACATACAAATCATCAAATCAAATGGCCCCTGAAATGCTTGACTGATAAAGAGCCAAGTTGCAATTTCAACCTTGATCCATCTGGCTTGAAAGTCAATACATTAGGAATATAAACCTTATGTATTCTAAACATGTACCATTAATAAAAAAGAAGGAAAGATGTATTTGAGGTAACAGATATGTTTAACCTGATTTAAACATTGTACATTTTATCCATGGAATAAAACATCATACTGTATTTCATGAATATGTACTATTTTCATGCCATTGTCTATTAGTTAAAATAAATTTAAAACAAAAGTTAAAAGGAACAGCAATGAAGAACATGAAAAGTTCAAAACTATAGAAGAAACCTCTTTCTTTGCTATACTTCTAAGAAAAAAATGAAGTTTTAAACATATTTATCTCTTATATCTTAAGCTTTTTGCATGTAGTTAGCAAATCACAGTTTAAATTGGTTATAGTGTACTCACTTTCAAATACATATTTACTGTACAGTATATGAACTTCCCACATGTGCACCTTCCTTGTTTTATTCTATTTAATGACAATCATGGGTAGCTACAAAGTTATTCCAATCAGAAATAGGGAACTCATTCTATCAGGAATTCATTCTATCATCTCCCCACACCACCTGACCTCTTAGGCTAGGTTATTCTTTAGCATTCTACAACCCATTTGCCCTTAAACTATGACATTGCTTCCTTTGTGTTATATTTATTTCTTGCCTACATCACTGAAATTGCCTTTAAAATTGTTCTTTTTGTTGTCTTCCTTATCCTATGTTACTTTGTTACTTACTTGTTTGTCTTGTTTTGTTTTGTTTTGTTTTTGAGATACTAGGTATTGCACTTAGAACCTCACCAATACAGGACCATCACTCCACCTTTAAGTTATACCTCTGACTTAGACCTTTTTTATATTTATTTTTATTTTTAGATAAACCTCACTAAATTGCCCAGACTGGTTCTGAACTTCTGATCATTCTGCCTCAGCTTCCCAAGTACCTGAGATTACAGGTGTGTATCACCATACTTTTCTAATTTACTCTTGATAGGATAAGACAATATGACTTATCATTCAAAGTTTTACAATAGTTTTAAAATAGCCTAGGCAATAATATATGAATATGAATCATGTTATCCTTATTACTTATGTATGTTATCTTCTACTATATCCAAGAGAAATGTCTCAGTGGAATTTTTGGAATCTGAAGAGGAGTCAAATTCCATTAATAATATTTTGATGAGATGTTAGAGTCTATCTTTTATTCTTTTTCTCTAAATGTTTAATGTCTTTCAGAGGATTTATGGGATGATTACATTTTTGTGTATGTTGATGTTTCTACATGTTTTAACCTTATGTCTAGACTTTAACATTGTGTGGGTTATTTAGGAAATAAATATTTAAAATGCACTATTATTGCTTCCACATAGGTAATCATTACTGTTTTTATGACAGGTAAATATGTATCTGTGACCAATAAAAAGATAAATTGTACTAATATTAAAATATACAGGAATTATTTTTTTGGGTACCATAAAATTGAATATTTTCCTCAACACACATCTGAGAACAACAGCTTCTTAGATCATTCTTCAGCAAGTAATTTGGTACTTCTGATATAAACTTAGCAATATTCATTTTTTATGATACAAAAATGTACTTCATCCCTTCCCACTACGTACAGGTTTTGGGCTGACTCTGAAGATATTTTAGAGTTGCATCAGCAGTGTTTCATTATTTCAGAAGTTTGCGAATTAATAATTGAAATGTGCAGATAAACTTTTTCTTTAACCTCTGTTGCATGTATGCCCTATATATACCTGTGACATTCTGATTACTGCATCATGGGGTCAGGTGGAAAGAAGAAAAGCAAGAAACTGGATCTCATGTCGTGTTCCGGTTTTGTATCAGTATCTAGTGTTAGAGATATGGAGGAACTTAAGTTCTAAAACAGTGTTATAGCATAGCTTTCTACTTATCTTCAGCCCTCCCTATGGCAGGAAGAGTGACCTAGCTTATTAGTGAGTCTGGAATAAGAAGTGGGGGTAGATAGCTTAGTCCTCCTGGGTCTCACTGTTCTAATATAGAATGTATAGTGAGGACACATAATGTTCTGTGCAGCTACCTAATCGTTCAGTGAAGTGTGCTGATGTTGTGTCTTAGGAACAATGTAATGTTCTACAGCAAAACTTTATTATGTCTTAGTAATCACGTCATATTATTCATAAACACCTATTGAATGATTTCCCAGGTTTTACATTGTCTAATGAAGATTTAAAGGAAATAAATGATTATGCTTATAATCTCATTGCACTGTACTCACAGAACTAGATACCTAAACAATCTATTTATGCAAGAAGATAAGGAAAAAAGCCTAAATTTTTACATATATTTATGTTCTATATTTGGGCAAAAACCCAGGCATGAAGTAATTTCAGTTAACTTTTTTTCTTTGGTTTATATTTGTTTTCAAAACTTAGTTAAGGCTTTATATCACATACATATTTCACACACCGTTTTCCTCTTGGAAGTAACACGAAGGTCATGCCACTACACTGTTCACTATTTATCCCAACAAGCATTATTCTTCAGAGAACTTTGTTCTTTAAATCTAAAACATTCCAGGCCTTGAGGAAATGTAAATGAGTTCATATTATCTTTTTCGGTCACTTGCTTGTACCCTCTCTGATCTATAAGGTCTGATCAAACTATACAGTGAACATTTAAGGTACAAAAATTATTTCAGTAAAACTTGCGCTAACATTAATGTTCCTCAGAATATTCCCTATTTTTTCAACCACAATTATAAAATCAGTCTTGTATTTTCTGAAGCAGTTGTTGAAATCCTCTTTCATGTCTCTAAGGTGTCATCAAAAGATGGTGAGTGCAACTTGTAAGTACCATCCAGTAGGAAGGCAGGTATATAAACTATAATGGTGTATCCATGTCCACCTTATTCACCACAACTGGCACTGTGTTATTTAAGGTCCTTCTCCAACATCAAAATAATCATTACTAGTAAACATTCTGAATTGATTCAGGACATTGAGGCAGCCATGATATCACTGCTAAGCACACTCATGAGATTTCTGAAATTCCTTATAAAAGAGACATGAGTGATGAGATTTATGTATTTCGGATTGGGAATATTTTGAGGTATAATAATGTCAGTATATCTTTTACTGCAATATTTTTAAAATAAATTTTCATTGTAGCTTTCTTTTTTCTGGCCTCTTGCTACCTTTTAGATCAGCTTCTTAGGTCCTAATATGACAATGTAATCACTGTTTAATTCTAGTGATTTGGCAATCATATTACTGTCTATATATTATTACATGTGGTCTAGCCAAGTTAATTTATGGCATGGATCTTCCTCTACTAATGAATTGTAAATCACCAAATAGAGTGATGTGTGTGTGTGTGTGTGTGTGTGCACAACGTGCATCCTGAATATATTTTGCATTTTCTTAAGCTTGCATATTAATGGCTACATTGCTAACTCTTAGGATAAATGATTCTATAAAATTTACTCTAGTAATAGACTGTTCCTTTATTTTTCCTCTTGAAAGGTGAGCAAAAGCTTGATATGTCTTAAGCCTAGGTTTCAGGGGTACCCATGACCTAGAAGTGCAATAGACTTGAATTGACAGTAGCATGTGACTTACCCACATTGAATGTATATGATGCTTACTTTATTTTAATTTTATTTTTCAGTGTAGCTTTAGAATTCTTCATCTTTGCTTTTCAAATATGGTTTATTTTATAATCAAATAATGTCTATTTTTAAATTATTTTGCTCATTTTCACAGCCTACTCTCATTTCAGCAATACAGCTATCTTAATAATGGTTTCAGTTTTCATAGTCATAGCATTGCAAAGTTTCAGATTTGGATTTAATCTCTTCTTAATAAGGTTAGCAAAGAAATTTTATTTTTATTATCCTTAACTCCACAATTCCTTAACTTTCATCAATAGCACCGTTATTATAAAGTTCTGAAAATCCAACTCTATCTTCTAGGGACATTCAAATCAGTGGTTTGAGTGCTTACCTATCACACACTGGCCTTGATTTTATCTCCACACTGAAAAAACATAAAAAGTTCATCCAAAACTTTTATTCTAATATAAAATTTTAAACATAATTTTATATCCTTAAATATAGATGAGGCTGATGATATTCTTCCAATTGAGTTTAGAAAACTTAATGATATTCACTGTAATAATATTCTCCTACAGAAAAGTGAGTTGTGCTGGTAGCAGAGTTCATTTTACTTTCTTGCTGGATTTTAAGGGGATAACTGCCATATTGTGAATATCACTAGGCAGGAAATTGTGGATGAATCTAGGACATGATAGTGATCACTAAATTGTATCAATGAAAAGATAAGCACCTCCAATGCAGAGAAATCAGTTCTGCAAGCAAAACTTCCCCCAGTCAAGCTTTTAAAAAATAAGAGAGCTCAGTGCACACTTTGCAGCCTTTGAGATTGTAAGGGAAGGACTTACTAAGACTTGCCCAGAATCTTCACTCATAAGAGATTGTCAGGTGATGTCCTATTTTTCAATGTTGCTTAATTTATGTAATTTATTATGCATCAGATAAAATAAAAAAGACCCTCAGATCATTTACATTTATTTTTACTTTATATATGGAAATTTTTCTTTGTTCACATTTTAATTACTTCTCTTTAATTCTTCAGATTCTCTAATTTTGTATAAGTTTGATCTGTACTTTTATTTCAATCACTTCTACTTGTTTTTGATCCCATTTTTATTCTCATGATAGTTTTCTAACTTCATTTCTATTCCTTTTATTGTTTACTTTTAAATCTATTGAGTATTTAATTATGTAATCTTGTTTCCAATATCTTTTCTCCTTTTTTCTTTCCAATCTTAGGTTTAATTATTTCTAATTTCATTGTTTCTTTTCAACTATTTGTATTAGTTCTTGAATATCTGATTCAAGATATCTTCTTATATGATTAAATGTTCTTTGATGAAACTTTACTCAATTGCACAGTTGTATTTCTTCTGTATCATTCATTTTAAGAGTAGCAGTTTGTTAACTGAATCCTTGTATTCCTATGTCCTTCACAATTATTCACTTAAATATATGTTGACTGGGAAGCTGGGAAGATGGCAGATCAATAAGCAGCAAAGTAAAAAGCCTCTCTGAAAGAAACAGCTCAGATGCTGGAATATAGCTGGAATATAGCATCCTGGAGAAGACCAGATGGAAGGAGATAGATCTTCTTGACCCAGGAAGAAATTAAAGTGGAAAAAATAATAACAAGGAATCAGGAAGTAACACTACAAAGGCTAGAAGATGAGAAGAAGATCTATAACTTAAGATCTTAGATAACTTTCATTTCCTAAAAAAACCAACATTCTAACGTTCTGATTTTTGTAGAGCAGAAATATTATTCTTTAATAAAATATTATTCTGTTTTAATCTAGGAAAAAGTGTTTCAAAGTTTAATTCAAAACAATAACAATAATTTCTATTGCACGTTTCATGGATACAGTGTAACATATTTTGTCTGTGCATGTCCATTCAATTACTATACAGCTAAAGCTACTTTTAACTAATGCTTAATCCTAGAATTATTTTTACCTTTTTAAAACATATTATTATGTGGCCCGCCCTGCCACCAGGAACTTAGCAGAAGCCTACATCAGGGGTAAATTGCCTGGAACCTCCCCCGAGGGCCTGCCCTGTGACCTGGAACATCGAGGAGGCCCGTCTCAGGCATAGGCTGCCTGGAACCTCCCCTATGGGTGCATCCTGCTACCTGGAACATCTCAGAAACCTGCCCAAGACTGAAAACTGCCCTGGACTGCTTCTCCTGGGCCCACCCTCCCACCACCAGAAGACCTCAGCAGGCTCCAGTTAGTGTGAAAAACTTTGGAACTTTGCTCCCAGCTGGCAAACCTTGGACTACAGTGGATTAACTATATCAGTGTGGTGAGTATGCCACTAAAATAGAGGTGTACAGTGGATAAATAGGGCCAGTAGTAAAACCCCTCCAACTAACTGTAAGACTTTGGTGAGTCTGAAAAAAGTGTGTGTGATCCCCTCCTACACATAGAAAACACCAGGCAGAGTGAAAATGACAAGACGAAAAAGTAAAATGCAGTCTCAAACATATAGTTTACCAGAAGCAAGTATAGGAGACATTGAAATAGAGGACCCCAAAAGTAATACACTGGGAATCTCTGAAAAGACAGTGAATGAAATAAAAAAAACAACTCCATCAGGCTATAGAAGAAATCAAATTAGAAGTACTCTCCCATATAAAGATAGAAATAACAACTTTAGTAAAGGAGTTGTTGAATGCAGCTGAAGAAGAACTAGAGAAAAAAGTACATGAGCATGGGAAACTGATTGAAACTTTGAATGAACAATATAGAAAACAAGCAGAATTCATGAAACAAACTCAGAGACATCCAAGAAACAAAAAGTTCTACTGAAAGCGTGCAAAACTGCCTAAAGGAAGCTGAGGATAGGATTTTGGACCTTGAGGACAGGATGACAATTAGTGTTCAGGAAAGGATAGAACTTTTAAAAATAACAAAGCAGCATGAAATGACAATACAGACGCTTCATGATGATGCCAAGAGCAACAATATAAGAATAATGGGCATTAGCGAAGATACAGGAGTCCAGGCAAATGACATATGTAAAGTATTTACGGAAATAATAGCAGAAAATTTCCCAAACATGGGGAAAGAATCTGATATGCAGATAAGTGAGGCATATAGAACACCAAACAGTCACAATCAACATAAATCCACACCCAGATACATAATAATTAAGATCTGAGACATACAGCATAAAAACAGAATACTAAAAGCTGTCAAAGACACAACTCACCTATCAGGGAGAGCCCATTAGATTCACAGCAGACTTTTCAGCACAACCCCTTAAGTCAAGAAGAGCTTGGAGTGAGGTATTTCAAGCTTTGACAGAAAACAACCTTCAACCCAGACTGATGTACCCAGCAAAACTTTCATTCAAATTTAATGGAGAAACAAGATACTTCCATGACAAAGAACAACTGAAGAAATTCATGTCCACCAAACCAACCCTAGAAAGACTACTGAAAGACATACTAGGCAGAGATAAAAATGACCACAATCCCCCCCAAAAAAACCAACAGAAAGAAACCACCAGGTAGGATAAGCAATTAAATAAGGGGAAAAGCAGAAAGAAACAACTGGAACATAACATGGCAAAGTTGAGCCAGTACATATCAATGATATACATAAATACAAATGGCCTCAATTCACCTATAAAAAGAAATAGATTGACAGAATGGATCAAGAAACAGGATCACACAATATGCTGTGTACAAGAAACACATCTGACCCAAAAGGAAACTCACAGATTAAAAGACAAAGGGTGGAAAACAGTATTCCATGCAACAGGAACCCAGATAAAAGCAGGGGTAGCTATTCTATTTGCAGACAACGTGAACTTCAAACCTAAAATGATTAAAAGAGATAGAGAAGGTCACTACGTACCTGTTAGTGGAAAAATTCAAGAGGAAGAACTAACAATTATAAATATATATGAACCAAATACAGGAGCACCCAACTATATAAGACAGATACTAATGGACATGAAAAACCAAATACACAAGAACACAATTATAACAGGAGATCTTAACAGCCCATTGTCACAAAGAGATAGGTCAAATAGATAAAAAGTCAGCAAAGAAATACCAGAACTGAATCATACCTGTGAGCAATTGGACTTAGTAGATGTTTACAGAGTGTTCCATCCAACCGCATCTACACATTCTTCTGAGCTGCACATAGGACATTCTCCAAAATAAACAATATATTAACCCATAAAACATTCTTAAATAAATGCAAAGGTATTGAAATCATGCCATGCATAATATCTGACCATAGTACACTGAAATTGGAAATTAATAGCAAAAGAATTTGTAAAACCTGCATAAATACATGGAAATTAAATAACAGCCTTTTGAACAACCAGTGGGCAACAGATGAAATTAAAGAAGAAATAAAGCAATACCTACAATTCAATGAAAAGATAGAAACAACATACTGTATTCTGTGGGATGCAATGAAAGTGGTCTTAAGAGGGAAATATATAGCAATAAATTGTCATATCAAGACTGAAACTAGATCCAAGACTATCACCATGCACAAAACTAAAGTCTAAATAGATCAAAGACCTCAATATTAAAACAGAAACACTAAATCTACTGGAAGACAAGGTAGGTAGAAGTCTTGGAGGCACAGGGGTAGGCAGAGAATTCATGAACAAAGCTGCACGGGAAACACTTCAAAGAATCAACAAATGGGATCTCATATTAATGAAAGTTTCTGCACTTCAAAGGAAATCACCAACAGAGTGAAAAGAAAACCAACAGAGTGGGAAAGAATTTTAGCCAGCAACCCCTCAGACAAAGGACTTTTGTCCAGAATATATAAAGAATTGAAAAACATCAAGGCCCCCAAATTCAAAGACCGTCTTCAAAAATGGGCATCTGAGATGAACACACAGTTCTCAGAGAAAGACATACAAATGGCAAATAAATACATGAAGAAATGTTCACCATCACTGGTCATTTGAGAAATGCAAATTAAAACAACATTGAGATTCCACCTCACTCCAGAAAGAATAGCTGCCATCAAGAAATCAACTGATAACAAATGTTGGCAAGGCTGTGGGGAAAAAGGAACACTTCTCTACTGCTGGTGGGAATGTAGATTGGTGCAACATTATGGAAATCCATATGGAGAATTCTCAGAAGACTAGGATTGGAAGCCCCATTCAACCCAGCTATTCCCCTCCTGATTATTTTCCCCAAAGAACTGACACGTTCATATCACAGTGATATATGTGCACCCATGTTCATAGTGACACAATTTGTGATAGCTAAATCCTGGAAACAACCAACATGCCCATCAACTGCAGAGTGGATGAAAAAGATGTGGCATTTTTACACAATGGAATATTACTCAGCTATAAAAAAGGATGATCTTGAGGCCTTCATAGGCAAATGGAGACAACTTGAGACTATCCTCATTAGTGAAATAAGTAAGAATCATATTTATAAATATCATATTGTGTCTCTAGTGTAAAAAGTAAATAAGAACTACGTGTAATAAAACCAAAATGTATAATTGCTATTGTAAAAAAGAGAGGAAAAGTAAGTGCTCTAAGGGATATAACTGCATGTATGTTTGAGTGTGTAAAATAGATGACCATACTGCTGAATCTTTTTTGGATCTTTGAGCAGAACTGTTTGTAGTCTGACTGTTTGAATGTTTACTATGTACCCTTTAACTTTGTAACTTGAACAACTACATCCAGGATGACAGTATGTAATTTATAAACTACTGATTTCTTAGTGGTGCTTTTTCCATTTTCCTTTTTTTTTCTTTCTTTCTTTTAGAATTCTGTATTGCTGCTACCCTTTTTTCTGTTTTGCTTTTTTTTCTTCCCTTTAAAATTTTAAAAATGTATAATTGCTATTGTAAAAAAAGAGGAAATAGGAAGCACTATAAAAGATATAGCTGCATGTATGTTTAGATGTGTGGGATTGATGACCATATTTCTAGGTTCTTGTTGGATTGTTGAACAGATCTGTTTGCAGTCTCACTGCTTGAGTGTCCACTTTTGTGTGCTTTAATTTTGTTACTTGAACAACTATTTCTAAAAGAAGAATATATAATGTATCAACTGGTGATTTCTTACTGTTTATCTTCTTTTCTTGAAATTCTGTAATATTTCTATCCTTTTTCTGTTTTTTTTCTCTATAAATAAAAGAAAAAATAAAACATATTATGTGCTGATATGATTGAGGGGTAATTTAAATATTATGTTGTTCTACTATTTGGATTTTAAGTAAATATTTTATGGAGAAATATAACAAATATGTTCAAGTATAATTTTGTTTGAGACCTTTGATCAATTCATTTACTATGAACATATTTATCAGGCTTTCTAGACAATAGAATTTAAGCCAAAGAAATTTATTACTTATATTATGCTTTGAGTTAAGGGAGAGTTTTGCTGAATGAATGCCCTCAGTGTTTCATTTTAGACATGTTTAATTCCTAAATTCTGTATACCTTTGACTCATTTGAGAAAATAATTTAAAATTTTCAATCTCTTTTCTCCTTATAAAAGGAGTTGCTTTGTGCCCTCTCTTATAATTTCAACTTCAGCTCACGTGCATTAGTTTTGAAAATGGCTCTGAAATATTGAAAGAATTTTGTAATTTTCCAAATTATCCAATGAATTGGAAGAAATATTTAAAATTTAAATCTTGGACAGTGGTTTTAATTAAATAAAAGAGATAACATAAACTATAGTGCGTGTTTTAATTTTAAAAACTTTTACAGTAAAACACACATTGCCATTAAAAATAGAATGTGTTTGAAGCAAGTGGGAGCTTTTCTATTTGGAGGATGATTAATGACAATGTGCCTTTCACTATAATGAGCAGTTTTATTTAAACATTCATTGTGTATTTTTATTGCAGCTCCTTGATCAAACGTTTACAGCAATTTCTGTGAAACAAAAATTTTACAGTCTGTTCTTACCCACCTTATTCACCAGATCTTCTAACATGTAGCTTCTTGTAATTCCCCAAAGTCAAACACGCCATGAATTATATTTTCAATCAATTCAGAACTCTGAGACAACCAAGATAGAACAACTAAAGACACTCACCAAAGACTTCCAGAATGGCTTCAAAGAGTGTCAAATGGGATAAATGTGTTTGAAGTAAGGGTTTTTTTTTTTTGTGTGTGTGAGATTAATGATGTATGTTTTACTCTAATGTATTTATTTAAAATGTAGTCATTATCCATATGATCACACCACATCTATTTCTATCCTTACACACATACACATAAACACACATATATAATTCATGCTTTCATGTAAATATGAAATTTTGAGCGTTGATAGTATCAAAACTATTTTTTGCCTATGAAACTTCTGTTTCTATGAAGTGGTTTTACTTTATTTTCTAGGTAACTGCCTATCTTGGTTGGATGTTTCAATTCTTCCCTATTTAGAATACAGTAAATGATACAACATACAAAACAAATTTGGAAATTTTTTCCCAAATTTTATTTTCTAAAAGAATTTAATATTTTTTTCCTTATAAACTTTTATAGGAATACATTTTTATTTTATTATGAAGGATATAGTATATATATATATATATATTTCAGAAATTATTAAAAACCAAAGTAAAAATGGAGAAAGATACCATAGTCATTTCCAATAAGGTACTGTAACAGAAAAATTTATGTAACTATTCTTTGTCGAAGCCCATATGGTCATTATGGAACTTCACTGAACTACAATGAACTACTTTGAATAATATATATAAACAGCATGCAACAACACTTGGGCTTGTCATTTTTAATTTCTATACTTGTGTGTCTATATCCTAGCAAAGAGTCTCAGCTCACTAGCACACTGAGCTATGTAGTAGATATAATGTGAATCAAAGCACAATTGCAAAAATGTCAAATATGATCAAAAAGAGACAATCACTACAAAAGAGAATTCACCACGGTAACTCTTTGCAGTTCCCAACTCAGAGGCCTCAGAACCTCATCAAAGATACAAGAGATGGAAAAGGCCTATTAGGTCATCAAACCTATCCCCTCAACAAAGGGAAAAAAATGAATTCAAGCAACCCTATCTGTTGGTTTCAAACCAAATTCAAGATAGAAAGACCTTGCTGCTGCTCTTGATACATTATTTCATGACACTGGATGTCATTTATACAAAAACCTGAAATGAATTGTGTGCCCCAGTATCCTGGAATCATAGAATAGACTTTGAGAGCTGGAAGGTACCTGAGCCCAGCCTCCTCATTTTGTAGAAAAGTACCCTAAGGACCTGAAAGGTTAAACGAATAGCTCAAATCCACAAAGCCACTCTCAGCTGGACTAGTGATAAAACCAAAATTTCTAGAGACAACTAAACTGGTGTTTCTAGCAAATAATCCTCTTTAGAAAAAAAATCTTGGTAACAGTCTGTTCTATACACTGTATTTAACAAATTTGGGTTTGGCTTATTTCTTACAATGACCTACTTTTAAAATTCTGACTTTGAAGAATTTATATCTAGATTTTTCACTTTCAAATCACTAACTTCCAGAGTTGATACTGACTCCAATAACAGAGTTCCTATTTATACTAAAAGTCTCTTATATACTAGTATCAAATCAATCTACAGATTTATAACATCTTTCTTGGATAACTACACATTAGAAAATGAAAATAAAATCACATATAAATTTAAATTTTTTTCTGCATTATTCCTCCACCTTCTCTTATGAAACTATTAGAAAAATTCTATTGTAATAGATTTTATTATTTTACTAGTGGACAAATGGGAAGATAGGTAGCCTCAGAAATGCTTCTGCACTCACTGAAGGGTTATGCACAAAACTTGATTCAGTAGGTGTTATAGCATCAGATGACTACAGTGTCCAGGCCACAAAACTCAACACAAGAGAGCAGCTGCTATGTATCTCGAGAAGACAGATGGCTATGATAATAAAGGATCAATACAATGAGACTTTATAATTTTTAATTGAAGCTAGAATTTCTAATTTTTAGAAGAAGTGTTCTTGACTTTGAAATACTAGGCAGGTTCAATACAGTAATTCTGGAAACTTGATCTTGTCAACTGATACCATGTTGTTACAGACACTTGTATTTTATATGTAACAAGTGAAAGCAGTTATAAAAACTAGATGTTTTCATAATAACTGAGAAAACTGAGGGCTGTGAGTTTATTAATTGATTAGTGAAAACTGACTGACAAAATGAAAAGCTGAGTTTGAGAATTTTTTTAATTTGTTTATTTGCTACTCCTTCCACATAAATTATTTTACTTGCCGCTCCATCCCCATTTCATGCACTCTTGAAATATGAGAATTGATTCACATATTTCTGGTTTATTTCATAATTTAACTATTCTTCATTTTTTTCTTCATGAATTTGTTGATGTTTTCAGGCTAAAGCTAAAAATTTTAATGAATAACTATTTTTTTTTGTTTTTTAAGGGTATGCATGATAAACATAGATTCAGGGTAAGATACTTTTATTTTGAACTTATTCTGCTGATAAGAAATTTGTGTTTCTAAATCTACTGAAAGACAAAGTAGGTTGAAATCTGGAGGACATAAAGGTAGGCAAAGAATTCATGAACATAAACTAAACTGCATGAGAAGTATTTCAAAGAATCAACAACTGGGATCTCATCTTATTAAAAAAGTTTTTGCACATCAAAAGAAATCATTGCCAGAGTGAAAATAAAATCCACAGACTGGGAAAAAAATTTAGCCACCTGTTTATCTGAGGATGAAGGATTTCTTTCTAGAATGTATAAAATATTGAAAAAAATCATGTAACCTGAATTCAAAGACACAGTCCAAAAATAGGCATCTAAAATGAATACGCAATTCTCAGATGAAGAAAAACAAAGGCTAAAAAAGAAATGTTCAACATCATTGATCATTCAAGAAATGCAAATTAAAATCACACTAGGATTCCACCTCACTCCAGAAAGAATGACTATCATCAAGAAATCAATAACAAATGCAGGAGGGGCTGTGGGGAAAAAGGAGCCCTTCTCCACTGTTGGTGGGAGTTTAGACTGGTGCAACCACTGTGGAAATTAGTGTGACGTTTTCTCAAAAAAATAGGATTAGAGGTTCCATTCGACAGAGCTATTCACCTTCTGGATATTTTCCCAGAAAACTTGAAATTATACCACAGCAATATAATGTGCACCCATGTTTATAGCTGTATAATTTGTAATAGCCACCAGATCTTGGAAACAACCCATATGCCCATCAACTGAGGAACAAATAAAAAAGATGTGGTATTTTTATGCAATAGAATACTACTCAGCCATAAAGAACTATAAAGTCGAGGATTTTACAGGTAAATGGATGCAACTAGAAACTATACTCACAAGTGAAATAAATTAGACTTGCATGTTTAAACACCATATTTTCTTGTTAGTGTAAGACACTGACAGAGTAAATAAGATCCAAAAGTTATGATAGATATATTAAAAGGGAAAGAAACTGCTCAAAGGGAAATTGCTTTGTTTGATCAATCTTACATGCCTGTATCTGATAGCCTGAGGAATAATTTTAAAGATAACAATATGCAATATAACAACCTTTGTTAAACTCCTATCATCTTGATTTGAAATCTTGTATCACTATTTTTTGTTGTTGTTGGGTTTTTTGTTCATTTGTTTCCTTCTTGATTTTTTTTCCTTCTTTAAAGTAAAAGAAATTAGGTTTTAAATAATTTAATATTAGCCAGTCCTTAATAATGAAGACTGCATCTGGAGTTTTGTAGTTTTTTAGTTGAGTAGTTCTCAAATGTTAGGGAACATTATCTCTCAATACTTCTTACAAGGCTTTGTAAAATACGCATTACTGGAGTCTACTCATAAAATTTTGATATAGTAAGACTGTGGTAGGTTGTGTAGTGCTTGATTGCTTGCTTATTTAAAATGTTCCTAGGTAATTTTTATGCTGTTCTTTTGGGAATAATGCTTTGAGAACCATAGTTGCACATAACTGGTATACTTCTAGCTATACAATATGTAGAAGCAAACAGACATTTTTTGGCAGTGCCAGTAAGCATGATGAAATTCATTGACTCAGAATATCTCTCTGCTGGTGTGTGTTCAATGATTTGATAACATACACTACTTTTAAATAATCCTAGTAACTGCTTACATTTCTATCATGCTTACTTCGTGTCAAGGTATGCTCCAGGTATGTAATAAAATCACTTTATCTTTGTAACAACTCTATGTTTATAACCTTCATTTTATATTTTAAGGAAACCTAGGGCACAGGAAAGTCAAGTTGTTGGTTAGGCAATTTAGTAAGTGGCTATGCTGGGGTTCAAGATTAGACAGTATAACTCCTAGGTCCATGCCCTTAACTACTGTGACATCGAAAAATAATAACTGCTTTCTATTGTTCATCTCAGTTTGTCATGGCTCATTGCATGAGCCCAGTCCTACATTAGCTAAGGGAGCATAGTGTAAATCCATGTATTCAGATAAGTCTTTCTGAGGCAGTCTACTGTTTAATTTATTTACTGAAATCTTACAGCAGTTGCTGAAACCAATTGAATACAAATGAATATCCTCAGTCTGCCTGTCTTCCCTGAGTTGCATTTTGTGACTGAAGAATGAACATGGTTTATTAAAAAAAAACATGATTTATATTACAATCAATACAATGATAGAATAGTTTGTATAAAGCATTTTTGGAAAACAGAGTTTATTGTCATATCAGCATTCTCTACATACTACTCCTTAAATATCTGTGCATAATATTGCTGGTATTTTTCCTTTCACTGAAGTTTCCCTTGTGTGTGTGTGTGTGTGTGTGTGTGTGTGTGTGTGTATGTGGATCATCTTGTGTCTATCTTAAAATCATCATGATTCTTCCCTTTTTTAAACTTTTCTTCTTATATTACCATAAATCTTATAGAAACACTATGCACAAGAATTAGACAAAAAATATTGCCTTGTCTATTAGTCTATTTATTCTGTCACATGATTGTTTTAAGTGTGTTTGAAGCACTATTTTGGAGCCAGACATAATCACATTCTGTAGTTCCTCACCTTATTAACTGACAGAGCACTGTTCCTATTAGACAATTGATCTCGGGAAGATGAAGCCATTAAAAACGGTACTAATTAGCTGAAGAGAGGAGACAGCAATGCAGGCTGCCTCACTTCCTTTTATGCTTAGGGAAGTTGATGTTCCAGACAAATAATAATTGATATGTAGTCTGCCTTAATTGTGGTTGTTAACAGCCAGTATTATAATGACAGGCTGACAATTTCTGTCTAGCCTATTGAATGCTTATAATTCAAGAACCACTGGGGAATCTTTTTGGTTAACTTGAAATTCATAGACTGCATTTTATAGTGGGCCTGAAATCAAGACTCCACAGAAATCCCAGTTTATGAGTCCTTTGGTACATATCTTCAGGTATCATGTGCTTATCCCAAATGAAGATGGTTCCCAAAACCATGTGTATAAGAGGCAGTTGGATGTTAAAGAATTAATGTGCATGCGTACGCGCGCACGCACACACACGCACACACACACACGCACGCACACACACACACATACCACAAGCTATTTTATTTCTAAACAACTTTAAAAATCTGAAGATTTTAATTTGTCTCTACCAGTGATAGTACAATGCTGTAAGAAACCTCATAATAGTAAAATTTCTTTGGTTCTTTTCATTCTTGATGACAAACATTAAATTTCTATGTGTATTGCAATTTTTCTGAATTCAGGATGCAATTATATGTCTGATAAAATCTAAATGTCAGTTTGAGCTTCGCATTTCTCCTTCACGCCTAAGTCTACTATTAAATGGGAATACAATAAGTTAATTGTCTCAGAGGACAGTTTTGCCTCAGCATGAAGCGATTTAGAAGCATATCCAGTTCGTTGTTGTCCCCAGAAGACCTTGTTTAGCCTCTCAACAGAAGGCATGCTTTGAAAATTGCGATATTCCTGTGTTACAGTGAGGTCAAAGGAAAGGATGCCTACGACGCAGTGATTTTCTTGGGAATCCCGGCTAATCTGTGAACACAAGAACTGAGAGAACTGGCATCTCAGACTCTCTGCACCTCTTTAGCCGGTGCTTCTGTGCCGCAGTTGTTGGGAAGTTCTGAGGTAGAGTGTCCCCTGGGAATAAGTGGAGTTTACTGGATTACAGAGATCATCTCCTGCTTCACTGTGACAAAGCTACACCCTAACCCCTGCCACCAACAGATAGTGCAAGCATCCTACTGTAGCTACCCTTAAGTATGTCTCCTCACATACAGAACATCAAATCTTTTCCTTTAGAGTAAGGTGTGAGCATGTGTGCATGTGTATGTGTGTGTGCACATCTGTGTGCATGCATGCATGTGTGTGTGAGGGTTCATTTTTACTCTTCCACTTATCTTTCTGTTGTCGTTATTGCTACTACATCCTTTGTCTGTTTGTTCAACGTCATTGTCTCTTGAAGACTGAGCTCTGCTGTACATTTTCTGTGCTACTGTAATGATACCCTGTTGCTGAAACCAGCTTTGCTTGCTTTTTCATCCTATCAATTCCTTTTCTTTCAGTAGCAGCAAATTAGAGAAGTCCACTTTACAAAGTCATTAATGACTCTCATGCAACTCTGAGTGTCAGAGGTAATAATATAAAAATGCACATTATGTTTTATAATCATTCTAACACTAGAAGCATAAACTCTTTTTTATCGTTTCATGTGCATGTGTTTTAAATAAATGTTTTGTTTGAGAACTGTTTTGAAGTTTCAGGAAAAATTTAAAAATAGTATAGAACATTGAGATATACTTAACATTATTTCCTCTGTAATTAACAGCTTATTTTGATACAGTGTATTTGATACAATTAATGAAACAAAATAGATTCCTTATGATTGTTTCACAATTTACTCAGTTATCCTTGCTGTTTACATGATAATTTTTTTACTATTCCAGGATCCCATGAAGGATATCACATGATATTTAGTGGTAATTTCTTGTTGGTTCCTCTGGGTTGTGTGACCTTTTCTTATGCTTTTTGACTGAGACTCTTTAGAAACACTGATCAGAAATACTGATTGTGTAGGAAGTTCCCATTTGAAATAAATTGATATTTTTCTCCATATATACAAGGCTTTGTTTAGTGAAAAAATAGCACAGAGGTAAAATAATATTCTCACTACAGCATATCAGCGGTGCACAGTTTCAATATAGTCGATCATTGTTGATTCTGACCTAGGTTACCTGGCTGAGGTAGTGTTCGTCTGATTTCTTTACTGTTTTACCCTTTATCTACAGTATCTTTTGAAACAAAGTCACTATGTACAGCTTTTGCTTGAGTAGACATTCTTTGAGAAGTGGCATCAGAAAAGATAAAAGTTAGAACATGTCCTTATTCTTTTCTCCTTGTCTCTCCCTTTTTTCTTCTCTCTGTTTTCCTCTTCCTTTCTTTCCTTCTTTTCTTTCTTTCTTTCTTTCTTTCTTTCTTTCTTTCTTTCTTTCTTTCTTTCTTCCTTCTCTTTCTTTCTTTCTTTCTTTCTTTCTTTCTTTCTTTCTTTCTTTCTTTCTTTCTTTCTTTCCTTTCTTCCCTTCCCTTCCCTTCCCTTCCCTTCCCTTCCCTTCCCTTCCTCTTTCTTTCTTCTCTTCCTTTCTTTCTTCTTTCTATTTCATATCAAAACTCAAAGAAGCTGGGTATGGTGGTGCATGCCTGTAATGTCAGCACTCAGCTCTAGGGAGGCTGAGGCAGGAGGATCATTGTAAGTTCAAGACCAGCCTGCACTACAAAGTGAGCTCAAGTCCAGCCTGAACTGTGTAGCAAGACCTTATCTCAAAAAGAAAAATAAATAAATAATCTCAGACCGTTCTTGTACTTTTAACATACCTTCATATTGTGGAAATTTTACTCCCTTTTTCTAAGTTTCTGAAACTACAAGATTCTCCATGTTTACCTGAATTTTGCCTGCTTCACTCACAGAAGTACTCACTTCTCCAAGTACCTCTGCTAAGTTTTATTTCAGAATAGCATCAGAAATAGTGATCTGGAGAGTAAGATTCTCATTGTCACTAGGGTGTAATTTCTTCAAGACTTTCTCACCTCACAAATCAAAGAATGGCAAATGCATATACTAACCTGTAAGTGCACATTATCTACGCATATTTCTACATGCAGCAAAGTACATTAAGGTAAACATGACTTCATACTGAAGTCTCAAGCCATAATTTACTAAGTACTGCAAATTTTATATCCTCACCTGATAAAAACCTCTCCCAAATGAGTTACTGAGTATTCTCCAGTTGTTAGTTTAGCAATGCCACATTCAGTTGTCAATGTACCTAAATAGTTCTCAACTATTCCTCTTTGCAGAAGCCATCTAACTCCCACTAAGAAAATACGTAAGTTCTTTGTCTTAGTTTTCTAGCCTGCTTGAGTAAGACTCCAGCATTTTATATTTCTGTGTGTACATGCAAATTATTTAAAATATCAGTCATAATTGCTCTATGTCACTGAGTATACTTAATCATGTAATGTAGATACTAAAAACTTACATAATGAATTAATTTTTAAATATTTTTATAAATATTACAAATATCTGAGCATATGACTAATGTAATAATTCAATGTTAATTGACTTAGTCATAGATAGTATTGTTATATGCTTGTGTCTCAGAAATGGAAAGACTTTAGAAATCATCAAATCTGTATTCTGGTTTATGTATTTATTCTTTTTCTACAATCCTCCACTAGTTATCCACATGCTACTGAAGTACCTCCAGTTTATTTTAATAAGCATCCCCAAAGCAGTTTCTCTATTTTTTTCTATGAATTTCTCTTTTCTGATGACATAAGATATATTGGATTTTTTTTTATAATTGTACAATGAGAAGATCTATGAATATAGATATTTCTTTTTAAAATTTAAATATAATTCTATTTTTATTTATATATATCTGCCGTACATATTTTTAAAAACTCATTGTAAGGAATAGGTCCATGTGCATAACAAATCTCAATTCTTGTTTTTCACTCTATAAAACCTTCTTGAACTATTTAAACTTAAAAGGAGCAGTACAATTGTCTTTCAGTCACCTTGTTGTCAACAAGAAATTAAACATATTTTCATATTCATAGTTCAAGAATTGTCACAAGATTAAGAAATTTAAATGAACACATACTTCAGTCATTGTCAGATTGTTTTTGCCTTCTTTTGAGTACAACATAGTAATGAATTAAATGACATTTATGAGAAATTTTGAAGGTCTGAAGTTCTCAGAAAGATTCCAAATACAAAAATAAATCCTACAATAGCCAAAAAATGAAGGTCTATTCATTCAAATAATATGGAGATAATTGGAATGTGTTTAAACATAGTTTCACTTCAGACCATTTCCTTGGCAATTAATGAAAGCAAGAAATTTAATACTTTGCAAAAATATTTACATCCAGGTATCATATAGAGTTGAATTATTCAGAATCATATTGTCCTATTTATTCAAAGAAAAACATTCACTAAAAAGAAGAATGGAGATAAATGCTTGGACAAGAGTAAAGAAAAATCTCATTTCTCTGGACAGTAGTCATTGATAGCACTCAAAATTGATTTATTAATTAGAAAAAAATTAGTCTGTCTTCATTTCTTCTTCATTTCTTAGTTCATGACTAATAGGGACTTTACTAAAATAGTGGCAGACAAAAGGGGAAGGCACAGAGAACCATGACTTTGTTCATTTCCTCTTTTCAATCTTCCCTTCTATTGGAACCTCAGGGACAACTGATTTGAACTGAAGCAGTCTAGGAAAGCTGTTTTTGGTCCTCTGCATTAATTTCTGGGCTTTCATGTGTCCTGTTTGTATTTGGGAAAAATTATGTATGAAAATACTTTTAAACCAGGAATCATAAGACTTATGTTTTAATTTCAGTTTCTTAATTTATGAAACTACTAGCTAATAACAAATCCTGGCTGGTTCATCATGAGAGAGGATAAAACACAATCCATAAAACTGTATTTAGTGAGGCCTATGCTCCCAGGGATTGTCTTAAATTGAGGTGTTCAAGGAGTAAATGGGAATTGTCTTCAATGTTGTCCTTTTGAATACAGGAGTCAGATATATAAACAAATAGTTAATTTGCTGTGTGGCAAATATTATAAATATTCTAAGCAGAGTAATGCCATCTATAGAAGTTTGGACAATTAAACAAAATGAAGGTAGGTTTGTGAAATGTTCAGTAGTATAAGGATGTGTGAAATGTAGATTACATGACCTTAGTTTAAGAATTGATACTCATCTTAAACCATATGGACTTACTTTTATAGCCACTGCATAATTATTAAAGAATTTGAGAAATGTTTTTGGAGGGAATGAGAGGGTTGGGATCCTGAAAAGCAGTAGTTGTGAGGACTATTTCCACATTCATTTGAATAAAAAAGAGACATACATTGTGTGATGTTGCTGTCACTTTATAAAGGATTTTTAAGAGCCTGTAAAACAACAGATCCAAAAGGAGCTTTTACGGCGTAAATTATTTTCTTTGGTTTTATTACAAAATACTAGCACTAAGCTTTTAGATTGAATTGTATCAAGTATGGGTATATATATATATATATATATATATATATATATACATATATATATACACACATAATTAATTACATATCATATACATCATTATTAAAAACAAAATTTTTAAGAATTCAAAAATTGTTTTAAACATTAGGGTCACTTGCTTTGCATAGCATCAATTTACCAATTCCTGACACTGGGACAAGTGCCTACCTTGTGGATAGTTGTATAAGGCATTGTCAAATTCTTAGGAATTTAGGAGAATCTCAAGGTGTGGATGATTGATGTTTTTACCAAACAGAAATCCTCAGGCATAAACTGAATTAAGGCATCATGTTTACCATTGATTTCATGACTTCTTGATCTCTGCCAACAGAGTTGGTCACTTTCTATTCTTTATTGACAATATTCTGCCATTATATTATGGCATTACTTACATTCTTCTAATTTGATAAATCACCAAATTTATATTGAGTAGCAGCAAGATGTCAAGCATTGTGCGAGGCACAAGATGTACAATACTGATGTGAATTTGCAGTGCTTTCTTCCTTCCTGTGAATAGTCTTAGACCCTGCTGATTTGTCCTGCCTTTGAATGCACAGGGTAAATCTTCTTGTCATAGGGTTTAAAATTGATTCGCACATACCATATGCTAAGTACATAGATTCCTTATCAATAAGTAAAGGGATAAATGAAATTATATAAGTAAAATAAAGCTAATGATGCTTTTAACAGGATAAACATTCAAAATGATGATACTGGAAATAAAATGATTTAGATTTATTTATTTATTTAGTATTTTGAGACAGGGTCTTGCTATGTAGTTTAGGCTGAACTTGAACTCACTGTGTAATCCAGGCTGGCCTGGAACTTGCAGTCATCCTCCTGCCTCTACCTACTGGAATTATAGGCCTGAACCACCATACCTGGCTAATTTATATTTATATTTATTTTTACATCCACTATTTCCAAATTCAGATTTGCCTTTGGCAATTAGTGATTTACTATTAAAGAACATATAAAATTTCCCACAAAACATAAAAGTAAAATATTTTGCCTTTGAAATTTTCTATATGCTTTTATTAAAAAATTTCAGATATATTTTTACTTTTTGTAAATGATCATTTCCATGTAATATTGTTAATCATTTTATCAACATGAACTAGCAAAATACAAGAATATCAGTAATAGAGGGTTAAATGTATTGAGAAAGCAAATATTTTTAATAATACTTATAATGACTTTTTGAAAAAGAAATTTCCTATTTTAGTTAATATCTAAGTAAATAGAGGAACATATCAGAACGTTCTATTGTAATCACACAGATTTACACAGTTTAGTAGAACATATGAAAAAAATGACAAGGGAGAAGTTGAAACATACTAGAAATTCACAGCAACATTTGAAAGAAATCAAAAGAAAATGTAAGATAGTATGTGAAATGATTAGTGCTAAAATAATTATTTCACCTATTTGGAATGAAAATGAATACACATTCTAAAGTCAAATAGGAGGCATGGATGTGAGTTCGATCCTTGGTACCAAAAAAAAAAAAAAAAAGCCAAATATGAGGGCAGTATGTTTAGATTCTTCTTCCTCAAATGCATTGTCAAATCAGATCAGTTGGTTAGTGTCTTCTTAACCTATCTGCGTGTGCTTGTGTGTGTGTGTGTGGTACTTTTGCATGATTAGTCGAGTGAAACTGGAAAGTCTCTTCCTTTTCCAAGTGTAATTTTACTCTGATCTGTTTCATCCGGGAAGACCTTTCTTATCTTGATTAGTTTTACCTGAAGAGCAAGACCAAGCGCAAGAGCAAGAGTTGAAAGCAAGGGAAACTAAGAGTAAAAACAAAACAGAGAATCTATTTTTTTGAGCCAATGTAATTAACTATTTGAGTCTATTGGAAACATGCGATATTATTTGCTTTTGTTGCTAAGAAAACATAAATTATTCACTAAGGAATTAAAAACCCTTTGCTAGTGCTAAATTTGCTTCCTTCTAATACTGCTGGGTATTGACTTTGGTTGAAGCAGTTCTGAGCAGATATGGGTATCACTTTAAGTCATGTCATGGGCTGTAACACCCTGTGACACAAAGTTTAGTGAGCAAATTTAAATTTAAATTAATTTAATTATTTCATTTTACTTTGAAAATTAAAAAAACTAGTAAAAGAATACTGTAGTATAGGTATTCTGTTTGGGATACACAAATAATTATTTTCTGATTAGTATTTTAAGTAATTATTTTACACTTAAAATACATATACTTTATGTATTTGTAATAAATGACTTCAGTCCTTTGTGGATATTTCTACAAATTATTTAGAGAAGTTTGCATTGAAAATTTAAAACCCAAAGTAGCAAATGAAAAATTTACTCATTCATCAAACTTTTATTGTATTCTCGTTATATGTTGAATGCTGCAGACAATGCTAAAGGATTAAATGTTTGGAAAAGAAATTGCTTGTGTTGTCACGGAACTATATTTAGTAGCAGAGCCAAAATGTGTACATGCATAACCATAAAATAAAGCTGAACTATTTCTGACAAGTATGAAAAAATAATGCACTGCACTGAGCATGTTTACATTTTTAAAATTATGAAATATTTAAAATATATAGTGAATAATAGACATGTTTGTATTATCTAGATTTATCAAATGCTGACATTTTGACTTATTTACTGAGTTTTTTTTACTTTTAGTGTTACATGCAGCACTGAAGTTTATTCTCAATCCCATTCTATTCCTCTCTTTTTTTCAAGGTAACTTCTGATTTGAGGTTGGCATGAATCCTCTCCTATAATGTTTCAACATATTTATTATATAGTCATAACCCCCCAAAAATAGTCATATGTGTATTTTAGATGTTACTGTAATGCTAAATTTTGTGTATGGTTTGAATATTTTTCTTGGAATATTGTTTCAATCCAGTTTTTTCCTCAATGCTTAACATTTTATTCAAGATACTTTTTGTAAGCTGCATTTTTTCTGTTGAGCAAAAATCTGTATCTATTGCTTTTAACTAGGAACTTGGCTGACACTGCTTAATAAGAGAAAGCACATATTCATCTTTTGCTCTGTGCTAAATGTTGTTCTAAATATTTCATGCTGTAAGCCATGTAGCTTTCACAATAAATCTATAAATTAAATGGTATCATCATTTTCATTTTAGTAAAAAAGGGTCCAAATGAAAACATTTCTTTGCCTGAAGTTATGAATATAGTAAATTACTTATCATATGTTGAATTTTGATAGTATAGTTTTAAAACTCACCTCATAAGTAATCAGGGTAAACAAGTTCATATTTATTTGTATTTTTTATTTTCTCCAAAGATGAGTCATCTTGTATCTTTTAATGACATTGTATGGAAGAATTTTATGTTTTAAAAATAAAGTTGTCAATTGTCTCCTTTTTTTGGTTAATACCTTTTTTATCTTATTCAGGAAATATTACTGTGTAGTTCCTGTCAAATATATAATATTCCTGTTATTTTTTATACAGCAACATAAAATTGAATAAGGATTAGCAAATTATTTCTGGACTTTATGTTCAAGTACAGTTGTAAATATTGGTGTTACTGAGTCAAAGTGATACTATTTTAATTACTGGTGATAATCTTTCTAGATGTTTGAAAAGTAAATTCTATTCTATTATTTTCTAATGGGAATTGTCTCTTAAAATGTTTCATTATTTTAATCTTCCATAAAAATCTTAAAAACAAACTTCCACATGATTTACATAAAGACTCCACATCATTTTACTGGATATACTTATAAGTATATTATTTATTGTTGTTGCAATAATTAATGCAATAAGTTTTATTGATATATTTGGACTGATTGATTTTTACTGGGACACAAGCAGCTTACTCTTTTTATATTTGTCATGAGTACATGAAGCTATTGATAGAATTATGTATAATTTTGGGATGATATAGAGCAACATAAATGTAATAATAATCATTACTCTTATTTGGGGAGATTAAATGGTTAGATTTAAGGGGACAGAAAATAACATGAATTTGAAAGAGTGATCAGTGTTAAAGCTAGCTAGGGTATTTATTTATTTATTTATTTATTTATTATTTTATTTTAAGAGAGAAAGAAAAAATATTTTAAAAAGACAAAATAGAAAAAAAACAAGAAGAAAAGTAGAATACAGAGTTAAAAAAATTAACATCATAAAATCACTAGCTGATACATTACATAGTGTCATCTTAACAATAGTTGTTAAAGTTACAAAATCAAAGCATAAAAAGTGGCTAGACATAAACATTGACAGTTCAAACTCTGTTCAATGATCTAACAAAAGCTCAGTAATATGTTCATCTATTTTACACATTATACATACTGTTATATCCTTTAGAGCACTTTCCTTCCCTTCGCTTTTACAATATCTACTATATCTATTATATTTTATATCTATTATACATTTTGGATACCGTTATTCTGTCAGTTCTTATTATTTTTTACACTAGAGAGACAATGTGATAATTACTAATGTGAGTCTTATTTATTTCACTAATGATATTCTCAAGTTGCCTCCATTTACTGATAAAGGCCTCAAGATCATTCTTTTTTACAGCTAAGTAGTATTCCATTGTATAAAAATACCATATTTTTATACACCCTTCAGTTGATGGGCATTTTGGTTGTTCCCAAGATTTAGCTATCACAAATTGTGCTGCTATGAACATGGATGCACGTATATCACTGTGACATGATCTTTTTAATTTTTCTGGGAAAGCACCCAGGAGGGGAATAGCTAGATTGAATGGAACTTTTGATCCTAGTTTTTTGAGGACTTTCTATACTGATTTTCACAGTGGTTGCACCAGTGTTCACTCCCACCAACAGTGGAGAAGTGTTCTTTTTTCCCCGCATCCTCGCCAACATTTGTTATCAGTTGTTTTGATGGATAGCTAGGGTAGTTTTGAAAAACATATTAAGATGTAACTTTATATTTTCATACAATATACATTATAATATTTAAAAATAACTTTTAGAAAAGAATAAATGGCTGAAAATTTAAACTAGTAGAGAAGAAAATTTTAAGAATAATAAATCTAAATTTCAACTTATCAGTTAATTAAAATATAGAAGATAATATTTTTAAAAGTCATATGAAATTTTGGACAAAGAAAGTGATAAAAGAAATATTTAATTATAATAAAGCTTAACTTCTTTTCCTATCCTTATTCATTTTATTTCTCTCCCTTGTTTAATTGCTTTGGCTAATGTTTCCAGAATTATATTGAATAGAAGTGGTGATAGTGACTATCCTTGTTTTGTTCCTCACTTTAGCTTGAGAGTTTTCAGTTTTTGTTGATTTAGTATGATGTTGACTGTTAGTTTGTCACAGATGGCTTTTATTAGATTGAGAAATAGAACATCTATTCTGATTTTCTATAGGTTTTTAAAAATGATTCAGTGTTGGACTGTGTCAAAAACTTTTTCTGTATCTTTTGGGATAATCATGTGATTTTTATCTGTGTTTCTGTTGATCTGATGTATAGCATTTATTTATTTGCATATATTGAGCCTGCCTTCCTGGGATAAATCTTACTTGGTCATGGTATATAATCTTCTCGATTATACAAGAATGATTATACAATCTGTTTGCTAATATTTTATTGAGGATTTTTGCATCTATGTTCATTAGGGAGATTGGTCTATACTTCTCTTTTTTGGTGGGGTTTTTGGTTTTGTTATAAGGGTAATACTTGCCTTCAGGAATGATTTAGGAGAATTGTTTCCCTTTCAATTTCACTAAAGAGTTTGAGGAGTGCTGGCCTTATGTCTTCTTTAAATTTCTTGTATAACTCAGCCATGAGTTCATCAGGACCTTTTCTTTGTTGGTAAATTTTTAATTATATTTTTCAATTTCATTAACTGATATTTGGTTATTCAGAATTTTCATATCTTCTTTATATAAAAATGATAATTCACATATTTCTACTAATCTATGACACGATACTCCACATAGAAAACCTCAAATACTCCACCAGAAGATTTCTAGAATTAATAAACAAATTTAATGGCATAGCTGTATACAAAGTCAACACTCAAAAATCAATAGGATTCTTGTACACAAACAACAAACTCACTGAGAGAGAAATTAGGGAAACAACACCCTTCAAAATAGCATCCAAAAAAATGAAATACTTAGGAGTCAATCTAACAAAGAAAGTAAAAGATCTATACACTGAAATTTATAGTACTCTGAAGAGAGATTGAAGAAGATATCAGAAAATTGAAAGATATCCCTTTCTCATAGATAGGAAGAACCAACATTGTAAAAAAGGTCATACTCCCAAAACTTTACACAGATTTAATGCAATCCTGTTCAAAATACCATTGATACACCTCACAGATCTAGAGAAGACGTTCCTAAAATTAATTTGGAAACAGAACAGACCTACAATAACAAAGACAATCTTGGACAACAAAGGAAAAGCAGGAAGCAGCACAATCACTGTCTTAAAATTAAACTGCAAAACTACCGTGATAAAATCAGCATAGTATTAGAAAAAAACCAAAACCACAGCAATAAAAAATTACAAAAAATTAAACCAAAAGAAAAAAACCTAAAAAAAATTAAAAAATAAAAGACTTGAGGATCAGTAGAACAGATTAGAAGTTGCAGACACAACTACAAACACACTCAACCCTCTTCTTTTTGAAAAGGGGCCAAACTTGTTCACTGAAAGATGGCCTCTTTAATAAATGGTATTGGAAAAACTGGCTTTCCACATGCTGAAGCCTAAAACTGGACTCATGTCTATCACCATGCATTAAACTAAAGTCAATAGGAATCAAGGATCTAAATATTAAAGCAGAAACACTAAATCTACTGGAAGACTAATAGAAATGTTGAAGACATAGGGATAGGGTTAAGGTTCATGAACAAAAATCAAACTGCATGGGAAGTATTTCAAAGAATCAACAACTTGAATCTCATCTTATTAAAAAGTTTTTGCACATCCAAAGAAATCACTAACAGAGTGAAAAGAAAACTCACAGACTGGGAAAAAATGTTATCTACCTGTTCCTCACATGAATGACTTCTATCTAGAACATATAATGAATTTGGGGGAAAAAAAAACCCCTGAATTCAAAGATCCACTCCAAATGTGCATCTGAGATGAATACACACTTCTTAGAAGAAGGAATATAAATGAAAAATAAATACATGAAAAAAATGTTCAGCCTCATTGGTCTTTCAAAAAATGCAAGTTACAACAACATTGTGATTCCATCTCTCCCTAAAAAGAATGACTGTCATTAAGAAGTCAACCAATAACAAATGCAAAAGAACTTTGGGCAAAAGAAACCATGTTCCACTGTTGATGGGAGTGTAGACTGGTACGACCACTGAGGAAGTCAGTTTGGATATTCTTCAAAGAACTAGGATTAGAAGTTCCACTTGACCCAGGTATTCCCATTCTTGGTATTTGCCCAGAAGAATTATAAACATTATACCACAGTGATATATGTGCACCCATGTTTATAGCAGCACAATTTGTAATAGTTAATTCTTAGAAACAACCAAAATACCCATCAAACGTGGAACGAATAAAAAAAGGTGTGGTATTTTTATACAATGGAGTACTACTCATCTATAAATAAGGATAAACTAGAGGCTTTTATAAGTAAATGGATGCAACTATAGACCTGCTCATAGGTGAAATAAATAAAACTCATATGTGTAAACATCTTATTGTCTCCCTAGTATAAGAAACTGAAAGAATAAATAAGATCAAAAACATACAATAGATATAGTGAAAGGGAAAGAAACTGCTCAAAAGTTAAGAATAACTGGGTTGGAGGAAAGGAGGAAAGAAGGAAGGGAAAACTATATGTATCTATATATCTATATCTAGATATATATAATATATATGATATATATATACTATATATATATTAACTAAAATAATTGTGTTACTAATTTCTATTCATTGAAATGAATGGTGTGTGCTTATATTGTTTGATCACTTTGCACATCTTTATCTTGCAATTTGAGCATTGCAAGATAACAATATGCAATATATTAATCACTGTTAATTTCCTATTATCTTGTTTTGAGACTCTATCATTGTTTTTTGTTGTTTTCTTCTCTCTTTAAAATAAAAAGAAGAGAATTTAAATGCATCACCAGTATAATAAACATAAACAAATTATCACATGAAATGGTTTGAGAATATAATAAAAATAAATGAGACAAGATGGAGCTTTACTTTTATCAAGGGTAATAATGTGGTGTGATGCAAAATGTATAATTAATGTGATGCCCTGCATTCAATCCGAAGAAACAAAAGTTTCCCATGCTTCTTTTCTTTCCCCTTTCATTCTCTTATGAATAATTCAACACTAAATCTATGCAGTTTCACAAGACAAGGGCAATCCCATGCCTGGAATGATGGGAAGAGTTTGAATGTGTAATTAGGTGTCCATGTAGGAGTTTACCATGAAAAGGAATCAGAGCAAAAACAAAACAAGAATGGTAACTATGTAAGTGTGAGGTTGATGGGTGGCAGGAGAGCAGAGGATTAGAATTTCAAGAATGAGAACAAGATGAATGTGCATAGGGATCAACTATCCTTGGTGGGTAGAGTCCTGTTCAACTGGGGAGGAGATGCTTTCTCTTGATATCTGAAGGCATGAGGTGAATGTTACATGGGACAGTTGATATTGTGGAGCTTTCAGAATCTCCGGCAAACAGAGTCTGTGTAAATGTCTGACCTCATGAGGGTTGCAAGAGCAAGAGTAAGATGAGCAGATGCCCCAAGGAAGTGGTGGTTTAGTGTTAATTGTGTAAACATTAGTGTGATGATGAGGACATTCCTAAGGAGGGGACACTGGTAGGAGTAGGACATGCATTAAATATAACCAATTAATTAATCAGATTATAAATAATTAACTAAAAATAAGCTAGAATTGGCATTGTAATATTAGATTCCAGTTTGCTGACAATGGGGAAAATGGGAATTCTATGTCCCTTCAAATGGTGCAATAAAAGGTATGAAGCCTGAATTCTATGATATTCCTAAGCATAAACAAGCTTTCTGTAAACATCAGATAGACTAGACAGCCTTACCCAAGGAGAGTCATTTCAGGCTATGAAAAAGTGATTAACTGCCCCAGACTGAAGGAGATGCATGTCCACTACTGGCAGTATGGAATGCTAAATGTATTGAGATATGTAGAGAAACTTAAGTGGAGCTTGAGGAGTCAGTGTTACTGAGAATAAATATTATTTTCCTACTTGTTTAGTAGTTAGGTAGGAGAATATCTTGCCTATAGGGATGAGCTACCAAAATATTAGAAAGGGATAGGGTATCTCATTGGCAACTCATTCTCAAAATGATTCAGACAAAAAAGATTTTGTACTACACATAGTATGATTTTGTAAAGCATAGAAATGCTCCCATGTGGATCAACTTTAATACATAGTGCTCAATTTGCATGAAATTTCATCCCGAAGTAGATACAGTATGTCCCACGTGACCTAGCCTCATAATGATTTCAGCCCCATGCATTCCATTTGGTCCTGTCTCTTTGTGCAGATACTAAATTATATGACCATTTGTGTCAGCCCTGCATTTAAAAAATATTTTACATTAAATATTTAGGCAGAAAAAGAGATTTCCAGTAACTTTTTTACAAAAATATATAATTTTAAAAAGCATTTAAAGTTTTTCTTCTATATTTATTATCATTTGATTCATCATTCACTTGGAAGTCTTGGGCTTCTTTAATGTGATTTTCTATTGCTAACACAGAATACAAATGATGCTGGAGTTATTTATCTGCAAAGAATATGTATGAGAAATAAAGGTGCCTATTAGAAATATTAACAGTATTGTTTGCCATGTGTTTGATTTGTTTAAATAGATTTGATTACAAATATAAATTATATATACAGTTTAGAGAGAATGTAATTAATAATTTAAGGATTAACTGAGTCAAAATAATTTGTTTAATCTAACAATAATTTAATTGGAAGTTGTTCAGATATACGTACACAACACACAATAAATATTTAGTATGTGTGGAATGAGACAAAGAATATCAAAGAATTTAATGCTGCAGCAAATATTTGTGCATTAAATGCTTTTATTATTTGCTTAGGCATGAGTTAATGTGAGATAAAGTGATTAAAACCTAGCTCTAACTCCATTTCTATGTTTGTGGTTTTTAAAGATGCTGACAATGTGATGACTGTATCATGAAGTTAAGTATGATTTAGAAACGCTCAGATTTGTCTTTGCACACTCAATAGATCATTAATTCCTAGGAGTATCTATTGCATAAGGACTAATCAACCCTTGAAGGGCTCTATAAAATCAACCTAACTGGAGTTAGACATTCAATATTTCAATTGTCCCTGCAATACTTGGTCTTCTGACCTCATTGACATTTTGCTGTAATTAAAAATCAAAAAACCTATGACAGTAGCTAAAAGGAAATCATCAACATTCACCTCAAGAATTTCTAGAATCAGCACAATATCCTTGCTTTTTCATGTCATCCCTGCTCCTTCTGATTTGAATATTCCTAACTCTGTTGCAGTTTCTATGAGGTTCAGACATAGAGTTGTAGGAATGTTTCAACCGTTAGAGATATCAAAATAATAACGATGGGTCATCTTTTGATATTTCCCAAATAAAATCTATACATCACAAATTGACTAACAAATGTCTGTAGGTAAATTTTTGCTTTGAGGCTGTGATGATACTGTACAGCAGAGGAATGCATTTTTTTTTCCACAGAAAAGAACACAGAAAACTTTGCATTGGAAGCCTCTGGTCTCTACTCTATGCTTTTCTTTTGATCTACTTTTTCTCTCTATAAAAAAGTAACACTGTTAGTATAATAGCTGCCTGAGAGTCCTAGCAATTTATCAAACCAGATAGGTATGTTCAAGAACTCCCCAGACTTGTAGTTGTATCAGGAGTGAGGCACATCTTGAGAGGTGAGCACTTACAACCTCACAACTGTGATATTTGAGTAACTATGAAATCTGGTGTTGTAATTAGGGGTTGTGAGAACAATTAGAATCAGGACATGGAATTTATAATATTATTTTATGATGGTCACAAAGAGTTAACACAAGAAAATGCAGGAAATCTCTCCACAACACCAGAGACACAGAATATTCAATCAAGGTCCTGAATCCCACAGCGATGTCCCACATGAATCCAGATGAAGACCCAGAGCTCATGACATTGCCTCCCACAAGTCCAACTGGAGGTCTAGAGCCCACAAGAAGGACTCTCGCCAGTCTCTTTTATGGATCCATGCTGGGAAGGCCCAAAGGTCAGTGGTGGAAGCTAGAAAGTCTATGCCATCTAGGTGAAGGAGCCGTGCTGATAGGTTGAGGGTTCTATGCTGGAAGTCACACTCAAAACAAAAACCAGGCCTGTCCTGAAAAGCACCACAGCCATCCTCAGCGACATGGAGGTCCCGAGCTCCTCTGACGCCAAGCACAGTCCAGTACAGTCCAGGAAGCCAGCGTGACGAGTTCATCCTGAAGACCAAGCAGCACATGTCTTCCCCTCCAGAGCCAGGAAGCAAGGCTCGATGTAAGGACCGGAGTTTCTCCAGGAGAACCAACGGCTCAAACAGCAACACGTAGGAGAACCCACAATGCCTCAATGCCTTGATTCCTCTTTTCTCCTTCTCCACATCTCTGTTTATGCTGGAAACCTTCCTCAGGTGGAACATGTACCCTCAGCACAATGCTGATGTAATCCAGCTGGCGTTAAGTTGGCCACCAGTTTCCAATCCATAACACTGGGCCTAAGCAAAATCTGGAAATTTTTCTTATCTTCTATTTGTCTTTCATGTTCAGCTTGTTGTTAGTTTAGTGCAAATCTTGCTGATGTTTCCAGAAATAAACCTGTTCTTTAGCTCCAGGCACAAATCTGTTTGAGGACATCATTCCTTCTCAAACCAGATTTCAAGATAGCCTATAATAGATGTTTTGATACTACTATGTCTTCTTCCAACTGTATTCTGAAACCATGAATGGAACTGATACTTCTACAGCATAAATCTGGTATGATTCATTAAACTAATGTCCAAACACACATTGTCTTTCTGTGTAGTTCTTTCAAGGCCCTTCTCCACATGCTCTCTGATATGCAGGAATTACACTTTGCATCTTACCATATTAAACTAGATCATATCATTTGATTTTGAAATTTAAATGCAAGTATATGTGACCTTTAATATTTCTGAGCATTAGTGTAAGTAACTATTGCATGGTTTTATGGTATCACATACTTCTTTGGCACATCATAATGGAGTTGTTACAGATAAGTGCTGGTTTTTATTTTGGTTCCTAAAGAGAAAATAAAGGTGAACCACATCTAATGTTTAGCATGTGCATATTAGAAAATAAAAATTTTCAATTGTGTGTTAAAGAAGCATTAAACTGCAAAGTTGATTGACACATAAATTAGTTCTAGAAGTGTGATGCTAATATAGTAGCAAGAAAACAATAAGTTATATGGCTTTGTTTTAGGAAAGATAGAGGAGAAGGCAAAGCTATTATTAGATATTGCATTACAAGGTATGTCTATGGTATATAGTGGTTATACGTGGCTACTGCAATAATTAGAAAAACACACCAAATGAACTTATGGCTGGGCCTGGGTAGATTAGGGTACAAAATGCTATTTCCTTGCCTCCATTGATATTAGCTATATTGGACATGGTTATAAGAAGAAGATGATATGTGAATGTAAGTACAGAGGCAAAGGGCAAAACTGCAATAGAGATGAAAGAGAATACAGACAATCCATAAGTTTGAGAAATCCAGGTGGAAGACATAACTATTTGTCATCACTAAATAAGAATAATAAATAAATGATAGTAAAGTATAAGTGAAAACAATAAAGAAAATTTAATATGGGACTTTCTTACAAGTACCATGTCAACCATCTTTGGGCTCAGGAAAGAGAGATCAGGAAACAAATTGCCTTCAGACCTATAATTATGAAGGCTAAAATAAAATGTGTGTCTTAAAAAATATTGTGAGCCAGGTGTAATTCCAGTACTTGGGAGGCTGGGGCAGGAGGATTGCCATGAGTTTGAGGTCAGCCCAGGCTACACATAGTGAGTTCAATGTCAGCCTGAACTAGATAGCAAGACCCTGTCTCAAAAACTAATAACAAAACAAAAAAGTATTGTGGTCTGAGCTCTAACAAAGAGAATGTGCTACAACCCAATAGATAAAAAGGCAAATACTGCTGTAAGAAACTATCGCTTTCTATTATGTCATGTCTGTAATACATGTTGCTATGTTTGAGATGATTAGGGATACAGAACTTTCCATCCTTCTGTAATCAATCATCAAACAGAAAAAATGCTCAAGGCAACAGTTTTCCCCCAGTAGAAAGCAGGTTTCATCAAAGTATGATTCTTATAAGAAAAGAAAAAGAATAGACCTTCCATTTGTCTAACTATCCTGTTCATGTGTTTTTCTTTTTTCTTGATTATAATACAAGCAGGAAGAATTTAAGTAGATCATGATGATCAAACTGAGCTGTAAAGGCCAAGATTAGACTTTTTCAAGCCTGGATTTTCAAAGTAGGGAATATGGAGGAGGTGATGTGCAGGAGAAAAGCCCAGAAGTTTACATGGGATCTTGGCCAGTGGCTGGCCAGCAAGTGCACAGAAATAAGATGAAAATGAGCTGCAGTCCAGCTAAAGAGACATTGCTAAGTGTCTCTTTTCCCATGCCATTCAGTCCAGTTAGGGTTTATATCTAGAATTTCCCCAGTCTTCATGTGTTCAGAGGTGGGGCTTTGGGAAGTGACTGAAATGACGTGGGGTGCAGTAGATGTCCCGCTGTTAGGAGCTAGGGTCTGGTCAGTAGGGGTCAGTCAGTCCAGTTGGGGAGTGACCTGAAAGGGCGTTATCTCAGGCCTCAGCTCCTCTCACCTCTCTGCTTCCCGGCTGCTAGATGGCAGCAGTTTTCCTCCTCCCAGGCCCTTCCACCTTTTATGCCTTAGAGCCAGCAGACCATGGACAAAACTGGGAACTAAAATAAACCTCTTCCTGTTACATTGTGAATGTCTGGTATTTATCACAGCAAAGAGAAATTGATTAGAAGGAGTTCCAAGAAAGATCAGCCTTAGACCATTCCCTAGGACTAGGTACAAAATAAATTTATGCCTAGTATATCCAAGAAAAATTTTTTGGCAAGATCAAAAGGAGTAGCCAGTGATTTAATTTTTTATCAGCATAAAACTCAATATTTTAGAGGTGTACAATACAATCTAAACTTGTTTAAATATGTTAAAATGTAACTAAACACACTTGTAGGTAAAAATAAAAAGTTGCCTTTGCCATGAAGTAAGAAATGTCAAGTGAGATATACTTCAAAATGACCCAGGTGTTATTTGCTGAACACGAACTCTAAAACAACTTCCATAAATATATATGAAAGGAAAATCTGCACATTTGAAGAGATAGGAAACTTCAGTAAAGAAATGGAAATTGTATGTAAAAGGAAACATTTGGAAATTATATCACTGGAAATTACAGAATCTGAAGTACATAATCACTGGATGGCTTATTTTAGATGCAGTCCTAAAGAACAATATCTTTGAATTGAATATAGACAAACTAAACTTATGCCATCTGAAGAAAACAGGGAAAATTTTAAAAACAAAACATATAGAGAACTACAATAAAATATGAGGTGTTTTGGAAATGTGTAATTGGTGTCTCAGAGGTTATATAACAGGCAATGTAAAAAATAATTGAAAAACAATGACAAATTCTCCAAACTTAGTAAAATAATACCATGATTCTACAAACACAGGAGTCTCAGTAAACTCCAAAAAATGACAGCTACAAAAAGGATCACACCTACACACATCAAAATTATCAGAGTAAAGAACAAAGCAACCAGAAGATAAAAGCAAGCATAAAGAGAGTGACAATGTGAACAATGGCTGATTTCGCGTTAAATGAAGTTCTTCCTGACTGTTAGCAAAGTATCAAAGTTTTAAGTAAAGAATCAGCCCTAACAGTCCTATGCTGTACTATGTTGGAGTTTAAAGGGAAATCAGTAGTATTATCTACCTGATTTTTCCTCCTTTGTGTCTTGAAATAATTTTTCCTGTTATCTCTCTCAGTCTTCATCTCTCTATTTCTATCTGCATCTCAATCTCTTTCTTTCTCTGTCTCTGCATCTCCATGTCTTCGTGTCTCTATTGTATTTTTATCTCTAACTTTATGGAGCTCTGTCTCTCTGTCTCCATCTCTACCTCTTTCATATATCTGTTTACTGCTGCCTATTTACCTCAGCGTTTCTGGCTGCACAGTTTCTCATTATCATTAGTTATTCAACATTATATTTAATAATAGTTTATCTTTGACTGATATGGTTATTCAAGAGCTCTATTTGTGTGATCCTTACTTCAATTTATTTTCCTGAAAGGCGATCTCTAATAAGCTCCTGTTTTTGACTACATTATATGTCATTGTTGTCTATATTGGATGGTTTTTTGTTTTTATGCATCTAATCAGGTGTAGCCTGGTTATAGGATGAATGGTGTCATGTCAAAAATTGTTGTCCTTGTTAGATTCTATTAGTGTCAAAGATTGAAGTGCAGTAAATATTTTATTGACAAACACAGGAAAATACGTATAGGAAATCAGTACTGAATAGCACAATAATCTAATACTGGATTATCTAATTATACTGATTTGTAATCCTAGTGTATGACACTTCACATAAATTTAATATTTCCTTGTTAATCTTCAATCAAAGAATAATTACACATTTATATATCACTTAAATAAATGTAAATATGTTTATTCTGTATTCAATTGAAAATGAATACAGATGTAATTTTTCTAAGCTTATTCATGTAGTGGTTAAAACCTGAATATCTGAGAATGGGTAGAGTTGAGTTTGAACTTACTGACCCTTACCTTTATTTATTTATTTATTTGGATTTTCTAAAAATGTCATAATAAGATAAGGTAATAAGATATATACTAAGATATGATGCCTAGATAGTATAGTTATGAGGACTGAATTCACTATTATATGTGCATCAGTATAAATATATTGTATTGTGCAGAATAAATCTTGCACTAACTTGCTATGATTCTTACTGTCTCTTGTGAACTACACAGGGCTTTGTCTCTCATGACTTTGCCATGATGATTGTAATTGAATTTGGCACTTTGCTTTCTGTAGTTACAAGGCACTTTATTGTTTATACCTGTGCTATTTCTCCGGCTTTATCTCCCAACTATTTTATATGTAAATGCTGTAACCATAATAGAAATGTATAACATCTTGTAAATTCTCCTATATATTTTTGTGCACATTTCTTTTCCTATTTGGTCTTTTATTTTCTTCTTTCCTTTATAGCACCTCTTTCCTTATCTTCCACCCCACTGAGGCTTTCAAGTCTCAGGAACTCTCTAGATAAATTTTCATTCCTGTATTCTAATGATCTCCAACTTTCTGTATGTTTATCATTTACTTCTCAATATTTTGTGTTTCTGTCAGTACAAAGTCTAAAGCTTTGTGCTTATCAAGGCTGTCACAAAGCAGACCCATAGTGAGTAAAGAAGTTAAAAAGAAGGAAGGATGGAAGGCAAGAAACTAGGAAGAGAGGGAAGAAGGGAAAAAAGGAGAAATAGAAGGAGGGAAGAAAGAGAAAAGGGAAGAAGAAAGTCAACTGTGAGTAATCTTTGACTATTGTTTTGCCTTTTCCTGACTGTCATGTTTAGTTGGAATCATAGACTAACGTAACATTTTTGGATGTTAGTTTCTTTTAACTTAGGAATATATATTTGTTTCCTCACTTTTTGTGGTTTGAATTTTGATGGTTCTTTTTAAAATAACATTCTTTTTTGTGGACATGCTCTAGTTTGTTTATCTGTTCACCTATTGAAGGACACCTTGTATGCTTTCATGTTCTGGCAAATATGAGTAAAGCTGCTCTCATGTGCAGCTTTTTGTGTGGACATTTTAAAGCATATTTTCATGAATATTAATGTGTAGACCTGCTGGATTTTATAGTAATTGTACATTTAACTTTATAAGCAATTGCCCAATTTTGCATTTTAAGCAACGATGTTTAAGAGTTTCTCACTTTCCTCACCTGTAGAAATGGTGTTATGTTAAAACATGATTTTGAGACACTTGTTTATATCATTTTTAACTTGTTCATTTTTTATTTTTGAGTGTTAATGATTTTTTATGTGATATTTTATCAGGTACTCATCTTGCAATGATTTTTCCTAGAAGTTTTATTCTGTTAATAATGTCTTTAATATCATTCCAATAACATACAGAAGAGACACAAGGTTAAGGAAGTAAAATTTATATATGTATAAAATTTTTCTCAGATTACACTTTTGATGTTTAAAATATTTAAAAAAATCATACTGGAAATGCTCAATGTGAAGGTCATGGGCTCAATTCCCATTACCAGAAAAGAAGTAAAAAGAAAAAGAAAGAAAGAAAGAAAGAAAGAAAGAAAGAAAGACAGACAGACAGACAGACAGACAGACAGAAAGAAAGAAAGAAAGAAAGAAAGAAAGAAAGAAAGAAAGAAAGAAAAACCAGGATAGTCACTGCCCTGGGTCACCTAGATTTCTTGGATATTATCTTCTATAAACGTTCCAAATTTGTGTTTACATTTAGGTCAAACATAATATTGTATTTTCTTGATTGATTTATATTATGAATGCAAATATTCTTTGTGTAATTGTTAAAAAGACCACTTAGAATCAGATGTTTTGGGTTCTACCTTGTTCTAGGAAGCTCTCATTCTTGGAGCTGTGATCTTTACCCTAGAAGGATGGGATAGTAGCTTCAGGGTGAGAGGGAAACTAATTAGAGTATCAGTCTTTAGGATATGGATTCATTTGTTTGATCCTTTGTCTTGAGGCCTGGCCCACAGCAGGAAGTGTCTGTCTCCCCCACAATTGTAAGGTATCTGCACTGGCTCTATGGAGCATCTAGCCCTGTCTCACTGCCTATAATATTTCTACTGCAACAGTATTTAATTCATTATTTAGTTGAAAATTACTACTCATTCTTTGGCCATTCTCATCTTGTGTTTTCAATATCGAGAACAGGAAATTTTTGCTCCAAAAGCATTCTGGTTTGCTCTTGATTTTATTTTTTTTATAAAGAATCTAAGAAACTATATTGGTTGCCTTCAACAGAAATCCATGTTGCATTGTGGATGCCCAGCCCACAAGAGTGTTTCCAGGCAACTTTCAATGCCTCGTTTTCCTTTTACTGTTTTCTTCACTGGAACCATTTTTACTCTTTGCACTATTGCAACATTTTGTGTGGCTTTTAACCCAAGTACATGACTCAAAACCATCTTACTGAGAGAAAAAAAAATCTATTTCCAATGCAGTTCCTTATTTTGTCTTCTCTTTACCTCAAAATCTCTCTTTATCTTTAGTTTACATTTCAATTTTTATTTCTTCTCTCTTGAGAAGACCTATTCCTTTTCTGTACAGAGACTAACACCTACATTTGTTCTCTTTATCTTATCTTCCCCATCTCAGTGTCTGATAGCATCAATTATTCTCCTTGCTAGCATCTTTAATCTTTTGTTCTCTACTGGATTCCTCCCTTCTGCCTTCAAATAGGTCTTCCTTTTCTTGAACAAAGGAGTTGCTCCATAAATATTTAATGAAGTGATATTGAATTGAATTGAACTTAATTCCTCAAGCTCAATGATACCAGGGGCAAATCCAAAACTTAAAGAGGATTTCTGATTTTAGTTCAACATTGTTTCTTGAGACAAACCATCATGTTCTTTAAGGTATATGTTAGAACTATCTCCCCCAAAACACATTGACTATATTTATTGAAGTATAAATATTTAATCCACTAAAATATATTGTTTGTCTACCTATCATTAAAACTATTGATTCTGATATATAATATTTGGTCTTTAAAATATTGTGTTATTATATATTATACATGTAAATAGTTACAGAATTGGAAACATGTTAAGTATGATAGCTAAACTAATTTGAAAAGCTTATTTTATTATGTCATTTAAATTCTGTTAAGAGTTTATTTAATACCAAAGACATTATATTTATTACCAAATTGATCATTATTTAATATCTTACCATGTTTATTTCTAGGATATCCTTGAGGAAAAAGCCACTATTAATTTAAAATTAATTATAGTGGTTGAATGAAGAACTATTATCTTTTTTTTCCCTGTCTAGAAAATAAAGCCATAGAACCAAAACAATGCATCACTTTCTAGAATTGAAATCTATTCTGGGAAAAAATGATGCAAGTCACACATATGTAGAGCAAACTTTTGACTAGATATAATTCTATTATATTTAATGTGTTGGTTAATTCTTCTTAGGTTGTTGTAAACATAGCAGGATACAAACTATATATTGTAGCATATATTCACACAACATAATTAGATGTCCAGAATTTGAATGTTACATAAAGGAATGTGTCCTTGAATAAGGATCTCAATATCTGTTTTCTATCTTGTGCAGTTCTACTCTTATGATGCTTTCTTTACTGAAACAATATAATTACATGACAACAAACTTTAAAATAAGTTATTTAATTATTTATTTGTTATAGCTATAGGACCATATCTTCTGAAACTGGAGTCTTGAATTCTGAGTTTTAGTAGTTGGTTAGAAAGATATCTAGAGACAATAAATATAGCAATAAATTTAGAGTTTCTTCGTATATTTTGATTAATTTGACTTCTTTTTGGTTTTGCATATCTCAAAATTGCATACATAAATACTTTTATATTGCATTTTCTAAAATTTTTTGACATCCCATCACCTGAATACTGTCTGGATTGTCTAGAAAATTAGTTTTTATGTTTGTGTAGAGAGCCTTTATGATTTTTTTAAATTCTAATCTTTTATCACACTGAATTTATATTAAGTTTATAAGAAATTTAAAAATTAAAGTTCAAGAGAAATGAGAACTAAACTTCTTGGGGCTGGGGATTTAGCTCAGTGGCATAAGCACCTGCCTGGCAAGCGCTAGGTTGTGAGTTCCATCCCTGGTACAAAAAAAAAAAAAAAAAATCTATTCCAGAACTAAACTTCTTACATGCCTTTAATTTGCACACATCTGATCACCTGCACATGGTTTTATTACCTATGCTTGATATTTTTAGCGCTGTATCAGAATAATCCTGTATGTTGCACATGTGTTTGACATTACTAATGTCATGCCATTATGAACCAATGGCATCTAAAAGATGATAATGAGTTTTAAGCAGAATTAGCTAGGACCTTTATATTTTCCATCAAGTCAACTCTAATATTTCATTTCATCATGAGATTAAATGTTCATATAGAAAACCCATTAATGATATATACATATTAAACTCTTGGAAGATACATTATTAGCATTTTAATTCTTGTCATTAAAGTGATGATCTTGAATAATGTACATGCCTAACACAACAGGATGTGTGTTTTAGTTTTATGGGTACATTCATTTCCTATGTCATTAGTATCACTGTACTAATGTTGACATCCTGTGGTAGAAGAGAGGAAAAGGATGCGAATGTCATTTTCTCTTTGATGTTGAGAAAACTATTGCTTACAGGGCTAACATCTTTCCTATATGTTAGACAGGACACCCCAATTAGATAGATATACAGAAAAAATAGAAGTTAGTGGAAAAAGCAGTATGGCCTCAGATATTTTCCTATAGGATCTAATAAGAGTATCATACTACTCAAACTTTAGAGTTTTTTTTCAAATATATTGAGGCTACACCTACCTTTTCATTCATCTTGTCACAGTTACTATACTATAAAACATCTGAAGATTATCATAATACTAATTTCAGATTGCATCCTTTGTTTTAGAATAAAAATGTTTCAAATTTAAAATTGACAGGCTTTGTTTTTATTTTTTAATTTTTTTTTGTGTTTAAATAGGGTATCTCTAAGTGTTTCAGACTGGTTTTGAACACACTGTGTAGCCCAGGGTAGCATTAAACTAGCAGCAATCTATCTGCCTCAGTGTTCAGAGTCCTGGGATTACAGACATGCAGCATCATCCCCAATGTAGACATTTTTGTCAGATATGTGCTCTCTGGTTACTTAATTGTTTTAATTACATTATTTTTCAAAAACCAAGAATATATCCCTTACCCCCACCCCTCCTTTCTTCACTTTTGTGAAACTGGCCTTTTCCCCCACTTAATTTGTCAAGCCAGTCTGGCCCTCAGAGTTTTTCTTGTTGCTCTCTTTGCAATCTATAATCTGGTCTCTGGTTAAATACCCCCTACTTTTTTCCCATAAAAAGTCATCTGATTACTCTTTCTGATGTTGCCTTCTCTACTATTGTTTTGACAATCAACCATATCTGATTTTATTTTTATTTAGTTGTTCAATATCTTTTTCTAATTAAAAGTTAAAAACTGCTGTATTAGTGTTTCTTAGAATATTAGTGACTGGTATCATTGAGAAAGTGAAAAAATAATTGACTGAATAAATAAATGGATGGATGAATGGTTAAAAATAAGTAAATTGCTGTGAAGTAAATATTATATTTATTGATTGAAGTTCCCATCACAGTCTCTCCTGAAAAATGATGTCTAGCTACAACTGCTTGCCAAGTGCACAGGCCTGAGTTTAATTCCTGGTAGCAAAAAAGTAAAATAAAATAAAGTAGGATAAGTCAATCTCATGATCTGAGTTTTCCAAACTTACCACAGAATATCAATCTTTTGATCTTGAAACTATAACATAATTTTTTTAAAAACTATGTTGCAAAGGGGGGCAGTTTATTGAATTTTTATTCAGTGATTCTTTGGTTATTTTATTTTCAGCATACATACATATGTATACCTATATGAATATACAATTTTTATATGGTTGTGTGGTGAATGTAAACAATTGAAAAGGATAAAGTCTATTTAGAGTTGAAAATAACTTACTAATTTTTCTTTATTATCACCAACTGTGAATATCAAAGAAAATAGATTAGTGATGAAATCGATTCACAAGTCTCCAAAGTTCAAATTTAAAGATAAGTTGTCAAAATTTGAGTGCTTAGTTTAGTTCTCTTCACATATAGGAACTTGATATGTGCTTTTAAAGAAAAAATAAATGTCTTAAAATTGTCCTGGGTGCACTTAGGATATCTAAGGGAACTGACCTTGTCAACTAACAAGAATGACCTTATCCAGTAGAAATTTTGTGATAATGGAAATGTTCAATAGTCTGTGCTGTCCAGCATGGTGGTCACTAGCCATATGTGTCTCTATAGAACTTGATATGTAGTTAATGTGACAGAGAAATGCACTTTAAATTTGTTTTATTAATTATAGTTTGACTATAAATGATCACATGCAACTAGTAAACACAATTCAGACATTAAAATCTTGATTGTAAAGATTAATGATCTCTAACAAATTAGTATGTTTACAAAGCTTCATGATTTTCACAGTGCACTGGATGTGGACAACGATTTTAACCTGAAGATTTTAGCTTTTTAGTCTGTTGAGGCCTCTGGAATACTTGTGCTCCATACCACATTCTACTGTGGTTAGATGTGATACCTAGCAAGTTTTCTTCCAAATATAAGATTCTGTTATATTTTTAAAGCTAACGTAAAACCTCTGGCATTTAATTAATAATTCTTTTTATTATTTCTTTTGTGTTGATTGTCAGTTGTTGGGTGTAGGAAGAAAGCTACTTCATAAACCTAAAGTTCTTGTGAGTGTCATATGGAAGATCAAGGAAAGCTGGCTTGGTTTTCTTATCTCAGAACTATTATTCAAGTCAATATAAGCAAGCAATGTTAATATAATTAGAAGTAAAAATAAAATACAGTAAAACAAAATAACAAAAAGTATATGATAATACAATTAAAAAGACTTCAGAGGAAAATTATATGTTGAATATAGTATTTTAAAAGATTTGTATTAAAGAGATAACTTTGTAATAAATATAAGCTTTCTAATTATTAACACCATTTGGCCTGTAGTAAACATTATATTCTTAATTGGTTACCTTTGAGTATAGACCATGCAGGTAAAGACTATCACTGATAGAAGTTATTTGTTTTGTTTCCTCATAACAATAATTATACTCATATTCTACAACTCTTGATGATTAAATTGAAAAATATATTAAAAGTATATGTGGTACTTGGCACATAGGCAGAAATAAATGTTGCTTTACATTTTATTTATTTTCCCATTGACATTATAGCTACTGGTAAGGCATTAAAGCAGGAGAGTTGAACATTTTTTTTTTCTGTGAATTCAGGTAGCAATGTTAGAAAATTTATGCATCTGTACTTGTAACAGAAAAAAGAATCTGCCACTTTAAAATAATAACTTACTAACTATTGAAATGTCATATCATTTAATAACCACTTTTGTCAGATAAACTATGATTTTGAAGAAAAAAATCACTTCTTAAAATGCAAAATGTGATTCACATTACAAAACTACTCAGCATAAGACTTACTTTTATTTTAAATGTCCTCGTTTGCAGATGGAAGTCTGCAGAGAATGACGTATTCTTCAGATATTGTTCTATGGAGTAAAATAGGAGAAAAGTAGAAAGACCAAGAAACTAAAGGGCACTTGAATTTTCTGGTTTGTGTCACTTTTACCTTAACAAATTTTTCTGCATGTTCATTGCCTTTGTGTGCTTTTCTTTCTCAAAGAATAAAAGAAAAATCTGCTTCATGAAAATGCAGGAGAGCCATCCCACATAAAGACCATCTTAAAAATGCGCATTATTTATTTGACAGACTGTAATGGCTGTTTCAGGATATTATGGGCTGTCACGTGAATATGTATTTTAGAATGAATACTACAATACGAATACTATGCTTGCACAATGCACATCAAAAATATAATGTAATGAAATGTCTTTTGAAGATTAGGCAATATATAAAAATATACTGGAAATGGAAAACCCAGTTGAGTAAAAATAAGGAAAGATCATACAACTCAAATGATACACAGGTTAACTTCTTTGGAAAATGAGAGAATAAAAAGGAAAAAAATAATGCATAATATAGCTTTGTAATACAATCATCTTTCTAAATCTTAATCCTTAAATCAAGTAAAATAGAGTTAGCTTGGAATTTTGTTTCTGGTTAATATTGATAAATCATGAGTGCCTTAGACTCTTATTGTTGTTACAAAATTTTAGACTCAGTAATCAGATTCAGGGTTATTAGTAAACTCAAAGACTTAATAATGGAAAATTTGTTTTAGGTTACAATGATTCATGTACTCATTTAACAGTTTTTTCTGACTCTCCCTAAATCTTATGGGTTTGTATTATGTCAGTAGCAGATACAATGGATTCAAATTTTTGCCTGAAGGATTTTAAGATCAAGAAGGAAGCTACAAAGATGAATATAACTTAACAAAAACCAGGCTAAAATCAATTAAGAACTTTAAGAGAGGTATAGATGCTCTATTGTCCTATAGGAGATCATAAACACAAAGAACAGTATGGCATATCTACAATAAAGTCAGAGGAAAGGAGTGAATGTTTTAGTTGCATTTGGCCAATATTCATCACCTGAATTTAGAGTAATTTTCATTCATATTCATTTCTCTTACATACCATTTTAGTGTTCAAGATTTTCACTTCATTTGATTTTTGTCACATACAAGAATAAATATTTTAACTATTGTCGTATATCAATATTTTCTGTGATGACCACTGTGTTTTTGATTCGTTATTCTAATATGTCTAAATATAAATATAGTACATAATTTCACACAAGTCATTAGTTTTAACTTTTAGTAAATTCCATTATGTATTAATTTTTCCCTTTTTTCTTTTCTTCCTTATAAATTTGGCTGAAATGCAGATGCACTTTGACTTTTAACCTAAATGCAGATGATTCTGCCATCAAAACATATTTATTTCTAACTTTCTTTAACTGAAAAGGTTTCTCTATGGTGTTTTCAGTGAACAAAGAGTTTACAGAACTAAGAATAAGGATTTGAAATTAAAGAAAACAAAATCTAGCGCAACTGCTCAGATTCTTGATATTAAAATATTTTTAACATTTAACATTTTTCAAGCATTTATTTAGATCGTTTCTGCTTATTAGAACTGTACACTGACCCATGTAAGCATCTTTTAATTACCAATCACACTTTAAAAAAAGTAAAAAAGCTGAAATACAATTTTTAATATTATTTCCAACATATTATCACTTGAACATGTTTAGGCTAATGATATACTTGGAATATGATGTAAACTTTGCATATGTAACATGTCTCAATTAGGAATAGCCATATTTTAAGTTCTCTATGGTGTTATGTGTGTAATGGTTACCTTACTAAGTAGTGCTAGTCTAATATTTTCACTTACACTAGTTAGCTCTCAGAATCATATCTTGAGGAACATAATCATATAGCCTTTTGTAAAACTACAACTTGGAATTTGTTGACCTCACATAGCCAAAAATAATGGAGCTGACACTTGAATCTCATTTTATTAAAATTCCTTCAATATCTTTTATTATGTTGATTTTTATGTTGATTTTCTATGAGGATAAGCTTTTTAGACTTTTGGCCTACAGGTAAATAGTTCTTTAACTAAATTACATGTTTCTTAGAACTTATCTAAACAATAAAGGGATTTTTACATTACATGCACAAAATGCCTTTCAAAGATAGATTTGAAAACACCTAGCTGTTTGATAGCTTTTATTGACTTCTGATTTGTTCTATTTCAAAGCATAAATAGCATATAACTGAAATTACTCTATTGACTATGCAAATTTTCCTGGGAGTCTATCAAGGATATGAGTCTATTTTGTGATTTTCAATTTACAGAGTAATCCTACTTTGTTCACTAACATTCTTTTGATTTAGTTGTTTCCAGTGTTTGCATGGTTGCTTGGGATTTCTCACTTACATGAGGCTTGTCCTCATCATTAAGTGAATCGGATCAAAGGCTGATTATTAAATATGATAAAATGTTACTTTCCTTTCATAGTATAACTCTAATGAGAGAGAATATGCCAGCCTTCATCAGGGAAGACTTGGGGAAGATACATTAAGAGAATTTCATTGTCATGAGTGTCTAACTCAGGAATTGTTGTGACATCATGGATTCTCCTATGAAATCCTATTTATGTAAGCACTCTAAAAATTTCTCATGGACTTATCCTATACTAGTCTTGTACCATAGCCAAGAATATTTTCAGAGGTAAAAGATATCTGGAGTATTTAAAGAACAGAAGTAAAATGCCAAATAGTCCCGTTGAAATGAAGTTAAGAACCAGAAAGCATTTTGGAGATGATGAGAGATGTGTCTAGAGAGGCCAGAGGAAGACATTCACTGTAGGTAACCAGCTGGACACCCTCAGTGTAGGCATGAAATATTTATCAATGTTTATATGACCCAGGCTTCTAAATTCTCATAAAGAAGATACATTCAAAGAAAGTTAACAGTTGTACATTACTAATTGTAATTATAATTTAGAGGTAGATTGTATTAGTCAGCTGTCATTTGCTGTAATAAAAGTACTTAAACAATTTAAAGGAGGAAAAGTTTATTTTTTGTTCACAGCTTCAGAGATTTAGGGCCATGTAGCTTTGGGATTGGGACAGCCCAATACATTTTGGCAGAAATGTGTGGTGAGGAATGTCTGTTCAACTCATAGTGGCTGAGAAGTAAAGAACAAAAGGAAGAATTAGTGTCCGATATCACCTTCAAGGGCATGCCTCCAATATCTAACTTCCTTCCACTAGGATTTCCCTTCTAGATGTGCCATTACCTCCCAACAGTGTCACCCATGGGACCAACTTTTCAACATATGGGCCTTTTAAGATGTTTAGGGTCCAAACTGCACTGCAAGTTTCCCCAAATTCCTACTATTTGTCTCACACATTTCAGCTGTTTTTTTGTTGTTGCTGTTCCTCTTGTTTCTACTCATTATTCATTGAAAAAATATTTAACAACAAGCAAACAAGATGAAAAACAGGAAAGCTTTTCATTTATATATGTTATTTCTAAACTTCCTTTTGACAGTTAGGAATTCACTTGTAACTAGTTTTCATAATGATTGAATTGCATAGGTAGAGCAAACTTCTCAAAAGCAGGTCTAACTTTATAGACAATAGATTTTTTTTTTTTTTGCCTTTTGCCCTTTTGGTTAGTGTTTTCAGGATTTTTTTTCCTTTTGCTTTTTGGCCAACCATGTAGTATTTTCACTTCTTTGTTGAAACTGATTCTTTCTTTTGGTATATTATGGTGAGTTCACAGTGTCTTAGTTACTTTTCTCTCTCATTGTTGAGACAAAATACCTGAGGCCCAAAATTAGGGAAGGGAAGGTTTATTTCTTATTTTGGAGGTTTCAGAGCATACTAAGTTGGCTCCAAGCAGCAGAGTGGCTTGGCAGGGCCATCGTAAATAGCAAATGCAAACAGCAAAAGAGAGCAAGACACACCTTCTTTCTGCCCTTACACTGTATACTGGCTCCACCCCTGTGGGTGTAGCATACATACCACCAATCTGAGCACTAGACAATGAACCAATCACAAGCACTAGATTTGGTCATGTCCATGATTGTATGACTCTTGGGAAGGGACATTCTGAACATAAACCATAACACACAGTTAGCAACATTGTCAAGAGAAGTTAAAGAAGACAAAGCAGACCAATTAGAGGTTCATTTCTGTAATTTAAAACTTAATCAACGAGATTGAGAAACCAAAAATACTTGGATTTGGAGTTTGAATCTCTAAATAGTGACACATCTTTGCCACTGTTCTGTTCCTGATATCATTGTAGCAGTTTTTGCTACTTTTCCTCACAAATGTTCAGATTTTGGGGGAATTACTGTTAAGACTTGATTTCATTTTAAAATCACCTTTTGCATAAGGTAGCCAGAGATAATATTTTGGTTTTAAACAAAGAGTCCTAACTGATGTAAAGTTAGAGAAAACAGGTTGAAATTCTTGCCTTGCATTCTGGGAAACTTACTTAATGTCTTAATATCAGAACTTGTCTCCCATAAAATGGATAATTGAGCACCCATTGGCAAAATATTTAGGACTACCAAGTGAAGTAATTATACATCATAATTAGTTCAGGGCAAGTGATACACATATAAAACTCATTACCCAGCTACCAATGTGTATGTGTTATTTATACATCATTGCATATGTAAACATACAAACACATATAATTTCCATCCTATAATCTTGTAAAATTCTTTTCCTGTCACTGATGGAAGACTATTCCAAGCTTAGAAAATAATATACATCAATCGTGACTTATTTCCTATCCTTATCAAAACTATAATCATTTATTTGCATTAAGAAATTGCCTAGTGATGATCATAGAGAAAAGCAAAAACACACAAACACACAAAGCAAAACCTCAGCCATTCGACAAGAGCTGGTCTTTGATAAAAACCATAGTTAAGGACTTAGGGGATATTTAAGAGGAATATGGATATGAAGCTTATATGAATCTTAAAACTGTTTGTATATTTTTTCTAGTTTCAAATCCACCACAGTACCCTAAATATATACAGATACATTTTTCACATCTATCATACATATATAATACACTATATATCATATGCACTGATATGAATTTACATATACTGTATGCTTTATGTATGTATATATACTTACCTATCTACATAATCTAGTATACATATATATGTCTATGTCTATATATGTGTGTGTATGTATAATTACTGTGATTTTCCTTGTCTGTTTTATAGAGTCGCTCACTGAAACAATGGAACACTTTGCAGGCTGTGAAAGTTAATGATAAATTTTGTGGTTATGCCTACTGAGCTTAATTTATCTATTGGTACCATATTCTTCTACAGGAGATGAGTGCGAGGCTTTTCCTAAGGTTTCAGGTAAATGTTTTGGATCTGCTTGCAGGTTCTCTGGAACTAATTTGCATATGATTGTTAAGAACAAATTTTTTTTTTTTGGTAGTGCTACATTTATTGTAGTTCAGTGAGGGTTGTTCAGTACTGAAATATTGCCTCAAGCACAGGTCTATCAGATTATTTAAAGCAGAGGAATACATAGACTATCATCAACTTGAATTAAATGTTTTAGAATCTGTTAAGCATAGCTTGGGTTTCTGAAGTTTGAGATTAGTATGTGTTTAAAAAGATAAACTTTTAAGTTGATGATCAAAATATTATAAAATATTAATACTAACATTTTTCATCCTTGTTAAAAGGGTGTTGCTTTCTGGGTGTTGTCATATGCACATAAACTGTGGGAAAATTCTCTCACTTTCACTATATTTCAAAAAATTGTCTATTATAGTTATAAAACTCAGCCAGGTCAAGCAACATACTCTGAAATTTTAGTATCAAGTAAAAAAGTGTTTAGTTTGGTTTAGCCTAATATTAACTAGAGTAATTAACCACTGTTATAAAGATTGTTACTCCTGAAGGTTTTGTTTGCATTACTTGGATTACATTTAAAGGAAAATATGACTTTATCAACAAAATATGAAATTATAAACTGTACAAACCTGAAGGAAAGGACACCGTTCACATTTCCTAATATTTTGTTGTTCATGCTGTATAGTGTCCCCTGGTAGATATCACCAAACCTGGGCTCATAGATGTCATATTTCCTTTGTCATTGTCCAGCCTGTGGTTTAGTAGAGCACATCTTAGCACTATTACAAAAACCTAACATTTTTATTGTTTGGGTATTTAACTGGAAATCTTACAAAGTACTCAAATGGTGGCATTTTAAATAATAATTGTAACGTAAACTAGGAAGGTTGCATTAGTCAAATTTTCCACTTGAAATATTCTTTGGAGTAAAATTAGAAATCTTAAATCTTACAGAAATATTATATGTTGTCATTTGGAGGAATAGATTACAAGTATCTTTACTTCCTGAGAAAGTCAGATAAGGAGGTAAGATTAAAAAAGATTTTTGGGTTTATATGTTACGTATAGTGATTTACTTTAGAAAGCAAACAGTCACATATACATACACCACAATTTAAATATTTGTTTCTCTTTGATGTATGTCATTTAGAAAATTTTAGTACAAACTATGTCTTACTAAAAAATTTGTATGATTAATGCATTGATTTAACCTCTCAATGTAGACTGCTGCTAGGCAGATTCTGATATTATTTATTTTTATTAGTTTATAATATGTCAATTTTTCTTGCTTATCTGTCAACTCCCAGAAAAATACATAAATCAAACATGTAGCAATGTGGACACTAACAAGGCATAATTATTGTAGGGTCTGTCCCCTTTAAAGAAAAAATACAATTACCTACCCGAATGCTGCTGGGATTAGGTCAGAATTTGCATAATACTAACTCGTATTTTCTTGACAATTTTAATATCAGACAATAGCCTTTTCAAACCTATAATCCTTTATTATTTTCCAGCTTTACTTTGGGGACTCAAATAACGAATTCATTCAAAACAAGATAATTATAGGAACCTAACCTATAGAAAAATTTAATTACCCAGTGGTTTGTTAAGTGTAGGACAAGTTTTTAATAAATTTTTTATATTTAAAGTAACTTAAGATAATTAAGCTTGCCTAAATGTAATTTTTATAGTCAAATGTATTCATTTTCTTACAGACAAATATTTAATAAAAATATTTCAATCATTGTACGAATTTAAAGAAAAACATTTGACTTCATCATAATCTCTAAACAATAGTTTCAAGACTGGTGTTATTAAGCAGTTAGAGGAGTAACAATACAGAGATGATGAAAATTTAGAAAATGTTAACTGCTATAAAATAATAGCTGCTAATATGGAGGATTATGAAACACCCAGTAGCAGAATAAGTAACAAATGGATCCTTTCTGAAGTTGTGCAGTCTGGGGGTGGGATCTGGGGTTAAGTAACTGTGATATATTTATAGAGGGCAAGGGATCACCATAAAATAAAGCAGCAAATAGTAAAGAAGTCAATGTAAAAGAGAGGCCAGGGATTTAGGGTATAGAGATCATAAATTTTCATCGATATAAACAGCCTGTGTACCTCAGGAGCTGAGGTTTAGCTATAATTTCAGGTCTGACCTATAGGCCTTCTGTGTTCACAGTACATGCACGATCAAGATGCCATCTAAGGAGGTGTTAAGAAACAAAAGGAAAGAAAGGAGAAAAAACAATGTTTCAGATCTGTGTGATTTACACATTTAATCATCCCCAAACCCATCCTAAACACAACACCACAATAGTTGAGAAGATTTTATTGTCTCACTAAATTACATTTAATTTTAGCTATAGCATATCCTATAAACCACAAGAGTGAATGATGTCTTCTCTACCATGTTCCTACAAAAGAAAGCTGTCAAATTCTTATGCATGGTGTCTTGGAGGATCATTTCCTTTTTTCTATATAATTCAGACTTCCACATTTACATGTTTTAGCTTTAAATATGTATTTAAAACCTGCTTAAAACACTGATTTAAAAAAAAACAGTGATGAAATGAACTTGTATAATGGTTTAACAAAATCCATAAAAGCAAGCAAATCAACACAAAGGAAGAACTATTAAGTATTTAACTTTTAAGAATTATCCTGAAATGGAATACTGAGTGGTTTTAAAAAGAATTTAAGTAAGCTGTATGAAGCCCCTGACTTATGATTCAGGACATTGAGTTTAATATATGTAGGCACTAAAATAAGCTTTCTATTCTAAATTGCTACCTAATGAGCAAATTATATTATTTTATTTGTGTGTCTATCTGTATTGTATAAATGGATATATATATATATATATATATATATATATATATATATAAAGAGAGAGAGAGAGAGAGAGAGAGAGAGAGAGAGAGAGAGAGAGAGAGAGAGAGAGAGAGAGAGAGAGAGAGAATGTATTCCCACAGTGAGTTTTGGAGACAGAATATACCACACACACACACACGCACAGACTCACACAAACTCTCATACACACAATTATAAGACTAGAACTGGAAGTGGCTGATATAAAATTAAGCAAATAATTAATGAATACTGTTTATTTTTGGTTATGAGTAGTTTGTTAAGCATTTTAAAATTAAGATCACAGAAAATCTGTCTCTAAAATATTCACTTGAGTAATCTGTTATTAACTTTAAAAAATAGATTTGGAAAAACAATTTATAAGATCGCCTATATTACTATTTTAACACAAAAATTATGGTAGTTTATGCTATATCTCTTTGCCCCTGAAACAAATGAAATGCTTCAGTAAGTATGGAATGTTCTTTCAAGTGATGAAATACATTGAGGAACTTTCATTGCCTTCCTTAGTTGGCCCTGAAAGACAGGGCTCTTTACTTCACCCACTAGGTCGCACTGTTGTACAGAAAACAGATAAACTGTTTTGTGAACTGCTGCAAAAGAATAGCTTCATGCTGTGAAGAAACTTGTAAATGCTGTTGTACTGTTTTCACTAACAACAGAAAGAAAGAAGATCAAGATAGGTAGAGTGGCATTTAAACATGTTTTTGTGAGTTTTTTTTTTTGTTTTGTTTTGTTTTTTTCTCTCAAAGCCAGGTTCGCTATTCTGGATTTTGTGTGGAAATTTCTTGAAGATAGATGAAGGATACTCAGTTTTATTTTTGATAGTGGCAGAATGGGGGTTAAAAGAAGGCATCGCATGGGGGCTAACATTCTCCACACTAGGATATAAAGACACTTTAAAATATTTCTAAAGATGTTGATCCCCCCAGGAAGTGACCTGCCAGATTTCTCATAACGTTTCCTCTGCAACCAGGCATTATTTAAATGTAAAATTTAGGATAGTAAACTGTAGATTTTCCTACTGTGTCACACTGATAGAGCTGATGATTACATTTGGAGAGGTAGTTATGGTTGTATCATTTATTCATCTCCCCCAGGGCATCATCTGAAAGGAATTTGTATTCCTTTTGGGTTGTCTTCTCTTTGAATGAATGAATGAATAAATGAGTGAATGAAATATTTCTGTTGCTTTAGTTCTTATTATTTAAACCACATTAAGAGGACATTTGTAGCATTGCCCTTATGTCTCTTTGCATATTTCCCTGTCTACATATGGACTGCGCTTTATCAAGGAAATTACTTACAGAGAATCTAGTAGGGGGAAAGTCTATTCCTTTAGTTCTGGTGTAAATCACTGAGAATTTTTGCTTCATGGATTAGCACCTCTTGTGTCCCTCATCTCTTCAGGGCAGTAAGCTGAGACAATCGTAATGAAGACCAGAGCTATTGGCTACCACCATCGCCAAACTTTTCAGGGAATAGGTCATCAAAAGACCTGAGTCTGGAACTGGTTATTTCAGTTGGCTTGAAATAAGTCTCACATTTAGTAATTGCCCTTTTTCAAGGTTTTGAATATTTTATAACTTTTTGCTACCTAACTGATTTCTTATCGTATAATGAACTTAACAATGAAAAGGTGATACATTTTTGCTCAAAGGTCAGGAGGGAAAAACAAAATCTGTTAATTATGCAAATATACATTGTATATGTATTAACCTGCTTATGACAAATTTTAGAGAAGAAATTACGTTTATCAAAAATTGTATTTCATTTTTTTAAATATAGGTCTTACCGGATTTGTATTTGTAATTTTTTTCAAGAGGCTACTTTCCCTGGGATAATATCTTTAGATAATTCTTCACTGACATCTATTGCAGATGAATAGATTGTATTCAATGTTTAACAATTTCCAGAGAACGTGAATTTACAGCTTCGTTTCATTGTCACTATTTCCCTTCATTGTCAAGTTATGTTATGTAAACCAGGGTTGATCTGCTTCCCTTCTGATAATGATCTAAAGAAATAAAAGCTAATATTCTCTGTATACTTAGAAGCTGTTTTGTTATAGTCTCTTGCAGTATGCTAATTCCCTTAGTATTTCTCTGAAGGCACTGTTGTCCAACACTTAAAACATTTAAAATATGACCAGCAGACAAATGCGAAATGTCAATCTATTGGTGTCAGTGCAAATTTCTGAAAATAGTTCATCATTCAGCATAGACTTGAAATCATGCCTATTTATTCCTGCGTGAAGACAGAAAAGAACCCAAAAGGGTACTACTCTATCCAGTCCAAGAAGAGCAGACAGATACATCCAAAGAACATGGTTTAGAGAAATAAATAGTTCATATTGTTTCCTTCTTCATTTAAAATTGGTTTATGATTCTATCAAGTGCATTGAACCACTAATACTGATTTTGCAAATATACAATGCAAAATTTACAAGGAGAAAGTTATGTTTTTAAATAAATATGATAGTGGGGTTAAGTTCCTTCCCAAGACTGGAGGAAACCATAGTGGTCTAGGTGACAGAGAGGTGTGTAAGTTGAAGTAGACCTTAAGTAAACCTTTTTTTTTTTAACTAGTTTTTCTGTGTGTAGAAATTTCCTCCCCATATTATATCTTTGTATATGGACAGTTGCTTTTTATGAACCTCTACAAATTCTTTCTTCCTTAGTCAATATCTTTGAAGCTCCACTTACTTAGTGAATATTTTATTTGATTTGTAATGTCTGATTTAATGAGGGATTTTGTGAGGGTATTTTTGCTGAGAAGAGACCTACCCCTAAAAATTGGATGAACAACATTCTCATATTGACAGAAGATTTTTTTGTGCTTCTGTTCATAGATATTACCTGACCTATAAGAAATCAATATGGAGAATAAAAACGACTTCAGAAAATATAATTTACTCATATGTATATGACTTATAGACACGTTGCACAATGCTGGCAGGTGAAAATACATAGTAAAATACTCCAGTGGTTCTGTGCTCCTTCACAACAATTTAGTCCATATCTAATATAAAAGATTCAAAAAAGGAACTTTCTCCCTTAAAATGCATAGGTATGTTTTTAGTGACATTAAAGCTAGATGTATACACGCACTTTAAAACACATATTCATAATTATTTGCAGCATGAAATGAAAACTGAAATATAAATCAATCTATTTTTAAAACCTTTCAATATATCATATAACATGTTTACTTCAGTTACTGACATGATAGCGTCCATTCTACCTTCACAATTCTGACTGCATTTTTCTGCTCACCCTTCCCCTACCCCTATTGCTCTGTCTGATTCTCCCCCATGATCTTCCAAGTGTCATTTTCCTTGGCTAAAGCTACTTTCTGTGTATTACAATCATTCTCACTCTCACTTTATCTTTCAATCTCTTTTAGAGGGAATAATCAGCTGAATGGTAGTCAGAAAATTAACTCAGAGAATGCCCTCTCTTCTCTCGCTCTTCACTTTCTTTTTCTCTCACTAACTTGTGACATACTTATCATGGGACCAGCACATTTCTTCCCTATTTCTACTCTAGCATGCCTAAGAGATGTGACCAGGCTTTCTAATTAGAATTCAATGGGTGGGAGTCTGCATATAAAACCCTGTGTCTACTATGCATGCAAAGTAACTGTTCAAAATTTTCCAGTTATTTTTGCTTCTATAACACCACCCTGTTAGAAATATAAAAAACATATAAAGTTATCTTTCCTGAGATTCTGAGAAAATTAAATCATTTTAAACCCTCTCTTTTTTTATGTGTGTTTCCTGAGGGGGGAAATAGCTGTGGCATCAACAAAATATGGTCTCTTTTATTAAGGAAATCATAACTATAAAAATGATAAATATTAACAACAGGAGTCCAGTAATGGCAAGAGAAAATAAAAATAGAATTTTCTAAACCGTGAAATGCTGTACTGGCCTTATATGCAAACAGAAGGAAAATAAATCAACTAAAATGTTAAATAGCAAGGTAAAATATAATGCCCTTTATAATGTTAAATATTACAATCTGCCTTGTCATAAAAAATTGGGAGAATACTGAGATCTCTTCCTTGTGGAATTTTAAAATTTAAAGCATCGTTTTGATTCCCAACTTTAATCTAATTGTTTAACTGAAGTCCTCTGTTTTCTGAAAATGTTAGATATGTGTATGAGACCCAGGTTAATATGATTCTTATGCATATAAAACAGTCTAAAAATAAACATTAAATATTATTAAGGGAAAAGAATTAAATCTGTTTAGATAAAAAGTATTTGTACATAAAGTTATTTATAGAAAAAGAACCATTATTAGTATTCCTACATATCTTTCCTTTACTGATAAATTGGCAGTGAAACTGGGAATAAGGAAGCCCTTTGCAGCTACCTTACATGCATAGATGAGAAACAACTGCTGCACAGGATTCTCTCTCCCAGAGCATTTCAGCAATAGTTTATTGTTGCTCAATCTTTTTCCGAGAAAAAAAAAAAGCAAAATCTGCACAAGTTTGATTTAAGATAACCAGCTCTACTTTCAGTGACATTAAAAATTTTCTAAATTGGAAATTTGATGTGTTTTATAAGAGAATCTTGCTACTTATCATTTTATTTTTTAGCAAAATTAACTCTAAGACTGAAGACTGCCTTGTTAAACAAGAGTCTGATATTCTAGTCATAAACCTGTAAATTGACAGATCAAGACCTCAATATCTCCTAGGAGATTCGAAAGTTCTTTAAAATTTCAGGAATATTTTCAGGAATACTTTCCTTCAAAGTTTTGCACATTTCATGTTAAATCCTGCCACTCTCCAGTTCAGAAACTCTGACCACAGAATACTTCTTCCTCGCAAAGCAGCTATCAGGAATGGAATGTAAACATTAAGTATTGCAGATGTGTACCATTTTTTAAAACGAAGTATACTTTCTCTAACTTGCTGCAGATCCCAAGCTTAGTACCTGCAACACTATATTCTAGTGTCAGGTCCTACTTATATACGTCTACTCTTCTGTTTATCTTATAAGGGCCCCACTTCATTTATTGTTCACCTGTTCGATTTGAATTTGTGACAGCTAACTCAGAACTGATGTGATAGAGTAGAAGAGAAAGATCAATTATCTAGACCTGCTATTGGGAGAAATGAAAAGTATATCTAATAAATGCTCACACTCAAACTGAAATTTTAAATATAGCTAGAATGCCTTGTTCTACCTACTACCAATTCCAAATTTTCATCCTAGTTCTTCATCTTTAGTCACCTATCAAATAGAACTTTTGATTAGTGAAATAGATTTATACAACAAATTCAAGATTCTATTTCCATGTACCTCACACATATCTTGATAAAGCGATCTAAATGTTATGGAGATCGTATTCACCTGTTAGAATTTCTAGCATTAATTCAGGGTTCTTTATGTATATAGGTAATCAGTCTTTAAATGTGCATATTAACTTTTAAAACATAGTGTTATATTAGGATATGAGAATTTCTATGTTTAGCACTGTGCAACTGCTTTTACCAAGAGACCACAAAGTGAACTTTTTGGAATCTGCATTATCTCCACTATCACTTAGAACCTATCTGTAGAACAGCATTTATAAGAGTACACTTTGATTCTTTACTTGCATGATTATTTTCCTCTCTAGACCAGAGTTTCCCAATAAGTCTTTCTGTGATGATAAAAATGTTCTATAATCTGTACTAATGCAGTTCTACAGTAGCCAAAATGTGACTCCTATACAAAGGAACTGAATTTAGTATTATTTAAATATAAATGATTTAAATTCAAATAGTCACATCTGGTTAGTGACTCTCATTAGATAACATTAGCCCATAAGATTTTCTGGCTTGGAATCTGGGCTGTACATTTTTCTATTTTTGGCAACATTTACAATAGAAAATAAACATATATTAAATGAGAGTAAAAAACATACAGAGCAGCATAAAATAGTATATAATCAATCAGTGGATGGATATCAGTAAGTTCCTCCATGAATCTGGAGAAAAGGGTACTCTTGCAGATTGTTGATAGGACCAAGGTCCTCAAAAATTAAAAGCAAAATTGTTATATGATCCAGTAACCCCACTGTTGGGTATATATCCAAAGAAAATGAAATCAGCACATCAAAGGTACATCTGTGTTTTCATATTCATTACACTTTTACTCAAATAGTCAAGATATGTATCTATAAAAATGATAAAGAGTATAGGATGTGTATACATAATAGAATATTGTTTTGGTTTAAAGAAGAAACTACTATGAATAACAACAACAGAAACTCTCGAGGATAAACCTGGAAGATCTTATGTTAGGTGACACAAAACAAACACCATATGACGCCTTTTATTTATACAACCTAAAAAAGTTGAATTCATATAAATAAAGAATAGAGTGATGGTTACAAGGAGCTAGCATGGGTGGGGAGAGATATTGATCAAAGAACACAAAATTTCACTTACATACAAAGAATGAATTCAAGTTATTTATTACATAACATGTTGTTTAGAGGTAGTAACAATGTGTTATATTGTTGAAAAATCACTAAGCATAGATTTTAAATTTTCTCATTGCCAGGAAATGATAAATAATTATCATTAACAGGAGATCATAAACAGGAGTAGTTCCAGTCTGTATGGTACCAAATTTAATAATTTAGAATTTTACCAAGGATATTATATTTTTTAAGTTGAGTAAATTTGTGTAGTTTTTCAAACTCAGTTTTCATATATTAAGAAACTATATTTTTTGTGTATAAATTTTTTCAGTTTTTATTAGTACTTTATTCATTATGTTATAATTTATATTATTATTTAGTACATGATAGCATTATATAATAGTAATATTCCTTGTGAGGAGTTGATATATATTTAAAATTTTTGCCATGTAAAAAGTAAATACATAAGTAAGTAGTTTTCTTCACAAGATGTTGGAATATGAGACTTTAGAATAGTTTTGATTAGAACTCTGTAATTAAGGGACAATTTGTGAAGGATATTGTACTTAACTATTTATGTTTAACAAAACTTTCTGAATTTGTATTTTTAATATATGGAAAACACAGAATCTGGGGTGAAATTGATTGGAGTAGAAAAAGTTCCATTTATGACCTTGTAGATTTCTGGCATATCTACTATGTGAATCAGGACGATTGACAGAGTTTTGCCCACATCTCAAACTATTTCTAATTATGGATTATTCTGAGACAATCTTTTAGGCTTTGGGTGAAAAAGAATAATTACATATGGAGTTATTTTGAAGAATACAATATCAATAGTCACTAAAATATAAAATATTATTTCTTTGTGTACTGTTACAGAGTGAAGCTTGCACAGCAGTTTTCTAGATGTTCAAAATGCCTTCTGCTCTTAAAATAGCATTATTTTAATCTATATGATATATCAGATTTTTATCTTTCTAGATAAAAAAATACAAGAAATTTTGCCAAGCAAGAAAATTCTTTAAATTATTTTAATATATAAAATTTAATTATTCAGCCTGGTTATTCTGCAGTTTCTACTTGTAGGTCTAAGAATAACAGTAAACAAATGAATGGGAATAGTTTGATTCCAGTAAAGCAGAGGTCAGTGTTACATTGTGGGCTTTCTTGTCACAGAACTAGAAAAAGGCCAATTGCTTAATAGAGGTATTGTACAATTAATCTCATAAATGATTGCTTATGTTCCATTTGTACTAATGTTGGGCCACATTTTTTAAGGTCCTTAAATGGAGCCCTATGTTTTTATCCCTTCTATCAACATCTGAAAATCTTTTGATTTTGTGATCTTGTATAATATTGAATTTCTCCTATAATATGTATGTTTGCTTTTGGGTAGGACAGATAATTAATTAGATATTTCAGAGTAAGTGTCCCTTAATAGTAAATGGGTGAAAGGGCTCATGTCCAACTATTCTTTCCAGTTTTAATAAACAAATGTTAAATAAGAAAAAGAAGTAAGAAAATTAAGAGCTTATTAGATTTTAATGTAATGCAGATATAGCCTGGAGGGGTTAACTATTGTCAGAGAAACTTGCAATTTCAGCACTTATCTTTGAGGTGCCACTTTGAATTCCTTTCCACTTAAAGTACTTCAGGTCTGTTTCTGCTTAAATAATTTAGGTCGAATAATTTCACATTAAATGAATTTTTTTTCATACCCTCAGGAGAATCATGTTATCTCAAACACAAATTAACAGGAACCTGTTTTTCTACTTTTCTGCTTACTGCTGAAAGAAGAAAGTCTATAAAGTTTTAGGTTATTTTATTCAAGATTTTTTGTATTAGTGTTCAAATATAACGATGGTGAAAGTTTTAATAGACAGTGACAATACATTTAGAAACAGAGGCTTTCCCCTCTTGTTATAGTGCTCAATTATTTTGTCCTCCCATGGACCAGATCTACTCTTTTGTGATAACTTGAAGGTGATGCTGACATGTCAAGTGCTCTCATTCTTTAATGGTGACAGTAGAAACTATCCAAGATATAATTCTGATTGTAGCAAATTTATATAGTTCCAAAATGAACCTTGAATCATGTTATACTTGTAGGATGTTTCTTTATTTATACAAAGCATGTGCCATGTGTGCATCACTAATAACAGTCTTTCTGTACCTGAATGCATTTGAAAGTTAATTTCCATTCATTTAGACTGCAGAAAGTGAAAAAGAATAGGTTTCTACATAGCACAAATCAGAAGCTGATGATTTATGATTCTTTCCACTAATAAATTTATGTAATCTATTTGCATTTCTATATATGAACTTTTGATTGCAAGGCTCTTTATGCCCTATACAGTCAAAATGCACCTTATAGACTATTGTTTCTAATGACATAAAAAATTACCAATATATGATTAATGAATCCAATGAGATTCTTCTGATTACTCCTTTATCCCTCCTTTATTTTATTTAGTGTATAAAAGCTGAAGTTAGGGATAGGGAGCAGTTCCAGTCTGTATGGTACCAAATAAATAATTTAGAATTTTACCAAGGGTACTATATTTGGAGTTGAGTGAATTTGTGTAGTTTTTCAAACTCAGTTTTCATATATTAAGAAACTATATTTTTGTGTATAAATTTTTTCAGTTTTTATTAGTACTTTATTGCATTATGTTTTAATTTATATTATTATTTAGTACATGGTAGCATTATATAATAGCAATATTCCTTGTGGGGAGTTGATATGTATTTAATATTTATATATATATTGATTCTTTTTTATCTCTTTTCCTTTTCTTTTCCCTTCACCACATTATCCCATTACTATTTGAAAAGTATCTATCTCCTTGCTTCCTAGTATTTTTTATTTTATTCTTTATATATTTTGACCATCTAAGTGAGTATAGTTTTGCCATTATGATTACAATAATCTTGCTTCTTTGGAATGTTATTGATACTTATAGGGAAGTATTAATTTATAAGGTGTAACTTATATGTGTATATATATTTATACATATAATATATATGTATATATATTTAAACATATAATATATCTATATATATTTATACATATATGTATATATTTAATTGAAACTATTTTCTTTGATACTTTTCTTTGGGAATCAAACACTTACTCACATATACTAACTGAAAAACAACACCTTTGTTTTTCCTTTCAGCGTATTTTTAAAATGATCATACAAAGAATCATATCCCTTAATAGTGTATTGTTTTGTTTCTTCTGTGTCTTCATTCTTGAATGACTCTCCTAAGCCAGTTTGAATACATACTCAGACATAAACATTATAATTTCGCAGCTACTCATCTTCAGATTTAACCATTTACTATATTAATGAATTCTGAGTTTTAAGACAACTGAATACCTAAAGAATGTTAGGAGTTTAAGTGATGTTTTCAGCTTTTCCATAATGGTTGATTTTTTTTATCTCCCTTTAACAAGTAGTTGTCTAGCCATTTCTTTTTTTCAATATCCATTTAACAAAAACTGATTGAAGTCTCCTAGGTTCTCACATAGCAGTGAAAATTAGATTAGCCTCCTACTCAGCTAACTCACAGATCTCTCAGTCCCCCTTCTCTCTGTGTCTCTGTCTCTTTCTGTGTCTCCGTCTCTGTCTCTGTCTGTCTCGCTCTCTGTCTCGCTCTCTTTCTCTCTCACTCTCTCTGGTTGCTTTCAACATTTAGGACCGTAATAAATATAAGCCATTTTATTTTTTCATTTTAAATATTTGCATGTTTGTTAGTGTCTTTTCATTTGTATTTCAGACATAAATTGCAGTGGGGCCATAGTTGGTGAACAATCTTGCTTATACTAAAATATTTCTAAAAGAAGCAGCTGCCCTTTCTTCCTGTTTGTAGCAGAGCAGCCATTCATTTTCCCATAATAGATAATCCACTGCTTTCAATTCAAAATTCCAGATAGCAGATAACATAACCCAATGAATACTTCCTTTTAAGATAATCTCATCAACCCTTATTTTCCTCTGAAGAAGATACTAATTTGCTTTCAGGACAGCTTAAAGATTAAATGATAGAAAGTAGGTAAAAATTCCTGGAATATCAATGAACAAAAGCTATTTCCCCTCTTTAATTTGCTTGGGGGGTTTTACCTATAGTAATACTCATTCCATCATCCTACTTGTGCTTTGTGAAGATGCATATCCATATATAAATTATAGATGTACTTTAAGAAGCATCTCTTCTTGTGACTGAACTTCCATGAATACTTCAAATTGTCCTTAAACCCTATAATAAAACATCCTTCTGCAAGACACAGACAACTTCTATCTGGTGGGACTTTAGTTGTCCATGTCCTTGTGGTATCAGTCACTAAAAACAGCATACTGACTTGTGAATCAGAAAACCAGTTGTTCACTTACCTCATTATGGTTATTGGATACCTGTGCAAGTCTTCTTAGAGTAGAAGCATTTTTCAAATAGTCTTATGGTCAGAATCTTTCAAATAATTTATGATCAGAATAACATGCTATTATTTTAAATATTAATTTATCTGAAGACTGTTCTTTTGCTACACTCTACTTAATGGTTTACTAAAGAAATATTGCATCATGTTTTCTATTTCTGTTTATTGTTAATTAATTTGATATATTAATTGAACACCTATCTTATATTCAATTAATAGTGTACCAGTTATAATTTAGGAGGCAATCCTCTAGACATGAAAATTGTTAAGAAAATGAAGATATAGTCATGCTCATGTAGAACTCACATGTATCTGGAAGATAGATATGTAAAGTAGATAGTCACTTTATGTCTTGAAGTCACCAAGTGACCTACCTTTGGGGATCTAAGAAGGTTTGAATTGAATGCTGAGTAAAGTGTACAAGTGGTCAGCAAGTAAAAATTTGGGGTGCAGTGAAGTAAGGGAGGCAGAAACAAGAGCAAATTATGAAGAGGTAAAGGTTAGCTAAACATGGCTTCAACACTGTGGCTGATGCTTTACAGCATATGAAAGAAAGATCAGTCTAGAAAGAGATTTAGCTTCATTGACATAACAAGTATGAATAAATCAGTGCTTCATATTTATCTGAAAGAGGAAGCCAAAAAGGAATTTAGGTCATTAAGTCAGTACTGAAACTTTTAGAATGTTTTGTATTGCTTAAAGTGAAGGATGATATCAGAGAAATTAATGAATTAAGAATTATTTTAAAAGACTATAGTAATAATTTGAATAATGTTTGATGAAAGGTTTAACAAAATGTTGAACATGTTTATATATGTATGAATATATGTATATGTATATAAACATATCCAGCATAAAATTTTTTTGACCAAAAGATTTTAGATACTCCTTACAACATTTTTCTGTTAGAAACAAAATGCTATTCTGGGCTATTATTTATCTGCCAATATTTTTGCTACAACCACAAATACACCCACCTTCTTATGTCATTCATAATGATATAATTGAATTGAAATGTGCAATCATTTGTTTCAAATATGCATTTGCATATAATTTCAGAAAGGAACTTTAATCTTCATCACAAAAAGTTGGTTTGAATGACTACATAAACAAATCATAACTTTTCAACTTTTTCCAACAGGCAAACAAGTACTAATGATGTGTACTGAGTCTGTGTGTGATACACCTAGTTACTCTTATACTATATGGACATGTACCATATATATTCAGTATCTATTGAAATTGCTTGACTTTTATTTCAACTTTAAATGGCAAAGTATCAGTATACATTAATTTGGTCTTTTTTTGGGGGGGGAGGCTTTTCAACGCCAAAATGCAAAATATTTCCTTAAAATTCTTAATTTTGAATGGACCAATTCCTTATAATATGGAACTGAACTGAAAACACAACTGAAATATCTGTGCTTTCCTCAATATTGTTTTTCTAAAGTGTCTGACGAAAAATCACCATTTTAAATACCTTTGCAAAGCTAGCTGTAAATATGTCAACTGAACTATATAAAAGTGAGATAGTAAAACTAGAGATGGTTCATAATTTTATATTTCCAAATCTGAACTTAGAGCAGGTTTCTGCATAGTTTTACAGAAACCAGAACTTTTGCCTCTGTGTCACAAAGTCTATGCATACATATAAATGAGCTCTTTAATAAGGGGAAATAAATGCAGTTTTTGGATTTTTTTCCTCCTTACCTTTTGCTTTGTCTCTATCTCTCATTTATTCTTAACCATCTCTCTGTCTTCTATTCTCGGTCTGTCTTTTCTTTGTGTCTTTCTCCCTGTTTTTCCTTCCTATTTTTCTACTTTCTTGTTTCTTTCTTTTCCCTGGGCATCCCCCAGGCCCATGCCACTCTGGGCCCTTCAGTTTTTTCCTCTAGCAATCTGCTTAATATGCTTTGTCTCACATTGTTTAATATTTCTTTCTTGTCTTTCTTCACCTGGCTTTTTCTTACTTGCATAAATGTTTTAGTTCTCCTTTCTCTGGTGTTTTTTCTGGTGCCTTTTGCTCAATAATTGTATATATATAATTTTTTTCTTTCTCTTTGGTTCCTTATCATCTTTCCTCAATTTTAATTTTTAATTTGCTCTTTGATTCCAATGATGTGGCCCACACATTACATCCCGATTTTTCAATTTTTTCTCATTTTTCTTATGCATGTCTTATACCTCAGTCACTAAGTCACAGTGACAATACAGTAATAAAGTAATATCAAGTATCATTTCATTGAAAAGAGGATGAGAGTATTCATTTCTCATCCTATTGTTTTTACTTGATAAGGCAGTGGATGCATTAGAAGCATTCTCTTTTTTAAAAAACCCACAATTTTCTTGTTTTAAGATTTTAAGATGTGCTGTCTGTTGGTCTTTCTATAGCTACCTTTAACTCTTTAATAAGAAGACAGAAATGATGTTAATGATGAAGTTCAGAAACAGAATTCTTTGATGGAGTTGATTTACAGATTTCAGCTTTTGTCTGTGTAATTCAGAGAAATCTTAATACAATCCACATGTTTTGTGCATGCATACCAGAGCACTTTCTCATTTATTGGTGGGTATACTGAATTTCCCAGGATGGATGAGGGGAAATGATAATGCTGATCTCTCTCATCAAAGCTTATTAGGCTTATTCCAACATATGATGCTACTTTTTGCCTGTCAGAAAAGTATTACCAAGCAACTGTTACTAATGAAAAAGGTGTAACAGCATTATCTATCTTTGCTCCTGAAAATTAGACTGGTACATTAATCCTATCTTCATTAGCAAATCAGGCATTTTGTGCTGTGTGATGTGAAAATGCATAGCAGAATGTTTTCCCAGTGAACAATCATATATTCAGTGTGATGTGATTGAATAGCATATGGTCAAAATGCTGTGAAAACATTTGAAAAACAATGGATACTAATTTTGTAGTATTATGACAAAAATACATTCTAGGCATTTGGGTTGTTATTAGCGATTGAAAGAGTTTGGGGCCCTTTTCCTATGATACACTGTGTCAAAAAGCACTATTTTTTTATCATTTTATTGAACACTGTTTTAGGTATATCTTATTTTTATGTTTAATTAAGTTATTTTATATAAAAATAATACAATAAATAAATAAATGGATAGTTTATACAAATATATTTCCTCTTCTTACCTCCAAATAAAGAAAGAACTTTGCAATAAAAGAAGCATGATATATATATATATATATATATATATATATATATATATAAAGTTGTTAATTTGTTGTGGAAAATTGAAACTAGTACAATGTTTTCAGTAAGATTTCAAAATGTATGTATCATTAAAACTTATTTCTATCAGTATCTATTTATCTACCTGTCCATTTACTTATTTTATGATACTGAAAGTATTCTGTTTGATATTAGAATACCCATTCTCATGTACATTAGAAAAGGACTTTAGATGATCAATACTGAGTAATGTTAAAAAGAAACTGCATTCTGAAAAACATAAAATTTTAAAAATAAGAAATACTCTAAAGAATCATCAACAAAATTGCAAAAATGAAACAAAACAGAATAGTATATCTTTGATAGTCTCTTTTCCTATACACTGGTAATTATTGATTATAGATTAATATATTAAAGGGTTTTTGAAAATTTTATGTTCTTAATTATCTTGTAAAGATATTAAACCAAAAGAAAAACTAGATAAATTTATTTTGAATTAATTAAACACATATTTATTTTCAGGCATGCATGTGGAACATATATATCAACACTGAGATATTTAGAAAACTTTTTCTCTTATTTCACTCTTTTAACGGTATACTACCAGGTATTGTCTTAAGCTCCGGGTGATTGAGATCCAAGCTGAATTAACAACATATTCCAGGAAACATCATTTTTCCTTAAAGGAATAACTGATATGCCAAGTCAAAATTCAACAGAGATATTTGAAAGGTACTCTCTTGAAAACAAAGCATTCACACTTCATGAGAGTTTCTCTTACAAATTTTTAAGCCAGCAAAACTGGATTTCAGACATCTGATTCTGCCATTGTAAAGCTGAATGGTTTCTAGATTTCACAGTATTATTTACATAACATCATTGTGATGTTAACAAATGTCATACCTTTTCTGATATCTTATAGTGTAATTTTAGAATAATTGCACAACCCGAGGACCTACTATTTTCTTATTGAGTAATGCCTAGTATTATGAAACAATATTTGAATGAAAGATAAATTCAAAGGGAAAGAGATATCGGGATGCAAGAAGAGAGGAAGGAGAAGATAAGTGGAACAAAAAGGATTAAAATGCAATTATATATGTGTACCAGCTCCCCACAATGTATATATTCAATGTATATTACTAACACGTATTAATAAAAAAAATTTTCAAACCAAAAAACCAGTCACCATACTACTAAAATCTACTCTAAGCAAATGAATATTATTTTCATATATGGATATGAAAATTTTACAAGTTGTATAAAAATATAAGAACTTACAGCTTTAAAAAGTTAAGTCTCTAGTTTTGCATCAAGGTATTATCTGATCCCCCAGAGAAAATAATGATGAAAATGACTTCATAGATGATGCAAGCAGCGAAATGGAAGAAATTTCTTTGTTGACAAAACATACAATTACACATTTGAAATTTTCATCGTTCTAAATATATCTAAATTTTCTTAATTTTAGTATTTTAACATTTCTTTACATTTTACTAGCTAACTAACCTTTAACAGTGATTAAGTGGTATGTTTGATGATTGAACAGAACTTATCTCATAATCATAGATTTGGAATGAAAGGCACTGAAGAATCATCAAAGTGCAATACTAAAAGTATGAAAACTTTATATGATATACCATGAAAATTAACCTCCTAATGTTTGTACTGAAAAAACCCACAGAATTGTTATGTTTTCCAGAACCAAAAGAAACTGCAAGTTAATCTCAAGCTGAATTGAGATGGAGAATGCAGAGAATATTTGTAAATAAAGATTTTTATCTTTTCCAAAAAAGTGAATAGAGATGGAGATATACAACTTTAAAAAGATACACAAGCAGCACTTAGTAACCTAAATTGTGTGTCAATAGTAAAAATGCAGTACAATATATTTCTTTTATGGTTTTCAACATTGACATACTTGTTCTATCTTGGTTTATTATCATCACAGTGAATATCTTTGCATCCATCCTGGTTTCACATTTCTCCAGCATAATTCAACTCTAATGACATTTTTATAAGAAATCAAAATAACTTTTACAATTAAACAAAATAATTTCTCACACTTCATTTAATTATCAAAGACAGAAAATATTCCAGTTGCAAATAATATTAATTGTGTGAAAACAATAGTGTGCATCCTTTTTTTCTAAAATACTGTAGAAAAAGAATTTTTGAGTTTTAAATATGATTTAGGAAATATTGCTTCTTTGGTACATGATATAGTTGTTAACAAGAGAAATGTTGAAGATGAGATTTGTTGAGTGAATCTTTATACATGTGTTTCTGTTTTTGCAAATCAATTCTAAGGTAGCATATGTCTTATTTGGGTATTATTTTTTTGTTACAATAACAGCTGTATAGCTGGATTTTATACTCTTAAGAAAGATTGTTTTGTTTACATATTAATTCAGCTAGTGATTTTATGTATTCAAAGGAAGAATTAGGAAAATTCACAGAAACTGTATATTCTGAACTATGGCCACATGGTAATGCAAGTAAAGAATCTATGGGTGCATATTACCATGTAATGAAGCATTTAGGAAGTTTTACTGACTTTTTAAAGGGAATAGTCCCTATTTTTAACACTTTTATAAAGGGAGTACAATATATATTTAACATGCATTTTGCCACTTATATTTAATGTCATATTAAATTTATTCTTTTTAATGTAAAAAAATTTTAAGACTTTGTTGCTAATCCATCTTTTCATCTCCAGCTTACAAGAGCTACAAAAAATATTCTGGAATGATAAAAGGGAAAAAAGGCAAAATATTTGAACATCTTGAAATTGTAATGTTTTAAAATTTTATGTATTAGAGAAGACTGAGAAACAGTGGGTCAGTGATAGAATAAGAGACACTCATTGCTTTAAGTTTGCATTGGGTAAGATACACTGTATTCAGGAATTCACTCTGCCGTAGGATGTAGGATAGCATTCACACCCTATATTGCACCTTAACTTTAACAAAACATTGTGTCTGCTCTAGATTTGTGAGTGGAAATGATTCTGACTCACTTCTTGGACTTTGGTGTCTCCAGTAGCCATTCATCTCAGTGTGTTTGTTACATGTGAAGATGAACCATTAAAAATGAAGCAAGAGAGGTTTGGTTTCATAAACTCAGCACTTTTCCTTTTCTTTTCCTTCCTTCAGTTCTTTCTTTTTTTTTTTTTAGGGGAAAGAAATCATGAAAGAAGCACAAAATGAGAATTTAAAATGATAAAAATTCATGGAATTTGTGTCATTTCCTTTTCCTGCTTTAGTCTTTGTCACTATAATACAAATGTCAAGGAAGTAAGAATAAAACATCTTAGGCATTAGGACTGAATGATAGCTCATTCATATGACAATGATTGAACTGAAGACAGAATATTACTCAGAAAGTAGCTATTCTTGTGGCAAAGATTATAGTCACAAGGAGAAATGGTGCAGAATTAACCCATTCTGGGTTCTTTATAAAGAAATGTTTTGTGTCTCCTCTAATGTGGTATTCTGTGTTATACTGGCCAAGGAGGTAAAAGAGCTTTCTTTATGTCCAAATCAAACTTGTTTGGTATGCTCACTTGACTATTTGAGAAGATCACTATTTCCACCAGTAGATGTCACCCCAATCAACAAAAATACCCCTGGGGCTTGGCGAACTCAGGAAGAAACAGCCCCACAGAATACAATGAAAATAAAACAGAGACTTCATCAACAATAAATATTGTATAAAAATCATCCCTGGAGAGTTTGTTCTTTTAATTTGATCAAAACCCCTCTGATCATGTCCTTTCCATTATGCTGTTATGTATGGAATGTCTAATAAGCTCTGAGAAAACATGGCTTTAGACAATGATATCCTTAGAACCTGTAGCTACTGCCTTTTACTTCTCTGTTAAAGTGATTGGGCCTGTTGTTACCTTGGTAAGCAGCTGAGGTCGCTTGCCTGGTCTTTGGCTCACTCTGTGATCTGCAATTAAATATGAAAAAGATTGCCCCTGGCTGGTGGGTTTAGTTCCTGTCACTATAGGAAGTATGGGGGGCAGTATGTGTGTGGGGTGCCAGTAGCCCACACTTTCTCTTGCTTCTTTCATTCAGTGAAAAAATTGATAGTTTTAATTTTTCTTCTGTCTATCTATAGGTGTTTTTATGTCTGTGCACTGGCACAGACACATGTTCTGACATTTACCTCCATTTGGCAGACTTTACAAGCTACATGTAAAATTTTGGCCTCTTGTGAGCACATTCCACTTGATACTAAATACAACTAAAAACTGCATTTCTTTTTACCCAAGAACTTTAAACAGGGTCATTTGTACTTTCACAGTTCTGCATTAGTTTACTGTGGATTAAGCTGCATAGTTTCAAAGAAGTGTCTAAGTTAGAAAAGTGCATAGGTCATGCTGAGTCCTCTGGCCAGCATCACACACATCCCTCCCATGCATTTTGAAAGCCTCTTTAAACGTTTTTATTTTTTTATGAAATTGAGTGGATGAAGGGAAGAGTATCTTCAAGCTGCTTGCATTTTGAAATCCTCATTTCTATAGCCTTTCTATGAATGCTACAGAATGGATGTACTTATTCCAGCTACTACGGGCTAATTAACTGAAGGCAAGTGTGTGCTTGCCTGAGTCCTGTTAACTAACACTGTCTCAATTCCTGCATAGGATGGTAATGGCACATGCAACCCTTCCTAATATGGCACTTTTAACACTGACTGAAATTCAGATAACCTGAGGTGATATGTTTAGCTTGTCCTGAAACTTGTCCTAAGAGTGTTCTGGTTTTTTCTGTGTCCCTTGAAGTGCTGGTAAAGGTGACAGCTTCACAGGTCTCTTTTGTTCCACTCTAAAAAAAATCAGTCAGATTTCCATTAGTCCTCATGGCTCTTTTGAACACCAGGCTTTTATTTCACACTTAAAAGAAAATCTGTCAAGTATTTTGGTCACCAAATATATCCTACCTACAAATGTCAGATGGTGATGATTAGGTCCTATGTACTAGACTTCTATTTAAAAAAATCCAGTCTTCTATCACTCTAATTCTATTCCTTTAAAATAATGACCATTGTTTGCAATACTTATGATATTCTGTACTCTGCTTTTACCGAGGTATCAGAAAAGTTTGGATGGTAAAGATATGTAATACCAGACATGCTGAATGAGAATAAAGAAGCAGAGAAAGCTACACAAAGATAATGTTTTTTTTTTTCTTAAAATGTGTAGGTGAAAAATATAGAACAGCAGATGAAGCTATTTTAGTCCTGATGCAAAAAGATACAGATTTTAATATTTGTTTTAATCTGAATACAAAATTCAGTATAAATTGTAAGAAAGAACAATACTCAGTATACAGTTAAACGCCATGTTGTGCCTTAAATGTTTGTCCTTTGCAACTTGTCTCTCTGCCTCATAGGATAGTCTGATCCTCTTTTCTGGAATTCTCTCAATTAGTTTTGGATCTGTCATCCTAAAGTCTCTGAAATTCTAAGAGATTTCAGTATTTACTCTGATGGGATTTTTTGATTCTCAACACACACAAATTCTTAGAAGTTTTGAATTTATTTCATATCCTTTAGTCCATACAAATCTCACAATCAAGATTTCTTGCAGTTTAATTTGCTTTCTGTTGAGGATTTAAATGATATTATCCTGAAGCTTTAGCCAACCACTTCCAGTCCCTAATCCTTGGCCTTCTTCACTGGCAAAAAAGACTGCTTTCAGTAGTCTTAGTTTAGTTTAACTCTCGTAGTTAATCTCTGACTTCTGCTAAATTTCCATCATCTTTAGAATCTGCAATTGTAACTCTTCCTTAAAAAACAAAATCCTGTTCACAAAGGACAATATGATTAACTTATATCACTTTATTTTTTCAATTAACTAAGAGCAATGGAAGAAAGTCCCTGCTGATCAGCTCTAGGAATATCTTAACTGTCATCAGATCTAGAATGAATTTCAGTCAGGATTTTGTCCTTTCATAGCACATAAATTGCACGTCTTAGAGTTACAAATGCTCTGGCTATCTTGCTAACACTCTTCGGCTCTTTATAGAATTGCTGCTCCTGTGCCTTTTGGCTGGGCAGCTGCTGCCTTCTAACAGCAAATTTATTAAAATTCATTTCTACCCTACAGAGGTCTATCTGGCATTGTTTGTTGGTTTTGTTTCTTACTTAATTCCAGTTTCTTTTAGATAGGACTTGTCATCAGATTATGACCCTTGCATAATAGGGTCCCTTAAGGCTTGGATCTGAATCTCATAGGGATTTGTACATTAACATGCACACAGCTGTGGAGACACACTCTGCTCAGTCACATACGCATAGATGACATGGAGATAATTTGCTGTGCTTCAAGAAATCTTATACAAGTTCTTTACAGTGGATCTGTTTATTTGGCTGGCTGACTTATTGCAGGGAAATGGCCAAAATTTTCCAAATTGAATCCAGATAAGACAGAATTCCTTGTGATTGGATCTTATCCCTAGGCCGGTCAACACTCTTCCATCACGTTGAAAGCTGGCAACTGACTCATAGCACCGGTCTCCAAGGGGAAAACCTTGGTTTTATGCTTGACTCTACTCTGTCATTTATGAATTGTATAAATATAAATATTAAACTGTCATATTTTCCTTTGAGAAGTATAGCTGGGATAAAGTAAATAATATCTACTCAGGATCTGGAAGTGTTACTTTCTGATTATTTTCATATATGCTCCTAAAATTCTGTATTAATTGGATCAATTATACATGTCCTTTCTAAATATATATATTTCAATGTTAATCTCAAGGAAACTAAAGAATATATTATCTTCTACAAATGACACATTCAACCCGATTCACTTTTTGAACATCTTTGAAAGAACAATGGATTTAGAGATTCTTCAGTGACAAAGTTGTTACTCTGTCCGTTTAACTGGATAACCAGGAAGTGTAAGGCAGGGTGGCTTTGGAGAGCCCGTTACAATAGGAACACTAAGTTTGACTGAATTATGATGAGAAGAATTTTGAGAATTTCAGTAAGAATATTCAGCTGACAGTGGATGAGAAGAAAGATTATTTCTTATGTTACAACCATGCATCCTCATATATCTCTGGAACTGAAATAGCCTGTGAGTGCCAGTGAGCAGACTGACAGGCAGCAAAGATACATGTGACTAGCAATTGTCTCTGTTTCTCAGCAGAAGCTCACTTCACTGTAAAGAAAAGCTCATGAAATGAGTTTCTATTAAAGTTGTATTCAGTGATTGTATTTGGTTAGAGAGCAGAACTGCATAAATCCTGCCCTGATTCCGGATTTCCATTTTAAGGAATTTATGCACATGCAGCAAAATAAGGCAAAGTGTCATTTTATTGCCATACGAGCTATTAAGCATCAGATCCTAACACACTCTTGGAGTGTATTAAAGTGCACTTAATAAAATAGTTTTCTAGATTCATGAAAGTCAAGTCTGGAAAAAAGTCAAATTAAAAGATATATCTGGGAGGCCATATTTCCCTTCATAGCCATTGAAAAATTAATTGATTATATTGATTTGCATGTAAATCCCAAAATACATGAATTTATGATCTAGATTTCCTTTACATGAAGTGACATGATCAAGACACAATTGGTTTATAATTGGAAAGGATTGGAAACAACTGAGAAGTACATTAAGAAGTTGCTACTTAAGTGACAATATACTCATTAAGTTGAATACTATCATTATAACATATATAGCAAAGTTTTTATGTATTAAAGTGAAAAATTTTCCATGAAATATTAAGCAAAAATTCTAATAATAAGGGTGTGATTATATGTAATTTTTACTTTCAAAATCTGGAATATTTGTATATATTTACTATATTTGTACAAGAAAATAGTGGAGGAGCACACCAAAGGTCTAACTAAAGTGATTAGAGGACATGGGAACAAAGAAGGAAAATAGTATAAGAATAAAATATACACTGTGAATGCAACGTACTTACTTAGAGAAGCTATTTATTTATTTATTTATTTAGGTATCTGGGATCAAACTTACAACCTTGCATTTACCATGTGAGTGCCTGAGCCACTGAGCTAAATCCTTGGCCCTAGAGAAGCAATGTATAAGGTAATATGGTTCTTATGAAATCTGGCATTTGTAAGTAAACTCATGTTCTATTTATACAATTTGATGGAATTAATGTATTTCATTTGGCATTAGTTTGATAAAATGGAATTAAAAGTGTTTTACCCAATTTATTTGAAGCTAAAATTATATAATGTAGGTTTCTATGAAGGCAGTTTATTTTGGATATTACTGAAGTCAAAAAATCAATCTAAGAAACAATTATCTGCAGTGATTTTTTTGAGTAATCCTTTTAAAGAAATTTGGAAAAATTTCCACAGTTTTGAATATCTATTTCTTTGGGAGTCGTGGGCTGATTCTTGCCACTTACCCAAAGATTCATATGCATACCCACTTAATTATATTGGCCTAAAAATACAAAAATACTCAACCAATGATAACTTTAAACAAAGTATCTCATGTTTCAGTCTTCCAGCCTCTAGCCTTTCTTTTTGAAATGAGGCTGGAGAAAAGCTGAAAGAGATTCATTGTATTAGATACCAAACACTATGACACAAATTGCCAGAAATTCAGAAATTTAAAAAAGCATGGATTTATAACTGGCTGCTTGTTCCTTTTATTTTTTATTTCTTTTTTGTACCAGGGATCAAACTCATGACCTTGCACTTGCCAGGCTGGTGCCTATGCCATTGAGCTAAATCCCTGGCCCCTAACTGGCTACTTGTAATTTAAGATCTCTGAGCAGGTTATCAGTCTCATCTGGAGCAAGGGCCTTGAAGGAAGACTTCATAGGAAAGTTTACTCCCAAACTTATTCATGGTGTCATTGTAAAAATACTGCATCTCTCAGGCGGATAGACTGGGCTTCAAGTCCTCACTGAATGTTAGCTGATTGCTTGCCTTTTTTCCTTACTATATAGATTTCTCCAGATTGTAACTCACAACATGGCAGAAGGGATATTCCATTCACTCTCTAATGTGTTCTGTTCATTTGAAAAATCACTTGGCTCAATTCTTACTCAAGGTGATGAGATCACCAAAGAGCATGTGTACCACGATGCAGGATAAATGAGTCGTCTAAGAGACTTCCTACCACACCAGTCATGACTGAGAAACAGGCTTACAATGGTACACTTATTGTAATACATTACACACAGTGGTGCTTCTTTTGAAATGTTAGACTTTTTTCCATTTAGTTTTTTTAATCTATTTAATTTTTTTATTCTCCAAAAAATTATTTTTATTAATATATATTTTCAGTACATAAAAGAGCCTAAATTTCTTGAAAACATGCTTTCCCTCAGACTCCCTCATTCCTATAAATTTGGTCAAAAGTCTAGGATTTTAAAAGTTGTCTGGAGGAAAGTGACTCAGTGTGGACTGGAAAATTAGAGGGCTTGTTTATTTTTATCCTGGATGCGTCCTGCACTTACTGTTAACTTCAGTTTAGAGAGTTGCTCAGTGGCTTCACCTTTCTCATTTATAAAAATAAGGGAACCATCTTGGCTTACAAAAAGCTATGGATAACAATTTTCTTTAAAGAATGTACTTCAAAGTACTATTTTGAAATCACCCAAGTGGTCTTAATGCCAGCAATTTTAAATAACAAAAATAACAAAAGCCACATTTGTACTTGGGATTCACACATGTATTTTAAAATACTTAATAACAATGAGTTGCCTAGAAAACCTTGATTTCCATTGCTTGATTTCCATGTTATTACAGTAAGTTTGGAGACTCCATTTAGCACACACAATTCCTAAAGAAATAGAAAAGTGATTATAGAACAAATGATTAAAATTAATGTGAGCAGAGAACCAGCTTTTTAACCCAGTCGCTTCAGATGCTGCCACTCTATTTTCTGGTCTTTAGTGTGAACCTTGTAGACAGTTGATGGCAGCTAACTCAACTTGGAACTGCAATGCCAACATTTCATGAAATGAAAACAGATCCTTCAAGTCATATTTTGGCATTACAAAGTTAAAATTAGATCCCATTTCAAAGAGGCTGCTTTAATTAGGAAGTATCCCAAACAAAAGACCTCACATCCCAGTGAACATCGAACTATTATGCTAATTGAACTGGCCACTGTATAAATATTGGGTGGATCTGATGAAAGCAGTTGTTATTCTGGCTTGAGTTTCCAACCACATTAGTTTTGCTAAATTGCATTTTCTTCAGGAGAGCAGTCTGATAGGCTTCAAGTGTTATTGGTTCTATTAAAGACTGCCTTTTTCATTCTTCTTTAATATTTAATGAACAAGAAGCCTTAACCACTCTCTATTTTTGAATTATACAGTTCCATAAACAGATTGAAATACTTGGATAACCATCTCATGGTAATTAGGTTTTCCTGTATGACCACCCTGTTCCTTTTAATTTTCCCAATCTAGAATTCTAAGATATTCAGATCAAAAAATTATGTTTAAGAAATATGTAAATTATAGTTGATTTGGGTAATTTAATGGGAAAATTGACAGGGATCATATATATGTATATGTATATATATATATACATATACATATATATATGCAAATCTATGGCAAATATGCCACAGCGGGCTGTATTATCATTGAAAACTCTACAGTTTGCCATTACTGACCTATATGCTAGAGATCAGGAAGTTCATCCAATCACTCCTATTACAGAGTAAGCATATGGATTTTTCTTTCCACTCCTCTTCTCTCTTTTTTCTGTTTTCCAAATGTTTGTGACCCAGGAAGACTTGTTCATATACTTATACACATGTGTGTGTTTGTGTGTATGTGTGTCATTTGGGGGGGGGGAGAAAGAGAGAGAGAGAGAGAGAGAGATAGAGATAGAGATAGAGAAAATTTACTAATATCATAAAGAACCCAGAGGAGAGAATTTAGTTTGTTCTGTAGACATGAACAAAATGAGAAATTTTCAGACTCTCCTTTCCATAATTACACTTTTTGGTATTATTTCTGCAATTTCAACCACATTTCTTTCTTTTTTTACTTTATTTAATGTTTTGAAATTTTCTAAATATTTTATGGTTTTCCATTTGAGAAATGTTTGTTAGTAGTACGTAAGGATTGCACTCATTTTGGGGAAGTGGTACATCTACATAACACATCTAAATGGTTTTATTTCCCCCTTCCCCTCCAATCCCCTTTTATTGGCAGCATCAAATTCATTTATTTTTCTTATAAGTCCTGGTAAAGTTAATTGTTATACATATAGATTAACAACTAGATAAATAGGCTGAAACATATAAAACAATTATAGTAAATCAAGTTACACTTTTAGATACATTGTCAGTGTTGGATTACAATAATTCATTGCCATTCTTTTTTTCTGTCATCTGTCTCTTAGTATAGTATTTAATATACTAAGATTCTAACATAAGATATTAAGTTTATGGATTCAGTTTAGTTCACTTAACATTATGATCTTATTAATTTTTGGCCCAAGTTGTAACACATTTTTTGTTTGTTACTCCTTCTTTGTCTTCAATAAAACACATTAGAGTTTATGTGTAAGGCTGGGGTTTTAGCTCAGTGGCACGTGAGGTCGTGAGTTTGATCCCTGGCACACACACACAAAAAAGTTTATGTGTATCGTTAACTATATAATATGTGTATCATTAATAATATGTGTATAATATGTGTATTATTAATCAGAGTTATCAGAGTTTATAATATGTATCTGTCATATTTAACAGAAATATAAACCATACCAGTTTTATATATTTCTTCATTTCACATTTTGCTACCTTGTTTTCTTCTATTTTTTAATTTTTATGTAATATTATTTCATGTTCTTGACATCATCTATTTTACCATCTTTTTTTCATTTAAAACAAATGCGTATCTTACTACCAGTAACCAAGAATCCTGAAGCAACATCTCCTTTCAATGAGTTCTTGTTTTGTTTTGACCTTTTCTTTGGATTACTTCCTTTACTCCTACTCTGATTATAAAAGACCTTAAAGGAAAGGTCCTTTTATATCTTTTCTTTGATGGGATTCTTCGCAACGTCAAAATATAATATGTTGTATATACAAGGTTCTTAAGGAAATATTTCTTTATACAGTCTATTCAATAGAAAAACAATAATTCTTTACACAAATTATATATATATATATATATATCAGATAGTTGAGACATAACATTTCTTGAGAAATGGCACTGCCAAGTACATAGTTTTCATTAAGATTTTTGTATAAATATATAATCCTTATATTATACATATGCATTTGATACGTGCATTCAGTATTTTAGTAAAAGTGAGCTTATACCTTAAAATATTTTGAATATTATTTTTCTCTAATGAGTTATGTTGATGTCTATATTTGCACAAAAATAAATATAAATCTCATTTTTTCTTATTCTGAAATATAAGTGTGTGCCATTATTTATTTAGGAAATATTCTGCTATTGGAGATTTAGATCATTAGCAAAGTGTTTCTGTACCAACAATGTTGCAGGCCCAACACTTCTTTGGAAATTTCTTTATCATGAGAGTAGTCCTGCGTAATCTATTACTAATATGCTATCTGGCATGTGCTCTGTTTTTGTGATGTGGGTGTTATGTTCTCTAAATTTCCAAGAATACCCTGGGAATCTCCGGATTCACTCCTGTTTTAACATTCTGAGTCTTAGTCGTGAGTTTGGGGTATCTGGACTTCTTCAGCTGCTGCATCTCTTCCCCTTGTTCTCCTCCCTCTTATTCGCCTCCTCTCTCTTCTTCTTCCTTATTCTACTATTTCTGTGCTAATAGCTATACTAAAGTTGTACACAGTTTATGTGTGTGTTGTTACAGCAAAATTCAGCATGCTCCTCAGTCTTTTTCATACCCTACACTGTTTTTGTCCAAGCTAGACAGTTTTAGAGAAAGTGGAATGAGGCTGCTTCTCCGTTTCTAGGTGTAATAAAATAATTGTTCTTTTCTGGTCATTTACTGCTTCTCTATACATTGTAAATATATGTACTAGCTCATCACAGTGAATATAATCATTATGTACTGTGAACTTTTACTAATAAAAAAATTGTATCTTGTGAGAGAACTATGGAACTTTGACTCAAATAACAAAATCTTCTTTTACTTTTTCAGTTTTTCTAGAAACCCCAAAACAAAAAGATTGAGGTTTTATTGCATGGAAATTGCCACCTCTATAATCAGAATATTAAACATTAAAATGTGCATGATCTCCTGACAATAAATACACTTTCTTTTCTGCACACCAAAAAACGAGAATGTAATTTCTCGAAAGATGCATCATCAGAAGACTGAGATGGGAATACAATTTAGTCTTGTAATTCTTCTGGATTAGCACTTTAGAGTTGGAAATCATTTTCCTGTCTTTACTAACTCATTTCTATACCTCATGTAATATACACCTATACAAGAAATTGTTTCACTTACCTCCCAGTTTACTAGGACTAACTACTACAGGAATTTATAAAAATTACTACTGAGAGCTTGGTGTCATGGTACATACCTCTAATCCCAGAATTATAGGAGACTGAGGCTGAAAGACCACAAGTGAGAACCTAGTGAGTTGGTGATACATGGCTCATAAAACAAACAAACAAAAAATGTATCTGGGGATTTAGCTCAGTGAAAAAGCTCTGGGTTCAATCCCCAATACCACAAGGAAAAACCAATTACTGCTGGGGACTCTCCTTGGTTAAATTTTGACATATCCTGGATACTCTAGGTAAAAGTAATTTTTTTTTATTTTAAAGAGAAAAAATAACCAATAAGAATAATGATAAAGAATTTCAAAACAAGATAATAGAAAATTAACAATGGTTAACACATTGCATATTGTTGTCTTCAAAGTCATTGCTCAGATTGCAAGATATAGTCATGCATAATTTATGAAACAATATGAGCACAATTTCTAATGAACTAAAACCAATCAGTAGTATAATTATCTTAGCTCTCTTTTGCATATATATTTTTTTCTTTTTTGTTTTCCTTTCCTTTTCGCCTTTCACCCATCCCATTTGTCATTTCTTTTTAAGCAGTTGGTAAGAGTAATTCTTAAATATGGGCTCATCAAGGTTTTCTGAAAGTCCTAGGTGTTATTAGTATAAGGAATCAAGATCTTTATATTTAGGTTCTTTGATCAAACAATTTAATATCAACTAAAATATAACAGTATACTAACAGTAAAATTCATTAGCTAGAATATACTGTACCTTGTAATATTGTGAAGATACAATAAAATACAATAATTAGATATCCATTAACATTTTACCTCCAATTTTAGATTCTGTTTTAGTTACTTTCTTGTCACTGAGAAATAATATGCAACACTCACAAATTAAAGAAGGGCAAATTTGTTTTGACTCACAGTTTGTATACATTTCAGCACATAGTTGACTGGATTAGCACTTTAGAGTTGGAAATCATTTTCCTGTCTTTACTAACTCATTTCTATACCTCATGTAATATACACCTATACAAGAAGATAGGGTGAAATGGCAGGTGAGAATTAGCTCATGGTATGGCATACAGGAATCAGAGAGCAATTGAAGAAGGAGGGAAATAGATGTTGCTAGGTCATGCACTTAGTGACCCACCTCTCTCCAATCACATTTAAATTAAAGTTCATCATTGGACTAATCCACTGATGCATATCATGTCTCCCTGATCCAGTCTCCACTCAAATCTCCACCTGTGAGCACAAAGGCTTTCAGGAAGGATCCAGATGTAAGCCATAACACATACTATAGCTGAGAATACTCTTGAAAGAATACATTTGTGGAAAAACAGTGCACTGTGATATTAATCCCCTTGAAATTTCAAGATAAATGTTTTATAAGGGTGTGAGTACGTGTGTACTGTGTCACTCTTGGAATGCACTACTTGTTCATTTAGCTTCTGTTTTAAATGAGTTGAATGCATTGAACAAAAGAAGGTAGCTATTTCATGTTACTGCCAGGGTGCTTGTACATTGTCACTATCATTTTTGAACATCTTACTCCGTTGTCCATAAATTTCAGGTAACAGAATAGCTGCTCAGTCTGCCTCATTCTCTTTTTTCCTCCATGAAAAGGCAAGACTGATACTTGGTTTGATTTGCCTAATAACTTGGGAAGCTGTTTTAGCTTTCTATTGCTATGCAAACATATCTGAGGTAATTAATTTAAGAAAAGGAAAGGTTGATTCCTGACTCTTGGTTTTGAGAGAGTTTGGCCCTCTTGCTTTGGACTGTGTTAGCACAGAAGATGATGAGTGCAGCGAAAGGGGCCTGTTCACTTCACAGCATCTGGTAAGCACAACTACTGAGAGCGAGGGCAGAGTTCACCGTACAGTGAGGGCAGAGTTCACCGTACGGTGAGGGCAGAGTCCAGGGTTCCACCCCAGTGACTTAACATTCTCCTGCTAGGCCCCACCTCCTGTTTCCACCATCTCCCAAAAGTTCCATGGGATGAAGAACAAACCATAACTAAAACCATGGTGAGAATTCTAAAGAGACTGGATGAATGTAAGAGCAATTCTGTGTTCTGTGAAGACAATATGTGGGTACCAAAGAAAACCAGCCCATGTGTTACATATTAAAACAAAATTCCACATACAGTAAGGATTGAAAAACTGAGAGTAGGATTCAGAATTTTTAAAGATCATGTTATTTTTCAAGATGTTAACACTAGTTATCATATTTTACTAACTTGAATACTGTCATGTATTTTTGGTAATATCTTGTTTCCTTTAAAATAGACTTGAAAAATATCAGTTTTTCATTGTTTTTAAATAACATTTTAAAAATACTTTGGATAGATACCTGAAATTCTTACATGATGTTCCATGAACTTGAGTTTGATCCACCTAACAGGCAATATTATTTCTAAAAACAGACAGTATCAGCATTTAGGGTTCACTGGCTTAATTATCACATCAGATGCTAGCACACATTTTCAAATAAATCTCAAATACCTAATCATACTGACTTCTTGGCAGAAACTTTTGTATTTATTTATGGTATACATTCTCTTATTTTATTAAAATTCACAACTTCTCAATGATTACTTTTCATAATTAAATAAAGATGCTTCTAATGCCCCACCCTGTAGAGAATGCATTGCTGTGCCAGCGAAATGATGACTGATGTCTGGAGTTCATGCGTTTGAGAGCTCTTAGAATCTCTTAGACTATTCTGCTGCAGTCACCTTTTACCACCACCAAATGGTATTTTTCTAGTTCTGTTATATGTAGCAAATTTCACATGAGGATTTGGCGGACTGTCTGTGGCTTCTTCATCTGGGGCTAAATGTTTGTTGCCTTTGCAATTTGCACTGATTGCTTAAGAAAAGAATGGTTTGTTTTGCAAGGGCTGCTTTTAGTTTAGTGGGTTCTGTGCATAGTTAGCTACAATGCTTTCATTTTGTGGTGATGGTTCAGATTGTGTTTTTTGGAAGCATTTATTGCATTCTTATAAATTACACATATTGCAGAAAGGCTCTTTTATCCATACATGGAGACAAGACACACTCAATATTTAATCAAGTAAAGAACTTGGTGAAATGGGTTCATATCACACTGTCAAATAAAAAAAAACATGGAATCCAGAAGAAATGAAATACTTTTTGACTGAATATATTTCAAGTATTAGAATATTTCCATATTTTAAATTAGCTATATTATACCTAATATTGTTTTAATATCCTTAACAACCACAGGGAGAAAACATTTCTGACTTGTTCTGTGAAAAATAAAAATAATGTTAACATTAGACTGTATGTACAGTATGAGGTATAATGTGGATTGAGTGGTATTTTCATTTAGGTTTAAGAGTATAGTTTGTTAAAAAGAATAATTTTGAGCCTCTCTTATTGAGAAAGAAACTGAGCCTCTTGTATTTAAGTAATCTGACAAAGTTTAAGAGGGTGGAATTCAATCAGCTCTGAATGATTTCAAATCATCTATTCACTTTACTATGTTTCATGAACTTCCCAAAAGCAATTACTCCTATAAATTTATGTTGTCAGTTTGAGAACTCCTTGTTATTCCTTACTTTTACAAGCAGTTTTCTGAATATTTTTACTTATAAAACTCCAAAAATGAAATAATAAAAGCAGGTCACAAAAGTGACTTTATCATCCAAAATGTCAAATTTCATAGCAGTGACCAGATTGGTGTTGAATAAATTGTGTAATTGCTTCTTTCTGAAGCAGAAAGAAAGATGAGGTTTCAAGAAAGAATAGAGTGGTGGGCAAAGAGGGAGAAAAGAAAAACGTTAAAACCAAGACTTCAACATTTGGACAACAATTGCCTTTTAATTTGAATATATCAGCTATGATATCTCTGATCAAATAAAACATTATTCCCCAGATAATTATCAATAAGGGCTAGTGACCCAAAATAACCTTCATTTATCTTTGCTGACAGGGTAATAGCCACTTATTCTACACTTTTCCAGTAACTTCTTTTATTTTTATGGATTTAAGCATTTGCCTTTTAATTAATTTTTATATCATTTTTTTCTTTTTTAAAATTTTGTTTAAAGAGAAAAAAAACAAAACAGAATAAAAGGGAAGAAACAATACAGAATTTCAAAGAAAAAGAAAAAAATAGTAAGAAATCACTAGTTGATAAATTACATATTGTCTTCTAGATATAGTTGTTCAAGTTACAAAATTAAAGCATACGAGCAATTCAAACAGTGAGGCTGTGAACAGTTCTGTTCAATGATCCAACAAAAACCCAGCAACATGGTCATCAATCCTACACACACATACATGCAGTTATATCCTTATTGTGCTTTCTTTTCCTCCTTTTGCTTTTCAAGTCCATTATCTGTTTAGTTATATGGTGTTTCAGCTTGCTCAGTACCTTACTGATCTGTTTTGTTGTTATTTACTTTTTATTTTTTATTTATTTTAATTTTTTATTATTTTGAAGGTAGCAAAATACAACAGAACAAGACGGAACAAAGCCAACTGAGAGAGTGCAGTGAAATTGGTACAGACCCTCAACAGGTTACTGGCATCACAGTAATAGGTACCATAGTATATATCCCATTATCTTCACAACAGTTGTTCTTGCAATAAGGTATAGCCAAATCATAACATTCTAGAACTTATCAAAACAGAACATTGAATAGAGCAATATCATTAATCAGAACAAAGCAAAACAGTGATAAAAATATTTGTCTTCAAAGAGATAAATCCCCCCCTATTTACTACATTGCATATGTTCAACCTCTCAAGAAATGTCTAGGTCTCTGGCTCACTTGCTAACGGGGGTGGGGGGTAGTGGTGGTGGTGGTGGTGGTGGTGGGTTGATCCTTAGCCCACTTGCCAGTAGGCTTGTGGGAGCCACTGAATCATTCTTCTCCTGCCTCATGCCAAGGGTGCTTACCGAGAGGGCGGGCAAATTGCCTTTCTGTGCTGCGTCTTGTGTCCCTCCATGGTCAGAGCTCTGGGGCTGCTGGTTCTCCTCCCAGCTCAGGCCAGAGGCCCCTACTGGGAGGGTGGGCAGACAGCCTTTGTGTGCTGCACCCAATTTTCATATCACTTTCCCAATTATGCTGTATCTTGAGAGCAAAGATTCTGTGTTTTTACAAATTCATATTTCTATTCTCACTTTTAGGAATTTGGCTCTATTCTTAGTACATATAATTTGTAACACTTAGAATATTTATAAAATTATTGATTGAATGGCCTTACTTAAATTCAATAATGTAATGATAGTTTGAGAACCTGCACTAGTTCTTCACTGAGAACACACATTTAACATTTCTGTCTGTCACTTAGAATGTACATTTTTAAAAAATATTAAAGTCTCAAAGTTTGTGGCAGAAAATTGGTTTTTTAGCCAGACATGGTGGTGCGTTCCTGTAATCTCAGCACTCAGGAGGCTGGGCTAGAGGACTGCCATGAGTCTGCTGTGAGTGTGAGGCCAGCCTGGACTACATTGTGAGAACTTGTCTCAAAACAAAATAAAACAGGCTTTTTAAAAATGAAATTCATGGTGATGATATTCATTATGCTCATAAGAATAATGATGATGGGATAATGATAATGTTACTGAAGTGTACATAACTATCAACAATTTGGTCATTCCTGCCATCATCTACTAAGATGGCAACCATGAATCTGAGGAATTAAAAGCACAACATCAAAAATAGTGCATGATAATTAAAATGACAAATAAAAGATGATACATAAACTGATGTCAGGGAATATGTGATCGATCTTTTGAAGATGAGGATGTTTGTTTCTGCCATTCAATAGCTCAGGGATCTTAGCTCCTTCCCTTAGCCTTTTCCAGTTTTATTATCTTTAAAATAGGGGAAATAATAATTCATACCTATATTTATTCTAAGTATCAAATAGTCGATCAATAGTTTTGAAAGAGTTTTGTAACCCTTGGTATTAAATATGTACCTATTAGCTAACATGCTTGTAATTCTTACTCCAAAAGAATCAATAATTATAATTTCATTATCAGTTCTCTGGAAGCCTGCATCTCCTCTTTTAATCTGAACTTGATTAATTATTAATCTCATTAAGGAGACTGAAATTTCATTCTTAGTATGATGAGGAGCATTTAGCACCAAACTTCAAGAGATTATATTCATCCTTGTAATTCCAGCTTCTGATCAATTCATCATCCTCATGACTCTCACGCTTCCTGATTTCCAGAGATCTTTGTTAACATCTCAATCCTGTGTCACCACCCCTCCTCCCCACTTTGCGTCATCTCACCAAAGAAGAGGATCACAAAGACTCTTCTATAAAACGAACTCCTAATGGATTTGGAGTAGAATTATGGAACACGTTAGTTAGAAATTAAAAGTTAAATATCTGTAACTAGTACTCTAAACAGAGAACAAGCATGACTTCTCTGTACCTAAAGGACTGCTCTTGTTTTTCCTGTCTCCTTTGGATGCTGGATGCTTCTCCTCCTGTCTCTCTCTCTCTCTCCACAGGAGTTCATCCTCTATTTCTGTTCTCCTTCGCCAGCCCTGGTCTCCTACCCTTCCTTTTTGAGGAGGAAGAACTGTATTTGTTAAACTGTTCATAAAAGTAACTTTTATTTTCCTAAATCTGTTCAACTGGTGTCTACACAGAAAACATTTCCTTTTCAAATCTACACAGGCCAAAGTTCTTATTTCTTATTTTTGCTTAAAAGGAAGAAACATTTTGTTTCTATATGTAATGAGCTTTTCTCCTGTGAAATTTTACCAATTGAACACAGGTTTTAAACTAATATTTCTTAATTTTGCTTAATACATAAAATATTTCAGTCAAAAAATACAAATGACTCTTGCATTTCCTGTTCCACATATCTTAATTTTACCACACTTTTAAAGTCAAAATATATAATTTTTAATTTATGGACTATTTATTCAATGCTCATTATGCTCTGTGCTGATATCATACAATAGAATTATAATGGAATACAATAAATTATAATAGAATTATAATGGATACACAAGGTTTTAGAACTCATAGAGTTCTAAAACCTTGTGTATCCATGACAAAAATGAGATACAGTTAAAAATTATTTTGAAAACATGTTTATAGTTATACACCAATTCATCATACAGTGTCTGTAAAATATAATGGTAGATTTTCATTCCTTTCCAATATTATGTCTTCAAAATCTGTTGTCTATCTAAATTCATGCTGGCTTTTTCTAGAGTGAAAAACAGTAACTTGGGGATAGAGTCTATACCACAGCACAGTTTAATTCTAAATTCATATGAGTGTCACGTCTCACATAATTCTCACAAAGGTCTGATTATTAATTCCATGTGACATGTAAAGAAAACACAGAGACATTAATTAAATTGCTTAAAGTCATACATCCATATTAAAGCCAGAAATTGAATGTAGGTCACTGTGACTAATGAGTCTTCAATCTTAACATTATGCTCTTATTTCTGTGCTTTACTTCACTGTTGTTAATATGTGGCAAAGTTTTTGATAAAATTTAGAGTTAGGTACTCTTCTTTCTCTTTTTACTGCTGTGTGAATTTGGTAAAGAATGCTGAACTGACATATCTGTGGACTAAAATGTTCTCGTGGTCGGAATGTTATTATAAGAATGGATTTAGGTTGCATAAGCACATGCTGTTCTTTTGAAATGATGTACCTTAGCACTGTCCCAAAGGGATCCCATCCATGTGATTTTTGGCCCTTGGATGAAATCAATCAAAAAAAGAACTGATTTGTGGGTGGGAAGTGAGGCTGAGCTCAGTGGAGCACACCCCACATTTTAGTAATTACTGGTTTCATGTTAATTTGAAGAATCAAAGTTGTATCTAATATCATTATTCCTTCCAAGTTAGTTATGTTCTAGTCTTTAAAAAAAGAAAGAATAATGTCTTGGTGAGTAGTTAACTCTACTGGCAAAAATACTGTTTTGAACATTTATCTTATGTCTGTTCTTAATAGATATTTTATGTTTTCATGAATGAATATTTATTATTTCACCAAGAATTTTGTTGAATTATTTAATATTCTCATTTGGCTTTATAAATCCCAATGCATTTTTTTTATACATAAGGTGCCAAAAATATTTCAAATAAAACCTAAGAATATCTTTACTGGCATTCTTAAGAAGGGACTATAATGGGAAAATTCTCCCCAGGCAATACGCAAGAAATGGAAGCTAAATGATACTCTTGTCTCTAAAGTTCATAGGTGAGGGAGATGATGGAAGGCTTGGAGTGGGTTGGATGATCACTCTACAGATTCAGGCTTTTCTGGTAAACTGATCTTTCCAGATTTCCTGAAGTTCTTCTGTTTGCATCGTGCCCACTGACATGTTGGGACACTTGATGGTTTTCTGTGTAAAATTAGTAGATACCCTACAAGGCAGGGTGACATACACATACTCCTGTTGCTGACTGGCTGCATGAGAAGTGTGTGTAGTTTACAGAAGATGGAATGAGTTCCATATGTTCACCATGAAGGTCATCCATGTGTACACAGTAAGGGCTTTCCCAGTGCTTATATTTAATTTCCACCCAAAATACAGGCTTTTAAAAAACCTTCGCCACACTAACTGTGTGTCTGCATAATTCAGAATGTTTTCCTTTGTGAATCACACATTGAGAAAAAAGAGTGATGCACTCATATAAACTATTCATTTTACTTATGTAGGAAAAAAGATGTGCACTCATGCCCGCCTGTGTGTGTGTGTGTGTGTGTGTGTGTGTTGACAAACTCATATTCAGGTTTTGCTTCTGCCTTCTCTCCGTCTCTGTTTTCTAGGCTTTACCATTCTTTTGTTTGGGACTCCAGTCAACCACTTGTACAGGTCTATTGTTATCTCTGTTCAGTAAGTGTTCTCTTATTGCTCTGTGGCCCAATTTAAGTTCTCAAAAAGTAAGATTGCCAAGATTATCTTTTTTGACGAGATTTATTAACCTGAAAGCTGGCAAGATGTGAATTGATTGCTCAGTACATAACCTGATCCAGTGAAGTCTAGCTGAAGCAAAGCACTGTACAAGAGGTAATGGGAGAAAGTGAACGTAAATAGTTGCCATGTTAATCAGATTTTCTACACTATAGCCAAATATTTGACAAAAATCTGTGCAATGGAGAAATGGTTTATTTTGGCACACAGTTTTAGTTTGTAATAGACTCAGTTGCTTTAGGCATGTGATGAGGCAGAAACATGGAGGGAAGATAAAGCAGAGGAAAGCTGCTTACCAAACGGCGGACAGGAAACAGAAAAAGAAGCAAAAAGAGTCACAGAGGAATGGGACAAGGGCAAGATATAGCCCCCTGATGACAGGTCCCCATGACCCACACCTTTTAAGTAGCCTCTGCCTCATAAGTCTTTTTCACTTGCTAATAATGTCACCAAATTATAAATCCATCAATAGATTAACCTACTAATGATGGTAGAGATTTCACATTCTAATCATTGTCCAAAAGCTCCACTTCTTAGCTCAGGGAACATTTGGGGCACGTTTAGATTCAAACTTTCATAGCCTCTTTCTTTTAATATCTATAATTTATTTCCTTCTTTCTCCCTCCATGGATGTGTGCACATGTGGGCACACATGTATATGTACACACTAACACAAAGTGAATATAATTGTTTATATACTTGCAATTTACTCACTTATAGCATTGTTTTTGTCCTCTCCAATTCTTTGTTTTGCTACCTGTCTAAATGCCTTTGTTAAATTTAAGTAATAAGTAATTCTGGTCCAATCCAGCCAGTGTGCTATGGTTGCACAAGGAGAATAAGTAATAAGAAGTTATTTTCTTTATATAGAAAGAAATTACCTTTATTGCAAAAATGCTATATTCTAGAAATCTGCATATAATCTCTTATAATAATCTTTACCTGAAGCTATTCAAGAAGTTACTTAGCTTCATTTTACTTTTGACTAAACAAGGTCAGAAATAAGTTACTTTGAATAAATTCAAACAAATAGTAATGGACAGCAGTGTAACTTGAGTTTAAGTCTCTCTAATGCTGCAACCCACATTGTAAGCAGAAAATCAATCCACTTGAGAAAAGTTTCTCAAATTTTATTAATTATATTTTCCTTACTAACATTCCTCATAAGCAGAGAGTTACTAGAGAGAATTATAAGAGTATTTACCTTTCCTTCGATTTCGGTTCATCAAAGATGAAAACAGTTTCATGGAGGGAGCAAAATCATTGCAAAATCTACCTCTATGAAAAATTTTCCTGAGAGTTCCTTTCAAGAGTTTTTTAAGAGAAAGTTTTTCTTGAGAGATTTCTTAGGAGTTCTTAAGAGTTCATCTCAAAAATCAATGTGCTGTGTAAAATTATCTGTTATAATAACATTGATAAAAATTCCTTCTAGTTACTTTTCATGGCAACAGAATTAATTTTTTCATCTATTTTTATTTTCCATACCATAATCCCTAAAATGAGAGTGATTATCAATATCACTGAAAATCATTGAAGTAATAATAAGAAACTGTCCATTTGCAATTTTAAAGCAAAATTAATCTTTTTATAATATCATATTAAAAAACATTGTCACAATTATCAATCTCCTTGATAAAACTGCCCATTCTGATTTGATATATTGAAGTTTACAAAGATTTTTTAACCATTTTTTTGCATTGTGTTTGTATTATTCCATGCGTTTTTTGTTTTCATGCTGCATTTTTGGCTCCACAAACATTTCTCCCATTTCTGTAACCACATTAAGGGAATTCTGGCAAGAACAAGTAGGGAAAGAATAAGAGATATATGACTCACTTCCGACCCTACAATTAACACATGAAGAGAGAACTTAGTGAAAGCAATAATTCCTTAGGGGTATGTGGGTTTTCTTTTTAATTCAACATACTTTCCTTCTGAGTCCATTAGCTGCCATTTTGTAAATGAACCTTTTGGTTGAGTCAACTTTAAGTGTTTCAGCAAATTGGATTTCACACTGCTCGTATATAATGTAAGGATATACTCTGTATTTGATCCACATGATTTTTAAACAACCATTTTTTTTGGCAAAAGTTCCAGGAAATCCCTAAAAATACTATTAGCTTGATGAGTACAAAATTAATATTTGATCTATGAATAAGATGTTTACTTTATTTTATTTGGTTTTGTTAAAACAAATATTTCATGACCATGCTAAAAAATAAGCCATAAATTCCACTATGTCAGTAATTTTCAAAGACAAGGAAACACTGTTTAAAGTGTTATGATATCATCATGGTTGGTACTGGTGAACATTAACAAACAATACTAGAGTAGATATTGCACAGGGAGGCTGAGCTTTGTATGGTGAGTTCAATAAGCATCAACTCAACAAAATGTTAGCATACATTATTAAATGTGAAAATAAGTTACTTTGTTGAGAACATCTTTTCAGTTACATATACATGGCAGTCTATAAATGGCTATATGTGCATGTGTGTTATATATCAGTATATAATATACATTTCCCTATTAATCATGTGCATGTGTGTTATATATATCAGTATATAATATACATTTCCCTATTAATCATGTGCATGTGTGTTATATATATCAGTATATAATATACATTTCTCTATTAATCATGGCAAAAATATTTAATAGCCACAGAAATAGATACATAAGCTTTTAAAATGCAAATATTTTTTTCCTATTGCTTCAGAGACTAGGATACTAAATGAAGAATCTACTTTCTATATGACCACATTTAATCAACAGGTTAGAGATTAGTAATCTAAGAATTTTTGTACTCGTTCAGATCTATAGCAAATGTTCTTTAAAAAGATGAGGGTAATTATGGTTTCTCATATGAGAATTACAAAGTATAAATAAATTAAAGAACAAAATAAAAGACATAATAGGATAAGGGAGATAGATTTTTTTGAAAAAGGAATGGGGATCAAGAGAATGAGGGATGATGGAGATAAGATGGAGGAAAATGGTGAAGAAGGAATTAAAATGGGTTATAGACAAATGCCAACTCCCCATGATGAATGTAGCCATGAAGTGCAAACATGTACTAATAAAAATCTATACTGAAGTGATTCCTTATTTTTTGCTGTTTAAATTTTTTTTGCAATATTTGTATTATTCTCCAACAAAAATATACAAAACTAGAGGAAACCAAAAGATGTGCATAAAAAGTTGGAATATATGGCATTATATATGTAATATGTGTACACCTGTGCATATGAGGGATATATATATATGTATATATATATATATGTGTGTGTGTGTATTTATATGTGCATGTGCCATATACTGTTAAAGGAAAATTGCATTAGATATATTTAAACAACTGAGGAAGATAGTATTCCAGACTATTGCAATAGGGACAAGAGATCAAACATAACTCCTCTGAAATAATGGGGAGAACAATACTTAACATTTGGGTGAGCTAAGGTGCAGCACAGAAAGGCAGTTTGCCCGCCCTCCCAGTAGGGGTCCCTGGCCTGAGCTGTGAGGAGAACCAGGAGCCCCAGAGCTCTGACCATGGAGGGACTCAAGGCGCAGCACACAAAGGCAATTTGCCCATGCTCTCGGTATGCACCTCTGGCATGAGGCAGAAGAATCACTCAGCAGCTCCCATGAGCCTACTGGCATGCAGGCTGAGAATCAACTCCCTCCCCCCACACCGTTAGCAAGTGAGAGCCAGAGATCTAGACATCTCTTGAGATGCTGAACATATGCAATGCAATAAACGGGAGGGCGGGGGGGGGGATTTCCTTCTACCATCTCTTTGAAGCCAATATTTTTATCACTGTTTTGCTTTGTTCTGATTAATAATATTGCACTATTCAATGTTCTGTTTTGATAAGTTCTACAATGCCCTGTATTTCCTTTGATTTGGCTATATCTAATTGAAAGAACAACTGTTGTGAAGATAATGGGATATACTGTGGTGCCTATTACTGTTATGCCAGTAACCTGTTGAGGGTTTCTACACTATCTCAGTTGGCTTTGTTCTGTCTTGTTCTGTTGTATTTTGCTACCTTCAAAATAATAAAAAATTAAAATAAATAAAAAATAAATAACAACAAAACAGATCAGTAAGGTACTGAGCAAGCTGAAACACAGTATAACTAAACAGATAATGGACCTGAAAAAGGAGGAAAAGAAAGCACTCTAAGAAAGCACATAACTGCATGTATGTTTAAGAGTGTAGGATTGATAACCATGTTGCTAAGTTTTTGTTGGATCACTGAACAGAACTGTTTGCAGCCTCACTGTTTGAATGTCCACCTTGTATGCTTTAATTTTGTAACTTGAACAACTATGTCTAGAAGACAATATGTAATTAATCAACTAGTGATTTCTTACTGTTTATTTTTTTTCTTTTACTTTGAAATACGGCATTGTTTCTTCCCTCTTTTTGTTTTGCTTTTTTTCCTCTTTAAATAAAAAAATAAAAAATAAAAAAATTTAAAAATAATAAATAAAAGATTTGGGTGAACTGGTGGAAAAGTGCCAGATCGAATTATTGGGAAGATCCAACTATGTGATTAGACTGTCTGTGGTTGCTAATTGTTGCCTATGGAAATTAGTTTCCTACTCATCTATGGAGATTAGGAAAAGGAGCTCCGTCTTTCCCGATGATGACCTAACTCTCAAGATATTAAAAGAAGAGTTATATCTGAAAGGAGCACAGAAGAAATAATTTTTAATATAATTACAAATTTTGAATAGTGAAAATATAAAATAAAAGGAAAGTCAGTGTCTCCAGTGAATAAAAACTTGTCTAAATTTTAAGTTTGGCCAAACTTATGTTTAAAGCATTGTGTGTGTGTATGTGCGTGCGTGTGTGTGTGTGTGTGTGTGTGTATATGTATGTATTTAATACCTCTCTTTCTCTTTCTTCTTTTCATTTCTTTTTCTTTTTGTTTCTTTCTTCTCTTTCTCTTTTTCTGTCTCTCTCTAATAGTGAGATTAAATGTTTTAATAGATAAGCTTTATTTAAGTTGTCCTTACTACTCATTGAATGTGTTCATATATGTATATATCTATGTATTATATATTTCTACATATATGGATAAACTATATATATATATATATATATATATATATAGAGAGAGAGAGAGAGAGAGAGAGAGAGAGAGAGAGACTTTTAGTATCTAAAAACCAAAAACACAAAAGAAATTACATCAAATAAACAGCCATATAGAGTTATTTATGAACAGACTGTATATAAGAATTTCTCTGGCAGTGTTTGGAGGGAGAATAACTATATACTGTCTCAGCTTCCATGATTATTATAAAAATAATTTCCATGTTTGTTAGAGTTCTAATAGGATGGCAAAATGCTAGAATCAATGAACTGATGAAGAGCAAAAACCTTTCTTGCTTGTTTGCTTGCTTTCTGACTATCTTTCTAACTCATAGGATTAGAGGTTTCATTCTGTGAGTGAGTGAGAAGTCTCCATTTTTCAGTTCTCCAGTATGGGAGTCAGATGGAAAAAAATAAACAGTAAGAAATCACTAGTTGATAAATTACATATTGTCTTCTAGATATAGTTGTTCAAGTTACAAAATTAAAGAGAATGTGGAACAGCAAACTGTTCACCTCAAGAGCGGGAAACAAAAGAACACAAAGAGGAAGCCAAGGTCCTACAATTCCCTTGGGGTCATTGACTTAGGGTCTTCCTGGTCAGTCTCACTTTCTAAAGCTTTTATTACTTCTCTGTAGCACCACTTTTGGAATCAAGCTTTTTTCACAGGAACTTTTGGAAGACACTTAACCACACTATAGCATTGTTAGACTGTTATATAACAGAAATCATTCATATTTGCTTTTAAGTGAGAATTCGTTTATAGCTTGCAAGCAATTGTTTTTCCAGAAGACAATTTAATGGCCATCAAAATTCTTTTGTGAAGTGCTCCAGAGATGATCATGTAAATGCACAAGAAGCTGGAAGGGACATTAATAAACAGTGGTTACCAAAGTTTAGTAAGAAATAAAGTCTAAAGAAAATAATTCTAGTTATTGAGAACATTGTAGTAGTCATGTTTATTAGAATAAATATTTACAGATTAGATTATGTAAACTCTGAATTTACATACTTTATCTTTAAATCATCTTATAGAAGGCAGTTACAACTGTCTTTATCTATAAATAAATTGTAATGGACATATAAAAATTCTGAACAGAGAAAAAAGAAAAACAATCAAGTCCTGACCAGAGAAGTGGTGCCATCTGTGGCAAAGTTGTACTTCTTGTCACACAAGAATTATTCATAGTGGTCTAATGTCACTGTGGATTATTTATATTTTGTCTAATACACTAAAATTATTATTTTAATATAGCATGTAATGCTAATCAAAATTTTATTCATTAAGTATTTTTAATCATCATTTTTATGTTTTCCATGAAATCTTTACAAAAATTCTTCTTAAATGTGATAATTCCCACCTGATGACTCCATTTAAATTATAGTTTGTAAAAAGAGTAACATTTGCATTGAAAAGAAGTATTTCCTTGCTTAGTTTTTCTATTCAATATGCAACACTACAATTGTATCATTCACTTTACTATGTGAATTATTTGTTCTAATTTCTAAAACTATTGATTATATATCTTATATCTATTTTTCATAATAATTCCTTAATATATAGAGAATTAGTCTAAACCAAAAAAAAAAAAACCCTCAGGATTCATTTGTTTAAGGGAAAATATCAGGAAGTACATTATGCTTATAATTAGAATCTTCAGGTACAAAGAAAAGTGGAAGAAGAAAAACAAAAGGTATTTCAAAATATTGTGGGTTTAAAATATCAAAATGATGAGAGCTAAACTTATAATAGATAACATGCAATGAGCCTCAAGCAATGCACATAGAAATACACCAATAAATCATAATCTAATTGTTCAAAGCAGGGGTAAATAGAAGATATTAAGAGCAGCCAGAGAAAAATACCTTTTATACATAATAAAAGATATGAATTACAATGGACTTGTTACCAGAAGCAATGTAGACTAAAAATGTATAAAACAGTATCTTTAAAATGCTGAAGGAAAACTCTGAATCTCGAGTCTCACATTGTGTATCTGCCTAATGAAGAAATAACAGTCATGAGCCTCATTGGCCTGTTTTCAAAACCAGCAAAGGGGAACAAAATACATACATCACGTGTTTCAGAATTTGTACAACAGGTAATTCTAAGAAGAGAAACACAGACAGGTTTCCCTTCCCTAACAGCATGGAAGAAAACTCACTCACTCTTTAACATGTACCGAGTCAAGGATAATGGCGCTCTAAGTGTTGTCTAATTAACATAGGTAGACTGCCACCTTGTTTCTTCTGGTTGGTATATGCTTAGCAAAAATTTTGTGGTTTTACTTTAGACTATTTTTCTTTTCTTGTTTTTCTTCTAAAAACATTCTTGTTCACCAATGGCTTAGATCCTACCCAACACTGAAAGCTTAGCTTCCTTGTTTCTCTCTTATCTTCTAACTGCAATAATTAACAAACATTTTATACCTTTACTTTATGGGACATTATTTACAGACACTTCATTTGAGTTATGGATTTTTTCCTAAAGTTACTGATATTTTACGTGACTTATGCATTCCAGTGATATTTTGTGTGACTCCATAAATTAAATTGCTAAGTTCATTTCATCTCTGTACCTACAGCTTTAATGTAACTACTATAATAAAATATAAAATTATATGTGTTACATATCATATGTCTAATTAGCATTAATTTAGCAGGATAGCAAAAACAATTGGATAACAGTGTTGAAAGCAATTACTGTAATCCCTACCACAAATATCACAAAAATAATTACTAGTACATCATGGATCTAGTTACAAATATTCAAGCAATATATAAAACTTTTAGAAGAAAGCATAAGAAAATTTCTTGTAACTAAAAATAATATTTATATAAGATAAAGTTTATGAAATACAAATAGAAATAATTTTAAATTATAATACATCAAAACTAAAATATTCTGTCAGAGATAATTAAACCTTAGAAAACCAACATGCAAGACACATACTGGGAAAATATTAGCACTATCAATACCTGACCATTTCTATTCAGAATACATTGCTATTCAGAATAAACAAAGAATCCTTAAGCCCTCAAAAGTGAAAACACAACAACCTAATGGGAAGGAATTTAAATGTATATATATATATACAAGTAGTGAGCAAGCTTTTACTCAGGCATGCTCTAAGTTTTCCTTAAATATGTACAGATTAAATATGCCTCTGTATATACTATGATGTCTAAAATTTTAAAGCCTGATACTACCAAATCTTGATGTGCACCTAGAGAAGCATAAATTCTTTCATAATATTATTGCAGTTGCAAAATGTACTCTTTAAAATGCCCTAGCAATTTCATTAAAAAGTTTAATATACCTTTGTTATATGAACTAGTGAATATATACTTAAGAATTTACCCAAGAGAAATGAAGATTTAAATCTTCCATACAAATTGCACACAAATTTTCAAATTCTAAAAAATATTTAAATGGGTGCACAAATTATAGTTGAGTCATACAATGGAATGTCACTTAGCATAAAAAAGAATGAGATTTTGATTTCTTCAATGTATGAATGTCAGAAAAATTAAGCAGAATACAAGAAGGTAGACACAAAATAGTATGTACTTTGTGTTTTCATTGACATAGATTCATAGAAAATGTGAAGTGAATTTATAAGGATGAAAAATGCATCACAAATGTAGAATGGAGAGTGACTACAGAGGACAAAAATAATATTTTTAGGATGATTAGAAAGTTGTCTATATTGGTGTTAATATAGATTATATCAGTATTGACATTTGTCAACACTTACTGGAGTGCAGTCAAATATTAAATCAAATTTAGTAAGCATAGATGTTATACCTCGATATAGTACTTTGAAAAATGTAGACAGGTAAATAAAAGATAAAGAGCATTACTGTATATGAAAGTTGTAAAATATTGATCAATAGGTGATTGTAATAATAATAATGAATTGTGTATTTTTAATGGCAGAAGAATACATTTTAAAAGTTTTCACTATAAATAAGTGATATGTTGAAGAAATAGACATTTACCTAGATTTCAATATTACACAACATATCCATGCATGGAAACATCATGTGATACTCTAGAATATGTGAGGTCTTTATGTACCAGTTAAGAATAAGCTTAATTTAAAATTTAAAAATGAGAAAAAAATAATACATTATATGCCAAGGAGATAAAAAATATGATGTTGCTTAAAGTTTTAAAAGTAAGGAAATCCACGTGAATTTCAAAATATAGATTTTAGTTTAGGAGTGAATTTTCTAATACTTAGACTTTCCTAAAAATTAATCATGCTCCCTCTTGAGATGATAATTTTCAGTACAGATATTTAAATATGAGTTGATTATCTCTCATCAGGTATATTATACAAAAGTCTTGGAGATGAAATTGTATTAACTGATCATTAGGATGATTCAGTATTATTAGAATATAAGATCTGGATATGCATAAGTTTTTAAAAATATGTGGGTTAATAGTTCATTTGTAGTGTCGAGTGCCACGTATGTGGGAAAGAGAAGAGATGTGTTCAGAACCCAATTTTTAAAGAAATTGTCATACAATCTGGAAAAGATGACCTACAAAAGATAATGTAGCAATATCCAAGATATTCCATAATAGTATATTTAAAAAATTCATATGACATTGAAGAAACCGTACCATATTCTCAAAGTATTATGTCATTCCAAAACATTTCAGTATTCATTGTAAAAGTTAATTAAATCATGAATCATTTATGGAGAAGAACTAAAATATTTTGGAGATTATTCTAAAATGAATTTATTTCTTGCAGCATCTTCAGAAAATTCCAAAACATGTGTTTCTAAACCTAATTGTGTTTAGCATCTGGCTTGTGATATCCAGAAAAAAATCAACAGAAAAATTTGAATGATGTAAATTATTCACTGTTTAAAATTTTCTGGGCTTCTGCATTTTTTTCCTTTAAGTATAAATAATTTACTATGAATTTTCAAAGACATATTTCATCTAAATTTCTTTGCAATTCATCAAATGTGGCAATTGAAATTAACCTGTTTTCTCCTTTACCACTTTATTTACTGTGCGTTATGATACTTAGATATTGATGGAGATTTCACAGCTCAATTTGAACTTAAAATTGAAGGTAGAGGAATGAAGGAAGATCATACTATCCCCTTATTTTCACATAGAGAATTTTATTGGGTCAGGAATTAATATAATGAAAATCTTAAATCAAATTTAATAGTGAAATGAATCATTAAGATATTCAAAGAAAGTAATCTTATCTTCCATTTACCCTGAAGTACAAATTGCTTATCTGAGAAGCAGTTTAAATTTAAATCAAGACAAAGAGGTGACCTTTGTAATTTTCCATTTGAACCTTTTACTTAGTTGGGTGTTTCTCACTCAACAGTGTATCAGTATCTATAGGAGTTTACAGAGGTCAGTGAGACCTTGTGCATTGGTGATACTGCTCCAGAGGATAATTTCTTTTTTAAATGTGGCACTGACAAGTAAACAGGGGTCTTTCACTGAACTAAATCTCTAGCAATTTTAATTGTTTTTTGAAAGACTCTCACTAAGTCACCAAGTTGCCTACTCTGAACTCAAACTTGAAATTTTGCTGCCACAGCCTCCCATCTCAAACTTGTAATACTCACAATCTTCTTTGTAGGAAAACTCCTTTTACTACCTTGTCTCCACCACTTTCCTACTTCACTCTTCAAGTGAAAACATCTCAACAGGCACTTACCCTCATCTCATGAATGAGAGAATCATCCTTTTACCTGGACACCTGTTCAAATTTATTAGAAGTTAGGTTTTTTATTGAGTATAGGCTCCTTAAAAATATGGACAATGCTTGCTTTTGTAAAGTTTGTATTACCAGCAACTCTTGCATTGCCAGGGACATATTAGATACTTTATTGACATCTAGTAAATAACATCAGTCATGGCAAGATAAACTCATGAATCATTTGATACACTGAAAACATTCATTAGCATGTACATTTACATGTCTATCTCTTCCCTCATTTGTAAAGCTTAGAATTATACTTATTTACACTTAATTTTATCTGTTGGAATATGGGCAGTATATTGAATATGTTGCAATAATTTGTGTAAAGACTCCTATAAGAGTAAGCACTATAGCAAAGCAATCAAAAAATTAAAATCTATTGTCATATTTTTAACTAAAGCCACACTCTATTGGTTACTGTATTTGATATTATATTTGTGTACCAACAAACACACACATTGTCACCAGTGTGGTGTGACCTGCATTATTATTATTATATATACTTCCTTCCCAATTCCTTTAATGTCTGTATCTGACAAGATCTTATTGAATTGCATGGTTTTAAAGCACTTCACCAATTTGTTGGGGTCATATTGTGGTCATGTTGAATTTTGATCTTTACATTCAAAGTGTTAATCACTCTTTCTTAATAAGGAGAGCTGTAAATTACTATGTTCACAGAGTTTTCTATCATCCACATCATTGATGAAAATAATAAATAGCCTCTGGCCCACAATTGACCTCTGCATAATAAAACTTCTGTCCACCTTGGTAACAAAGAATGGTTAATGACTTAGGTTCTACCTAGTCAATTAGGTCTATGGTGCTGACCCATCTGTATCAATCTGTGAATGAAGCCAATTATAATGCTTTTATAATATTAATATGTAACAGTTTCAAATTATGGATGAAAAATTCTAACATTAATGGATATTATTTATTAAAATAGATTAAATTATAAGATAGAAAGTAAATATTTAATTGACTGTCATATTTCTCTCTTTTCTTGCACTGTCCCATTGCCTCACTTTCTTACTGGCTGAATATGGAAGTTGGTGCAATATTCCTTCTCTAGCTACTATGCCACAGAGAAAACGCTGTGATTGTGAGAGGTTATTTTCTTCAATGGATAATAGAATAAATGTGCTTGCATGCTCCTAACCGCATATCCAACCCTTGGGAAATGTTTTACTTTTTACCTCCTTATGGGTGCTTTTTTTCTATAAATGAAGAAAATGTTCTTTGGTCTGTTTGTGCAGTTACCTATTTATAATTTTGCTGCTCCTTATCTCTTCACAGGTTGTATATACTTAAAGACAAATCTACTAAATACTCGGTGCCTGTCTTGGTTACTTTTATTTATTTTCTTTTACTCATCATTCAATCATCTGTTTTTACCTTCAGATATTTTGTTGTTTTGCTAGTGGTGCTTTTTTAAGTTGATTATATAAACTTTATATAGGTTATGCTGGGGAATCCATACAATGGCTATGAGCTTTATTTTAACACAACCAAGGAAAAGCTTAATAATTTTATATTTTAGATATTTTTTGAAACAGGAAGTAGAAAATAAATTTGAGGAGATGATCTAAAAATTGATGTTTAAAAATTTTAAGGTTAACATTTGAATTATTCAGTTGACCAACTCTAATAAATAAAATTTATTTTTCAGAAAGAAACTAATTTATGTCTGCATTGTCTTTTTAATTCTATTAAAATCCCATTGAGCAATAAATTATATTTTTATTTCTAGCTGTTCAAACTGAGTCATATTTCTATAGCTCTCTTTAGGATTTATATGCTTTTCTTTACTGTTAGAATCTATAAAAATCAGCTACAATAACAGTTCAAACTTCTTTGTTTAATGATTATACAATTTTTGTTATTTTTGTCTTTCTTTTCTCTTACTGATGAGGCTTCTTTTTCCTATAGGTTAAATTTTTGCTCTTCCTTGCATCCTTGGTAATTTTAGATCATGTGTCTGATGTGAAATTCACTTTGTTAGTAGATTTTGCATTACTTTAAATATTTTTGATCTTTGTTGTGGGGTACAGTTAAGAGATAATTTGATCCTTTTGAGGCTTACTTGTAAATTTTATTAGATGTAACCAAAATAGAATTTAATCTATGGATAATTTGACTCTACTACTAAGGTTATATTTACAAATGTCCTAGCCCATGTTGTATGCATTAAATTATACCAGATTATATTTCTATTCTTTTTAAAGCAGTAAACGAAACTTTTATAAAAGTATTTTTTCTCCAAGTAATTGTAGTATTTTAGCATACTTAAATTTCACCCATATGAAATTCATCTCATTAGTAAATAAGAAAAAGGAACCATATTTATTTGTTACAGATGACCAGGGACTTACTTTAACCCAGCATTTTACAGATTATACACAGATATTATGGTGCTTATTTTTAAAGGTTATAGTTATAACTATCAGTCTTATAAAATTCATTGCCCTTTGCTACTTTTTGTCTAATATTTAATAAATATACTTTCTATGTTTGATTTTTTGGTTTGTTCAAGGAAGGAGGGAAATGTAGTACCTGTTATCAAATGTTAGCAAGAAGCAGAAATCTAAATGAAATTTTGTACCAAGAAACAGTGTTAAATTTTATGAGCCACTGATTGTTCTGACTCTTAGCATATGTTCTCACAACTGAGTCCCTTAAATAACCTCTATTAATTATTAAAATTTTACAATAAGAAAACTTCTACCTGTTTTGAAGCATGTGAACCTATTTCAAATTTACTGATATAAATGCTCTAATCATTTGAGACTTTTTCATTATCTTTGATTAGGTATTTTTTTTGTATTTTTCCAATAGTTCCAAAACACACATTAGAAACAATAGAAATAACAATCAAATCATCTTGGGTACCAAATTGATGTCATATTATCAACTTTTTATTTTTCTACATAAAACATCTACAAAATGCAACCATGTTTCATTATCAATATCAGTAGAATGAAAGCAGAGCATTCTAATTGCAAAATTAAATAATTTAATAAATTAAAATTTACAGAATAATTTCTTATAGTATCATCATTAATTTCCTCAGTGTAATGCCTTCATGGTAATTACTGCCTTCAGCTATTTGATACTAGGATCTATGTCATTCATCTCTGTAGCCCAGTACCTACACAATGCTAAGCAATCAGTAGATTTTAAAACAATGATTTAATAAATGGAAGAACATATGTGATCAGAAAGCATTTTAATTTATTACTCATTAATTTTAAGAGTAAAATCAGACAATCATTAGAAACTACTTGTCTTAGTTACTTTTCTTGTTGATGAGTCAAAATACCTGGCACTCAAAGTTAAAAGAGTGAAGGTTTATTTGGTTCACAGTTTGTAGAGGTTTCATATCATAGTCAGCTGGCTCCAAGGCAGGGTGGTGTGGCAGAGCAGCATTGCAGAGAAGAAATAGTCCATGGCAAGCAAGCAGATGAGAGCATATCAGCCCTCTTTCTGTCCCATATACTCTATACATGTTATTTGCTCTAAGAAAATGTAAGGCACATACCTTAATCCTAGCCAGAACTATGCCAAACCAGTCAGTGGACTGTTTTAGTAATCACAAGCCTTGATCCCAGCACTGCACACACCAGATGCAGCCACCTCTGAAAGCTCTCCATTACCATGACTCCATGAAGTTTTGGAGGGAGATCTAGACAAAGCCACAATACTTTAAAAAAGTGGGCAAGAAAGCAGGATTCATTTTTTCATCTGAGAGAAATAAAGGACTCTAAATCCCTTCAAACCTCATATATTTCTGAGTCAGTGATATAATTCTTCTTATTTTCAAGATATGGTAAACTATTGTAGGTAATCAATTTCCTCTTTAAAATAACAGATTTTGTATAGAATGTTGTATATATTAAAATAACTTACTAAAAGAAGACAAGATGGCCAATCAGTGAGCAACAAAATACAGAGCCTCCCAGGAGAAATAGCTCATACACCAGAATAAAACACCCTGGAGAGACCCAGACAGACGGAGATGGATCCTCTTGACACAGGAAGAAATTAAAACATAAAAAAGCTTGTCAAATACACTGGGACTACAACTGGAACAGCTAGAAATTACAGGACACAGTGTTTTCATTCCTGGTGACCCACCAAGTTTGCAATGACCTGACTCCGTGGTGGTCAGCATAGCCACCCAAACTCATTCCCACCGCCACTCACAGGAAGCACAGCAGCGCTGAAGTCGGAGGTTGGTGGGCCCAACAGAGAGTGGAGCCAGCAAAGGGACCATCATTAATCCACTGTCAGTGCTGAGATTGTGACCCTTCCTACGGGAAGGGCATGATCAAATGGGCAACATGTTGGAATCTGGCAGGAGGAGTCTGAACTGGGAGCAACAGTGACTTCAGTTGGTTCCTCCCTCCCCAAAGCAGATTCATGGGATTTGCTTGGACTGGGCCTCACCCCTGGCCAGGACCCAATGAGCCATCCCAAATAGATTCCCTGCTCCTAGCAAGTACTAACTGGGGGAAGGCCTCTGCAGTTTGGTTGGCCTGGTGGGGAGGGGCAGGCATAGGCAGCCACTGCTTGCACCTCAGTGATAAAAGCAGTCAGGAGAGGGTGGAGATCCCTCGCCAGTGTGCTTCGGAGGAAAAGTTGCCAACGGGAAGGGGGCTGGGATCTGCACTGTAACCTGTGTGGAGGAAGCCAGGACCATGACAGGAGAGAGAGGCAGGAAGAGGCCCCCAGCCCAGAACCCTGAGAGCCCTGATCCAGGAGACGGAAAAACAAGGGAGACTGAGGGTGGCAAACACACAACATCAGACATGGCTTCAATGGACATTAAGAGATATCTTCAGGACCTTGTACACGAGCTCAAAACTGAAATACTAAATCAGGTAAAGCAAGGTATGAGTAGAGTAATAAAAGAAATGCTCTCAGGGAGCATCTCCCAGAAAGATACTGATGGAAGAAGGGAGGAACACAAAAAAAGGAGAGAAACATTCAAAAAAGAATATAAAGAAAATATAGAATACATGAAGCAGATTCAAAGAGACTACCAGGAAATTAAAAACTCCATTGAAAGCTGGCAAAATGCCTTACAAGAAACTAAGGATAGACTATCAAAACTTGAAGACAAGTTTGCAATTTGTGATCATGAAAGGAAAGATCTCTTAAAAATAACAAGGAAACAGGCAGTAACAATACAAAGGCTAGAAGATGACAAGAGAATCTACAATTTAAGAATAAGAAATGTGGGGGAAAACTCATGTTATAGGCCTTGATGGGCAGCTGTGGCTTCTTGGAAAATGGCAGAAAGAAATGAAAGAAGTGTGGATTGAAGATGAGTGACTATGATAATGGTCCATCCATGCATCTCTGTGATGAACCCTACTAGATCACAGGATTGCAAGATGGCCGACTGACTGGTGGCATGATAAGAGAGCTTCTCTGAGAAAAAAAAAATAAAAACAACTCAGATGCTGGAATCTGGCAACATGGAGGAAGCCAGACAAAAGGAGAGGAATTCTGATGACCCAGGAAGAAACTGAAGAAAAAGAAAAAAAAAAAAAAGAAAGAAGAAGAAGAAGCATGGACAGAGGGCTGGAGCTGGGCATGCCCTGGGTCACTGTACCGGCACTCACGATCAAGCTGAGATCCGGCCTTGCCAAGCATGGGGGTTGGTCAGCTCCAGACCCTCGGCTGGGGGAGGTGCTGTGGCAGGGAGTAGAAACAGCCAGTGGAGCTACGTGAACTTTGGTGAGTGATGGGAACTGGATTTCCCAGATCAAGAGGACTGGATGGGCAACATTTTGGAATTGGACAGGGCCAGCTTGAATCAAAACCTGAGACAGTGTCTGCCGATAACACCTAGTCCAAAGCAGATTGATAGGATCTGCTCGGGCTGGGCCACACCCCTGGCTGAAACCCAATAGCTGGGGACAAGGCTTTTCTGGGCCAGTTGCATCCCCAGGGAACACACAAACTTGTTGAAGCATAAACTGATTGACTGACAGAGGGAGGGGCTGGCTCTCAGTGTGCAACTGGCAGATCTGCAGTGGACTGGGGGAAGTACTTCCCTAGCAAGTGTGCTGCAGAAAAACTGTAAGCAATATGAAAGGCCCAGAGACCTCCACCACCCACCTGTCTGAAGGGGGCTGGAAACATGACAAGACAGAGAAAGAGCAAAAGGTCCCCAACTGCGGAAACAGGGAAAGTGAGTCCAGCAGAGGTAAATGCAGAGGAGGTTGATAGTAGCAAACCTGTAATGTTAGAGACAGCCTCTTCAGAAATAAAGAAATACCTCTGTGACCTCACCATCGAATTTAAATCTGAAATTCTAACTCAGGTGAAGCAAGATATAAGAAGATTAATAAAAGAAGTCCTGGGTAATCCTCAAATAGGCACAAATGAAAGAATATAGGAACCCAGAGAAAGGAGAGAAGCCTTTGATGAAGAATATAAACAAAACCTAGAATATATGAAACAGATCCAAAGAGAATATCAGGAAATTAAAAACTCCATTGAAAGCTGGCAAAACCTTTTAACAGAAACTAAAGGCAAACTTTCAAAACTTGAAGATAGATTTGCAAAGTATGATTGTGAAAGGGTCTCTTAAAAATAACAAGGAACCAGGAAGCGACAGTACAAAGGCTAGAAGATGACAAGAGGATTTATAACCTAAGAATAAAATATGTGAATGAAGATGCAGCAACAAATACAAATGAAATAAAAAGTCTATTCACAGAAATAATTAAGGAAAACTTCCCAAACATAGGTAACGGAAGTGAAGTTCAGATAAATGAGGCATATAGAACTCAAGCCAGTTAAAACCAAAACAGATCTACACCCAGACATATAATAATCAGGATCCCAGAAATCCATCACAAGAACAGGATATTAAAAGTTGTCAGAGAAAAGAAACAGATTACCTATAAAGGAAAACTCATCAAAATCGCAGCGGACTTCTCAATGCAAATCATCAAATCATGAAGAGCTTGGAGCAAAATATTCCAAGCCCTTAAAGAAAATTACCTCCAACCCAGAATGATGTACCCTGCAAAACTGTCTCTCAAAATTAATGGAGAGACAAGATATTTCCATGACAAAGAGGAACTTAGGGAATTTGTGACCACCATTCCAACCCTGCCAAGAATACTGAAGAACATTCTAGAGGGAGAGAAGAAAATCACCAGGGTTCCAGGAATAATGGCAGAAAGGCCTCAAAGAAAGGGGCAGACAGTGGAATGAAGGAGAACAGTAAACAAACAATGAAAGAAAAATAGCATGGCAGAGATAAGACAGAGAAGATTGGTTATATCACTGTTTTATCTTGACTGATTTTATTTGAATCTGATATACTTGAGAGTGTCGAGTCTGAGAATAGGGGCAACTACTCTGAAGATGATAGGATTCAATAGGATACCCATTCTGGTTTGATTGTTAACTACCTTTGAAGTCCTATAATGTCTCCAATGTTTAGATTTTATTAATAGTGTAATGCAATGCTAAGTTTATACTATATTTGATGATACAGACAATTTTACTGACAATAACAGGAGACATCATAGTGACTACCGTAGATCACCTAGTTTTGTGTTTTTGTGTGTTCTTTCATTTTGTGTTTCTCTAGGAATTTGTATTGTTGACTTGTTTTGATTCGTTCCTCCCTGTAATACAGAAAGGCTAGGTATATGTGTAGAGACTTATACATGTGTAGAATTTCTAAGTATTTTATGAGAATGGATTATAGTTATTGTAAAGAAAAAAAAAGGAAAAGAAAGTGTTCTAAAGGATATAACTGTATGTACATTTGAGTGTGTGGGATTAATAATCATGTTGCTAAAGTTTTAGTTGGATGGATGAATAAGACTCATTGCAGTCTCACTGTTTGGATGTCCACTTTGTAGGCTTTACTTTTGTAACTTGAACAACTACTTCTAAGAGGAAAATATGTAATTATCAACTAGTGATTTCTTACTGGTTACTATTTTTGTTATCATGTTTGTTTTGTTTTTGAGATTTTGTATTTTTTCTACCCTCTTTCTGTTTCAAAATTTTTTCTTTAAATAAAAAAATTTTAAAAAAGAATAAGAAATGTGAATGAAGAAGCAGGAATACAGACAGGCAAATTACAAAGGCTATTCATGGAAATAAATTAAGGAAAACTTCCCAAGCATGGGAAAATAAAATGACATTCAATTATGTTAGGCATACAGAACTCCAGCCACTTACAACCAAAACATATCTACACCCCAACATATAATAATCAAGATACCAGAAATTCAATATAAAAACAGAATATTAAAAGCTGTCAGAGAAAAGAAACAGATTACCTATAAAGGTAAGTCCATCAGGATCATGGCTGACTTCTCGACACAGACCATCAGGTCAAGAAGAACTTGGAGCGAAATATTCCAAGTCCTGAAAGAAAATAACCTCCAACCCAGATTGATGTACCCTGGAAAACTGTCACTAGAAATTAATGGAGAAACAAGATGCTTCCATGACAAAGAGGAACTGGGGGAGTTTGTGACCACCAATCCAACCCTACAGAGAATGCTGAAGGACATTCTAGAGAAAGAGAAAAAAAAAAACAAAACAGGATTTTAGGAACAGTGGCAGAAAGATCTCAATGAGTGATACAGGCAGTAGAATGAAGGAGAAAAGTAGACAAACAGGCAGAAAAATAGCATAGCAGAAATGAGGCAGAGAAGGATAACTAGAATCTCTAACATAGATGGCCTCAATACACTATACTGTTAATAATGCACCAGGATTTAAAACCCACATTACTCACACTACTCTGCTTAGATGTATTATATTCTGTTCCAGTCATTCTACCTGTACTAGATTTGAGGGTACAAACAGTAATCCAGAACGTAACAGGTTATAGTATGGTAATCATCCTTAATTTCTTCTTAAGTCAATCTAAAGCTTGTAAAGCGTACACTTTTACCATGACTGATTGTAATCGAGTCTGTTTTGTTGTCTCGCTGTTTTATATTGATAGATTTTATTCAAAGCTGTTATGACTGATAGTATCAAGTCTGAGAGTATAGGCAACTTCATTTAAGATGACAAGATTCACTAGAATATACACTCTGGTTTGATTATTACTCACCTTTGAAGTTTTATACTGTCTACAATGTTTTATTTTTACTAATGTTGTTATGTACTGCTATATTCAATTATACTGCTATATTCATTTATGCCTGATGATATAGGCAATTCTATTGAAGATAATAAGAAACAACACAGCAATCATTGTAGATCACCTTGTACTGTGGTTTTATATGCCTTTTTGGTTTCATGTTTTTATAGGAATTTGTTTTATTTTGTCTTACTAAGTTTTGTTTTTCCCTCTAATACAGAAAGAATAGAAATATATGTAGAGACTCATGTATACGTAGCTGTTTACACTCTCACTGTTTGACTATCTACTTTGTATGCTTTAATTTTGTAACTTGAACAACTATTTCTAAGAGGACAATATGTAATTTATCAACTAGTGATTTCTTATTGTTTATCTTTTTTCTGAAATTCTGCATTATCTCTACCCTTTACATCCTTTTTTGCTCTTTAAATAAAAAAGTGCAAAATAAAATAAAATAAAATAACTTACTAATAAAGGATAATATACACAGCATCAAATTAATCAAATCATGCAAAATGAATATGAATCATAACTTCTAGATATTAGTGCATCTCTTTGGAGTTAGGATATTTACACAAGACAACTTTACCTTTTTCTTGGCATTTTAAGAGTTTTCCTAGAGAATAATTGACAGAAAGATAATAGAGAAATATAATTTATGATTAATTTAAATCCAAACTACTAAGAAACTTCACATTTAAGGTATTTTTTTCATGTAATGTATTTTGGAAAGCTAATTTACTATTATACATTGAGATGTTGCCAAATCATAAGAGTAGTTTCTGTAACAGAGCAACTGTTCTATATTTTACCTATGAGAAAAATATAAAACTTTAGTTCACTGAAAATTTGCCCCATTGCACTCTGCTAGTCTGTGCCTGCATGGTGCATAGGCCCCAGTTAAGAACTATTCTATCATCTATACATCAGAAGAGAAAGTGTGTGCTATGTTGATAGTCACTCTAAACAAATGTTTATACAGTTGAGATCAGAGATAGAAAATGTCAGTCCCAAATCCACCCATGATGGCACATATACCAGACAGATGACAAAGTCTGGCTCAGGTTATAAAGGCTTGTGAAATACTCGAATCATATTTTTCAACCCTTGAAAGAATTCAACTTGGAGATTAGCAGAAACCCAGCTCAGTTCTGTCCATAATCCCCTTTATCTGTCTTCTAGCCAAGAAAATGAAAACCTTAAAGCCAAACTGACAAATAGAGTGTGAAGGGCCTTCTATTGCATTTAAGAAAAACCTGAGAGTGCTGTGAGTTGAAAATTGTGTCTATGTTATGTTACTACTATTTTTATTGTCATTGACTTTAGAAATAACAAAATAAACCTCTAAATACAATATTTCACTGTATTGTATATTAGCTGCAGTCTTCAAAGGTTAAATCCTTTAATGTTACTTACATGGGACAAATACCACAAAACTTGTGCAAATAGTATAAATTAGTGTGAAAAATGCTTCTGTAATCTAGAAGTTTACTGAAGTTTTGATGATTGGATCCAATTGGATTAAAAGTGTTTAGGGTGGTCCTTCTGGAAGTAAAATTTAAAAATTAATAGAAAAAATAAATTTCTGGTTATAGCTAAAAGGTGTAATTTCAGTACAAGTGAGTGATCACACACTGTTCTGTGCTGACATAGATATTTCAAGACAGGTGAAAAGTGTATTGAACATTAACCTCATAGACATTACATTTAAATTAATTCTAGAAAGAAAGAAAGAAAGAAAGAAAGAAAGAAAGAAAGAAAGCAAAAGAGAGAGGGAAAGAAGAGCAAGAGGGAGAGAGAGAGAATAAGGAATAAAGATAGGAAGGAAAGGAGGAAGAAAAGAAGGAAGGAAAGGAGGAAGGAAGAAAGAAGGAAGGAGTTGGATCATTAAATAAGAAAGACTGAGTTGACATTAGGAATCTTTCCCTCAAGTTTGAAGATACAATCTTGGTGACCAAAGAGTACCAACAAGTAAAAAATTACTAGACAAACAATGAGTCTACCAACCTTGCCAACCTTACATTTCAAAATTACTAAAATGATATAAAAGAAACCAAACACAGTAGCATAAGATTATAATTCCATCCCACTGTGAGGTTAAGGCGGGGAAGATTGAAGTTCAACCTAGCAAGGGTTAATTCAGCACCTTGGTGAGACCTGTTTCAAAAAAAACAATAAACAGAGCTGGGGAGCAAAGTCTCTGGGTTTAACCACTAATACCACTGAGATAAATAAATAGACAGTAGGACAGAGTGACTAGTGATTAACTCAGAAATGAGCAATTTAGGTATATCTAAATAAGGTATAAAAATAATATTAAATACAAAGTAGGTGAAATAAGTAAGTACTAAAAGAGTAGATAAACTAGCAGAACATTGAAAGTTAGACTTAAAATTTTCTTGGGTTCATGTAACATTTAGGGAAAAGATGAGATAGGGATCAGTTATAGACTTTATCAAGTTAGTAATGCATGTTCAAATCTTGAGAGACTGTTAAATTCAGTGTTGCTTGTGGAGGACCGTCTAGATGGTGCTCCTTGAAAGAAGACCATTTGACCTTGCCTCTCTGTATTGATACGTGCAGAGCTGACTAAGACATTCTCTTAGTCCCTCAATCAGCTTAGAGCAATGCAAAAGGGTGTAGTCGAGGTGCTGATGTGTAGTCTTTCAAGCAATGCCACAGGTCAGTGATGTCTCACCTACAGTTCCCAAGTAACATGTGTTATGTTACTAGGCCAAGGGGTGCCGTGCTGTGGGCTGAGAATAAGCCTGAAGAAAAGAAGCTATTCTCAGGGGGTGGGTTACACATCAGAATGGAAGCACTGACTCCAAAACACTGAATAGATCATTCTTTCTGTGTATCTCTTTTTCTGCTTATTGCAAAGGTGATTTCAAGCCTCCTACCTAGCTCAGCCCACAGCATTTATAGATTTCCCACCACTATCACAGTCACTCATTCCTGAACTATTTCCTCTTCACAAATTAATAAAAGCCTGATTCTGCCCCAGGTCCAGTCCTTTGTTCTGGATAGCCATTATTCTGCCTAAACTTAGAACCCCTTAGGGTCTCCATAACTACAAATGTGCCTCAGTGTCTTTATTTTCACTGTGGGTGGCACTAGATGTGGTAGACTGAAATTAAGTAATTAGAATTCCAGTAACTAGAATTCCAGAAACTAGTAATTAGAATTACAAATGTAGCTTTTTCTGGACCACAACAAGGTCTGGAAGGTCTCTCTGTATAGGAGACAGGTATAAACCACTTACAAGATACAATGCCATATCTTAACTAAAATAACTAGTTATGTATGTGGTGATTTTTTTTCAAAATTATATGTTTCACATGATTCCCTGGATGCGAAGTTAAAGCATGCAAACCAATCTAATATTGTAGACATGTCAATTTGAATATTGTAAAAATATTTAAATATGATTTTGAAGTGTCATACAAAAGTTGTGATACTGGTTAGTGAAAGAAATGAAAAATGAGGGAAAAAATAAATGAAAAATGGGAGTGAAATGCAGGAGAGAAAAAAATTACAAGTTCATTTTGGATACTTTATTTCATGTGTTGTGTGTATGGCTATACACACACATATACAACATTTAATCAGGAAGACAATTTGAAACAGGAATTTGAGAAGTGATCCTATTATAAATGTGACCTTCTTTTTTGCTGTTTATTCCAAAATAGAATTCCTGTTTTCATGACTAATATTGTGCCATAATTTTGAGATGGTCAGACTTAAATAATCTGACTAATTTCCCTAATTTCTGTAGTCTCTTTCATTGCTGAACTTACAGCATGATTCACTGTACACCACAGTATTAATAAGATGTTGAACAACATGAGCATTTATTCAGAAATTATAATTGTCTCATGAACACCTATATTATGCAGTGAGTTCACCTTGCTGTTTCTATCCATTCTTCAGCTGGAATCCAGAGGTGAGGATGGACACTTACATTTTAATGAGACAATTATTTTTATAGAACATGCAAGTTACACATCATTCTTCTTTTTCAAAATTATATTTAAAAATAATATGAATTCATTTCATATTTTTAACTGATGTTCGTCAGTTTGAGAATTCTTCTTGCTAGATTTTAAAAACATTTGTTGATTTACTGGAATCATCTTTTGAGAACTTAACTCAAAATATAATGTATTTGCAACTTTCTACTAAAACTAGCATTTATGTTTTTACTTTTCCTAAAAAAGTGCAGTCCTAAAATTAATTATGTTAAAATTATTCTTGACATTAAGATATTCAATATTTATGAAAGTAAGCTCTATCATCATAATTTAGTTTCTAGGATAAAATAAATAAGCTACACTTTTATATGAAGTCAATTTGAAGAATAGAAAACAAAACATTCCATGAGTGAAAGAGATAATTATCACAGAAAATAAGTTCAATAAAGTGCAAAACTTATTAAAACATATTGTTTCCAAATACCAGAAATACAAAAAAGTTGTAGTTTCCATATTGCACTACATTCAGTTTATGATAGCTATACTTCACTGCAAATATTCAATAAGTCATCTGTTGTTTATTGGAAAGCACCTATATTAGTAGAAATGATAGAATATTTAAAGAATGTGTTAAAATAACACAAAAGACTTAGGAAGACATAACCTTAGTCTTTGTCATTAAAAGTTTGAAAGTCAGTCAGGGGATTATGTATTCTCTCCAAATTTAAATTAATATTAATGTTATACATATATTCATGCATCTTATCACACTCACTATGCAATATTTTCTTCTATAAGATAAGTAAAATACCTTGAAATATAGATTGGGTTGAAGAATGAAAATAAACCAATTTTTATGTATTTTGCCAAACACACTAGAAATTTAAAATAATTTTTATCATTTGTTATTTTCTTTTAGAAACTTTTGGCTTTCTGAGACCATTTCTGTTACAGTAATGGGTAAAATTAGACATGGTTGGTGCACTTGGGGAAGAGGAATAAGAAAGATTGCAACTTTAAGTCCTACCTGTACAATCCAGTGAGACCCTGCCTTAAAATTTAACAAATAATAATTTGAAAAGGCCCTAGGATGCAGTTCAATGAGAAAAACTTGGATTCAATACCAAATATATATATATATATATATATATATATATATATATATATATATAGTTGAAATATTCTTCTAAAGCAATGGGTGTCATGCCACCATGACAATAGAGATCGATAAACTCATATCAGAAATTATTTTCATAGACATACACATTTCAACATGCATGGAGGGGCACTCTTAATGCAAAATTTTAAAACTGAGTAGATACTGGTAAGCTCCCTTGATTAGTCACCCATTTCATTCTAACTATATTGTTTTTAGAATTCAGAGGGTCGTGAAGAACTTTTTTTAGAATTCAGAGGGTCGTGAAGGTGAACTTTAGTTGTCCCTCTGTTGATTACTTAGCTACTATTCATGTTAGACACTGTTATGATTTGTGTCTGGATGTCCCCCCACCACAGCCTCATACAGTCACGAGAGCAGGTTTCTAGGGTTTATGACTGATTCATGTTCAATGCTAAGATTATGTGCATGAGTGGTACATCCAGTGTGGCCTACATACAATATAAGGTACAGAAAGTCTTCTTATGTGCTCTTCCCTTTTTTCTTCATGTTTTCTTCTCCCCTGCCATGTCACCTGGCCTTGGAGCCAGCTGATTATGGAATGAAAACTCCACACATGGTAAGCTAAATAACCCTTTGCTTTCTTAACTTTGGGTGTTGGGCATTTTGTCTCAGAAAATAAACTTAACTTAATGCATTTGTGAGATATAGTTGGTCTGCAAACAGAATAAGTGACATATTAACATACTTTCTTTTTTTCTGAACAACAAATAACAATTTAAAAAATAAATGAGTAGCTAACCTAAAAGAATAGCTAATTCTCAGAATTTTTTTCACTGACAACATTGTCTAAAAAGCACTATGAAATTTGCAGAATAGTTGCTGCTGAATTAGATGCCAAGAATTTTATTGGCTATAGAAGTAAATATTAGCACCTTCTCTCTTTGTAGTTTAGGAGTGATAATAACAACCATCATGGCAAAGTGAACTCATTCTCAAATAATTCCCTTTCAGCTATGTTGAAGCATAAAAGAGTGTACTATTTTGGTGCTATCCTACATATCTTTATCCTATTTGCTATATAGAAATATATGGTATATCTGTATCAATACCTACATCTTCTAAATGAATCAGCTACATATATGGCAATAAAATTTTTGTTACAGCTGTTATAGTAACTGACAAAGTTTATTTATACAAAATGATCACAGAAATGCATATGTCATTATAATAGCTTATTTTGTCATTGTATAAACAAATAGTTGGAAATAGTTTTATAATTAATTGCACAATTGATTCTAAATTTTATTGGTTTATAAAAATTTAACTACTAATACTGATAAACTTTTCCCTCCAAAGGAGGTAAAATAGTATTCTTCTTGTCACTTATAAACTCTGAGAAAGAAAACATGAAGATAGATTCCATCCATATGGACCTCGAAATAGGCAGTTGAAGTGAAGGCTCTTTGAAATTTTCTAAGATTCTGGGAAGAACTGCACTAGTTTCCATTAATCTCTTGAAGAGGATAATTTGCACATGTTTAATTTAACATTATGTTTGCCCAATAGCTACCTCAAAATTAAGACTGCAAAAATTAAAGCAACTGGGAACATCAACAGGTATTGTGGTACTGTACATTCTTTTATTACACTGGTTACATTGTCACAACTGTCTTACTAAAAAAAATCTCTTCTATATTTTAAAAGCTGCTGTTTTATTATACATTTATGTATTTCTTATGGGTAATTTACATGTGACATTGAGGCATGTGTTTATAATCCAATAGCTCAAGCTTATTTAAATAGAGAATTCAAGGGCAAATAATTTATGAGTATGTTTTATGTGTGTGAAATACACAAGATATGTATTTTAATGATATACTTTTATAGTAGGAAATGGAACAAGGAAATAGAAGCCAAAACTAGGGGTTTAAATAATTTTTAAGCAAAGGTTAAATAAAGTCATAAAACAAAAAGCTCTGAGGCATCATATTAGGGAAGAATGGAGTAAGTCCCAATTTAGATTTAATGTAACAGAATATTACTGTACATTAAAAAGGGATATTAAGCAAAAAATTGAATGTTCTGAATAAACATATTGGCAAAACAAAATAAAATCTACAGGAGAGGAAAATAACAAGTAAATGACAAAATAAAAGTCAGAGTGGTTGCATTTTAATGAGAAGTAGTAGGAGATAGATCCAAATAGACAGGGCCAGATGATACAGGATCTTACAGGCATGGAGTTTGGGGTGTTTTAACAAGTTAGTGACTGCATAAAATACATAAAATGAGTAAGTGAAAGAACTTCTAAGAATTCACAAAATATTGGGTAGATACAACTGAAAAGCTGTAGGGCATTTTTCTCCTGGGTAATAAGGTTAAAAGTCTTATTTCTCTTTTGAAATACTGTGTCTTTTCCAAAATTCTATAATTGTAGGTATTTGCTATATTTTGGATCTCAAATATCTCTCAAAGGCCCATTCATTAAAGACTGAGTCCTCATCTTTGTGCCACTGGGAGATGGTGGAAGAGGTGGGCTCCAGTAGGAGGTGTTAGGTAACTGGGACTTTTCCCTCAAAGATGATTAGACATTGATTTCTTGTTTCTTTTTTTCATTCCTTGCAATGAAGTCAATAGGTGTCCTCCACCAGAACATGCTACTGTCATAATATATTGTGCCAAAACACTGTGCCTAAAGTAATAAGACCAGTCAAGGACTATAATACCCAAATGATAAATCAAAATAAAACTCCCCTTCTAACTTGATCTAGCTTAGATGATTTCAAGGGAGAATGAACACAGTATGAGAACTTGGAGGAGCAAGCCTGAATAGGTCATGACAGCCAGGACGCAAAGCAAGGATCCACTTTAGAGGAATGGGTAAGGAGCCGTGTATAGTACTCAAAGCCAGGCCTCCATGGCACACCCAGGCACATCAAGGATCATGATTTAATAATCTACATGTTTCTTAATATAATGAAGTTAAAAAATCAACATGAACAATCACAATCCATGTCTTGTCAACTTCACATCCCTACACATCTCATTAGCCATATGTAACATATAAATGGAGACAACAGTGAGTTCATAAATCAGCTTACACAATGCAGTCATCCCACATGCAAATGGAAATGTAATAATCTATTCCCCAAAGTTTCAACAATTTCAGCATTTTTCAAAATCCAAAGCACAAATCTTTTCTGAGACTCTAGGTAAATACTAGGCTGTGAACCTTCATAAAAAAAAATAAAATTACATAATACAAGGTATGTTGACATGTGTTAAACATTTCTATTCTGAAAGAGTGAAATGAAACCAAATGTGTAGAGGATCACTGGGATGGCTCTGTTTGCAAAAGACTATTTGTCTCCATCTTAGCTAAATCTGGTCCCAGTTCTAAGTATTGATATGTACAGAGCTGGCTAGGATAATAGTTTGTCCATTCAGTTGACTTTGAGCAATGCAAATGGGTCTAGCCATCTTACTGATGTGTAGCCTTTGAAGCAATGTGACAGGTCAGTGATGCACTGCCTATAGCTCCCAAGTAGTATTTGTGAGCTAGGTCAAATGATGCCATGCTGTCCACTGAGACAGGCTCAAGAAAGAACCTGTAATATCTCAGGGCATGAAGGCCAGACAACAAAGCCGAAGCACTGAGTAAAAACACAAAGGACTAAATACTAAACACTACAAGCATTAAGTTGTATTTTACCTCATTAGCTATCATCACAGCATGTGTTTAGTATATAGGACTTTGCAGGCCTAAAGCCAGTAGTCTAGTCATCTATTCAGAGGATGGCAATATGCAATGTAGCATATAATGGTATCTCTTTCTGAAGGTGGTAGCCATTGTTAATCCCACAGTATCTTATTTCAAAATCCTATATCATTCTTACTGTTTTGTTTGGTTGAGTTTTATCTTGTTTGATTTTGTTGTATCTGATGGCATGGGCAGCTGTTTCAAAGATGACAATATATATATATTATAATAGCCATTTTGGATTTACCATTATTTTGTTTTGAAGTCCTGTATTGCATACATTGTTTTGTCTTTATTGGTTCTATTCTGTTTCTGTTTTGTTTGATTTACTATGTCTGAATGTATGGGCAATGTGGTAACCATTGTTGATTTCCTGTTATTTTGTTTTGAAATCCTGTGTCACACTGTTTTGTTTTGATTGGCTTTATTCCATTTTATTTTGCTTGGTTTTCATCTCTCTAATAGTTAAAAAAATACTTCCTCAAACTATGTTACACAGATTCCTCCAAACTGCAAGGCTACTTCCTGCATATCGCAGAGGTGATTTCAGGAGGCCTCCTAGTTAGCCAGCTCGCAGTATTCATGTACTTCCCATCATCCTTACAGCCACTTGACCCTGATCACCTCCCCACTTCACAGATTAGTAAAACTCAGGTTCAGCCTGGGGTAGAGGCCTTTTGTTCTGCTAGTTATTGTTCTGACTGGACGTAGGATCTCCTTGGCTCCCCGCCACTATAGATTTGTGTTTGTCTCCTTATTTGTGGTGTGGGTTGCACTGGAAGTAGTAGATTGTAATTTACTTGCTAGAATTCTAATAACTTTCCCTGGGATTTCAAATACAAACTTCTCTGGACCATAATGAGGCTGGCAGAATGGGCATTGCCTAGAAATGGACCAAGGCAAAGAAAAAACCTAGTAGGACAAACATTAAGTTCTGTATCTCCCCACCCACAAGGGAACACAGAAGCAAACAGGAATTTCAGAAGGCTTAGGAAACACTGTCTGCTGTGGTCTTGCTAGTTTCTTCTCACATGATCTTTACATTGGACTGTCTCTACTGTCAAACTGTAGTCCAAATTCTAGGCATCTCTGAATCCCCAGGGTCTTCATTTCCATAGTTTTACTCACAGTCTTCTCTGGGCCTCAGTTTTGGGACATTACTACTTTCCTTTGAAATCTTGGGAAATTTTATGGACCCTAAAACTCTTGCATTTTGCATGTCAGTAAAATCAACATCATGTGGACAGTGTCAAGGTCAGCTGTCATCTTAAGCAGCAGCCACATCCCATTGAATCAGGCTGCAGCAGTTTCTGAGCATCTAAATACATGAGCTCAGTGAAATGAATGCTAGGGAACCAATTCCCTCAGAGATATTTGTGGAGGCATGCTAGGATTCTCTTTTCAAATGTGCATTTGCATTCTGAGCCTGTATTTTGTGGGTCCTGCTGATTCATGAGATCCTATCAAGTTGTTTTCTTCTCATCCCTGTTCAAAGTACTTGCTTTCTTTATAATAGTTCTAAATTAACATCTATATTTGCTTTGGCCTCAAATTTACTTGAGGTTTCTTCTGGGATAAAATTTTTCTGTCCTGGCTCTGTCCTCAATTTTCATAAATCTGGCTAATTACAGTCAGCAGTAACCGTGACATAGACTGAATTTTGGTCTGTCTTGAAACTTCATGTGCCAGATTAATTAGTCCACTGACTTTAACCTCAGTCTTCTGAACAGTCTAAGGGTAAGGGAAAAATATAGACAAATTTTCTGCCAAAGTGCAGCACATCTTGTTCTACTGTCAGTCCTGTTGCTCACAACAGGACTATCTACTGCAGTCCTGTTGCTCACAAGTGAAATTTCCCAAGCCTGGCCTTTTCTGTCCACATTTCTATCAATATTTTAGTCTTCTGAACTGTGATCAGAATCACCAATTGTGTTTTACATGCTGTATTTTAAGGCTGCCATAACTTGATCCTCCAAAATTTTCCAAACTCCTCCAGCAAACCAGTTCCGAAAATTCTCAGACACATGATCATGTACACTTCTGGTACCAATTTTTGTATTGTTAGATTTCCTATCACTGAACATAATACTCAGCAAGTTTAATTTGGCTCACAGTTACAAAAAGATCAACCCATTGTTGCCTAGTTGAAAGACAAAAACTTTGTGGCAGAAAAGCAGTGAAGCAAAAGTTCATGGCAGTCAAGCCAAGCAGGGAAACTATGCTAAAATGAACCATATACAATACCCAATGTCATGCCTAGGAATGTTCTTGCTAATCTAGATATTTATTAATCTAATGAACTTGACAATTTAGGATTAAAGGTCACACCATGAAAATATTACTCAGAAAAAATACACATTAAGGAGTCAATAAGCATAATTTAGAATAGAATTAAAATCAATATCTAAGAATAATTTTAACAAAAACTGTACTATAATACACAACATGTTTTTAGATATTTTAAAAACCTACATAATGGCCAGATGTGCTTTCTTTACAAATTAAAATACTTTAAGAATTTAACTACTCCCCAGATTCCTATATAAAAACAATCAACTCATCTTCCAAATGAATTGAGTTCGATGTGACCTAAAGGGTCATCACTTTTCTTTTTCTCTTTTTCCTATTTTGGAAGCCACATATTAAAGAGTAAAATATTTCAAGCAATAAGCAGCTTACAGAGTCTGATGTAACTTAAGTGAGAACAGTCTAAGTATAATACTTTTAATAATCCCATTTGAATTATAACTAAAATTGAGAAATACTGTCCTAAATACTTATTTTGCTATGTAATTGTTTAAAGTTTTGAGTGTTTCCCAATCCTCTCATGCATTCAGGAGTGGCTGTCAAGAATTTGGAAAGTAATTGGATCATAGGTGTATTATGATCTTCATTGGTTTGATAGATTGATGAGCTCATAGGATGCGCTGTTAGGGACTGGGGCCTGGTTGATAGAGGTTTATCACTGGAAGGATGTCTTTGGATAGTATATCTCCCTCTCTGCTCCTCTCTTCCCTCTCTACTTCCAAGCTGCCACTAGTTGACAAGATTTACTTTATTATACCCTTCTGCTATGATGCTTCTGCATTGGATCCAGCCAACCATGGACTGAATCCCCCCAATCCATAAGTTAAATTAAATCTCTCCTCCTTTTTATTGTAGGCATTTGGTATCTTGCCTCAGCAATGGAAAAGCTAATTTACCTGGCTTTCCTTCCTTTTTCCCTCTCTGATATGTAGGTGTTCTGCCCCCTTAAGTAAGATTAAAAAAATTAAAATGCATGAGTGTTGGCTCAAAAAGTAGTATAAAAGGACACTGTGTAAATATCAATTATGAAAAATATAAATATGAATTTGCAAACATGTTCTAATCATCTATTTCAATTTGGACAAGAATTGGGGCCTCTTTTCTAATGATTGCATTATTTCTATTAATAAAAAAATTATTTTATAGAAAATATAATATTAAATTTTCACAGTTGGGAAAAATATTTGTGACATTTGTAAATGACAAAGACATTTATTTGTAACATGCAAAGTATTTCTGTTACAATGTAACAAAGGACAAATTCATAGCAAAATATACAAAAGTGAATAAACAATTCAAAGGAGACCAAAAACACCCAACACATACATGGAAATTTACTCAACTGCATTCACTGTTGAAGAATATAGATTAATATAAAGTGACACATCAGAGTAATTAATAAAAGTTATAGTTCACCAAAAAATGTAATTATAGTTGAACTTTTACCCAATGAAAATCACGTAATTGAAATATATAATGCCAAAATTATTAGACATAAAATTGTGATACAGCTACATTCATATTGGCAAATTTTTTCAAAACACATTGGACAAATAGATCATGTTAGCTTTCCCAGTGACACATCAGGTCCCAACTTCTACATTTATGTATGAACTCATCAATGGCTTAACTTGCTGATGACTAGAGAACCTTCATGATCCACCAAACCCACTGCTATGAATCCAGGAGATGTTTGGAGAATATTTTAGATCTACACCATAACATTCCACCACTGATTTTGAAAAGGCCTAGGTCTATGTTATTATCTGAAACATGTTTAGTCAATCAGTAAGAGTTGACAAAGGCTTGACAGTTTCTTTCTGCTGTATTAAAAAGTTGAAGTTGAAGTCTCTGAGACTCAAAGCAAATTCTCAGCTGTAATCCTCTTTCAAAATAAAAATTTATTTACACAGAATATACAATTTCCACTAAGAATATCAACATGACAGGGTAATAATTTCCATTGTAAAAGAGCAAAATAGGGAGATAGAAAAGAATCATGCCAAATCAATATGGAATCATAGAGTGCAAACATTAAAGCCTGACTTCCATGTCCATGACACAAGGAAAGCCGTGGCTGGGTATGAACTCCAGAAGGCTTGGACAGTCTTTCCTCTATGGACGTGTGGATAGCAGTTCACAAGGCCTCTTCATTGGACCCCGCTGCTCACGGCCTATGCCTTTCCTCAGTGGATAATATGTATTTCTGGCATCTCCAACTTCCTAGTGTCTTCACTGTACCTAAGGTTTCCCTTTCACAGGTTCATGTATTGCCACTTTAAGGCACTTTGCTTGGTCTCCCAGGTCATTATTTGAAACATGGGTAGAAACTTCTATCACTCCACAACTCTTGCCTTCTGAATGCCTAAAAAAAATAGGACCATGTGGATGACGTGGTGGTCTGCTCCCAGCTCAAGAAGTAGTTGGCTCCCATTGAGCCATGGCTACGAAGGCTTATGCATGCCTAAATATCTGAACTTGGGGAAACACCTCTCTAGTTTACCATGGTTGAACAAGATAATTGGGGGCTTTCTTCTCAAAAAACCTTTCAAACAAGTTGCACTGTTACATCCTCCTTGCACTATAATGAGTGGGTTCTGGTTATTTTCGGGAATGCCCTCAAAACCTCTTTCCTAGGATCTTCATACAAAGTACTTGGCATCTTTTTATTGGTGCTGGTATCTTCCATACCTCTTTCAGCCCTGACCTCTCAAGTGGTTTCTTTTGGACTAAAATTTAAAATGATAAATTTTTATGCTCTGACTTTTGTCTCCAGTTTTCACTTTAAATCTTTTACCAACAACCAGCAGTATTGATTTCATAACTTTGATTTGGTCTTGCAATTAGTTCCTCTACCAGATTAATTTAGTGTACCACACTTAATTTAAGGCTTCTGCAAAGTCTCAGGACATAGAAAAAATATAAAAAATTTTCTACCAGAGTACAACACACATGGCTTCTAGTCCAGCTCCCATTGGAGTTCTTGGCAACTGAAACCTCCTGAGAATGACCTTGTTTGTGTGCATTTCTGTCAGCACTCTGGTCTTCTGAACACCAAGCAGAATCATGTAACAAGCTGTATTTTTAACATTGAAAAGTTTCTATAATGCTTATCTCCAAATATTTTAAAAGGCTCCCAAACTATATTGTCAGGCACATTCACCAAAAAAAATGCCACTTTTTTAGTTCCAATTTTCTGTACTCGTTAGGTTTTCCAAAGTTGGGGCAAATTTCCTGACACCAGCAACTTAAAACAAAATTATAATTTGGCTTGTGGTTTTGGAGATTCAATCCACATTCATATGGCTCCAGTACAGAAATGGCATAGAGGAAGAGGATGGAAGAGGAAAACTGCTCAAGCCATGGAAGCTAGGAAACAGAAATGGGAGGCAGGAAGCAGGAGCCAGGGAGGGAGGAATGACTTCCAAAGGAACGGTGCCCAAGCACAACTCTTCCAACCAGGCCTCACCTCTTAATAGCACATTTAGCTGTGATCAGTCTACTGAAGATTATAATGTCCCCATGATCCAGTATTCTTTCAAAATCTCCACCTTTAATCACGCAAGACTTTGGGCGGACATTGTGGACATTGTAAATTCAAACTATAATATCAGTGATAACCGTACACGAACAGAAAAGATGCTGAGCCTGGGACAATCTGAGTAAGAACTACCCAAGGAAACTGTGCATTCTGTAATGCTGTGGTGAATCATCATGGGCAGAATTATCTTGATTTATTATAAGAAATAGTTATGACTAAGTCAGGCGATTGAGATTAAAATTTGATGTGCTACTCTTATATTCCCCGTGTAGTCCAGGAAAGTTTTGTAAATTTTGGAGATCCAAAATAATTCCATGTGGGATTTAAATTCTCCTCTCAGAGTTTATTTTGTGAATTTTGGAATTATGAAATAAAAATAAAGCTCAAGTAGGATTAAAGAGTATTAATAAGTAAAGCAAGAAGTGGTTACAGGAAGTAAATGGATAAAACACAGTGACTTTGGTCATCAGTACTTAATGGAATATATTGTTTTAGCCCATATTTCAGTTTATTAGGTTTAGCAGTCCACACCATTGATTATTCCTTTCTCAAGGAAAATTTTCTCATATTTAAATGTTATATTTTCTAATGTATTGTCTTTGTGTAAAAAAGTACAATATCAAAACTTGCCAACAACATGTCTAAGCCATAAATTTGAAAAATTTCTCAGATAATTCTATTTTATCTCTGATTAATCTGATTTCCCATTAACCTACAACATATTATTCTAAAATTTAGTGATTTAAAACAAAGATTTTATTATTATATTTCTCAAGTATATGTGTTATGATTCAACAATTTAGAATTTCATTTGCTCATATAGAATAAATTAAGGTATTTTTCAGATGTGAAATGGACTAAGAAAGGAGTAGAGGAGAGCTTCATTCACATAGCTGTATCTTACAGCACAGAGTAGGAAAGCTGGTCTCTGGTGGAACGATTTTAATACCTGCATATAGTGTTTGTAGAATAGTTGGGCTTCAAAAATTGTGACCCAGGACTTCACCAAGGGGTTCTAAACTCAGGCATTGGAAGCCACCAGACGTTGAAGGTCTGCATGTGAAAGTGATGTTTTCCACATTGTTTTTGATAAGTTAATCACATAGTCCAGGCCAATTTCAAACAGAGAACTTCATTTTTCAGTTAGATGAGTAGAGACGGTGGCCATCTTTAATAGCCTATTACTCATGTACATCCACTCATTAAGTATTGTAGATTCTATATTTTTGCAGTCATTTTAAGTTATCTATGGCTGAGATTTAGCTCAGTGGCTTAAGCGCCTGCCTTGCAAGCACAAGGTCATGAGTTCGATCCCTGGTACAAAAAAAAAGTTACTACTAATTTATCTTCACTGTTTTGTAATCAGATTGTCACTAATTAAGCTACATGGCAACCAGAATAAGCTTGCTTAAACCATTCTCATAGTTTTTTATTTAACAGGGAAATATTAAATCATACTATATATTCTATGTTTTGCTTTTACTACATTACCCAATAATATTTCTTGAATTGTCATAAATTGCAAACAACTTTCTGAGTTACAGACTGGATGTGCTACCTCAAATTCTAGGAAAAAATAAGTTTATTTAACTTTACAACTATATTTATCATTTGAAAGGTTGTTCCAGTTGATTTCTGTTTGAAGTCTTACTGGACATAAAATATTCTAATATAAACTTTACCATTCTCTTGTTTGTATGCTCTTATTTGTTATAAATATATCTAGAAAAATATTTCTGTGTAATTATCTTTTCATATTTGTTAAGTTCCTTAAAAGATTTACTACTATGTGTTGGCATAATTTAGTTCCTTACCATATTTGGTTCTTTTATTGACACCTAAAATGTTTTAATTAAATGTTTTAAACACCTAAATGTTTTAATTGAGACACATCAAGCAGAATATTGCCATGAAGATAATATATGTTAAAGGAGAACAAAAGTTAAATATTGGAATTTTGTAAAACAATGAAACATTTAGACAACTTGGATTGAAATATAGGTTTCAGAATATGAATGAATATAAACAGGGTTGGAAACTTGTTAAACAGTGAAACTACCTGGAAAAAAACTAATTTAAGAAAAATCACTTTCTATTCAACTTGAATTGTTGACAAGAATCAAGTCATTCCTGGAAAGAGATGGATATGTGCATATTCTATGTACACAATTATGACAGGTTATTAGTTTTTGGTTGCAAATGACAAGCATGTTTATTATAAGTAGCTGTGGTCAAAAATGAAGTGCAATGCACTATAGGTCTCTGGGATGACAGAAATGTCACTGTTTCACCAGAAGTTTAGTCTATTGTCAAGCTTCTTAAATCTCATTCAGCCTGCAAGGTCCTCTTTGGTTAGAATATAAAGTTTTTAGTAGATCTAAGTTCATCTCTCTTTATCCCATTAAATCCCCACTTGTGAGATCTTTCTCTCTCTCTCTCTCTCTCTCTCTCTCTCTCTCTCTCTCTCTCTCTCTCTCTCTCTCTCTCTCTCTCTCTCTCTCTCTCTCTCTCTCTCTCTCACACACACGCACACACACACACACACACACATACAGAGTTCAAACATCACCCTGGAACCCTCTCCTCAGGTGCAATTTATTATTATTATTATTTTTGTCTTTTTGAGACAGGGTCTCTTTATGCAGTTCAGACTGGCCTTGGGCTCACTTTGTAGCCAAGGCTGGTCTCGAACTTGCCACAGTCTGCCTGCCTCAGCCTACCAAGTGCTGGGATTATAGGAGTGCGCCACCACGCCCGGCCTCAGGTGCAATTTAAAGTGCATACATATTGTGAGATGAATCAGCAGCTGTTCCACACAGTTTAGATCAGGTGCCCTCCGTGAATGAATCAATAATAGAAAGAAACAAAACTCTTCATACTTCTATGAGAAGCACCACAAATTTATAACAAAATAGTTAGAATAATAATATAAATTGATAATTCTTGCTGGAATTATGTATAATGAAAAAAATCTTTTCCATAAAATTAAATTTACAGAAAGATAACAACTTATATACCACTATAAAGATTGTATCTGCAGACTACTTTTGCTGACTCTAAGTCACAATACTTTAAAATCTCATGATTATTTACTTTCCCTCATAGTAAAATAAAACTATGATAAGTATCCTGGCCTAGTGTTACAGTGTCATAATGGCTTCATTGATCTGACTTTTGGTTTTTCTCTTCATCATTCTTATTCTGTGATTTCTGTCTGCAAGCTCTTTTCATGTTCCCAAACTGATGGTTAGAACATCTGTATTTATGTCTGAAATCCCTGCTGAATAAAAGGAGAAATTAGAAAAAGTCAAAGAAAGAATTTGTCATCAAAGGCATTAGGACATATACATTTAGGAGTTTTCAAAGCATACTCTTTGTAGAATTTTTTTTGCACTGAATTAATTGGCATTCTCCAGGAATTCAGGAAGTTAGAATAAAAAAATAACATGACGATAGATGTTAAGGAAACAACTTGAAAATCACTGTTACATTCCTCAGTTTCTCTATGACTGAGCACAAGATTTAAACCACATAAGCATTTCACAAAAAGTTAAAGTTTATTTATTTTTATTACATTTATTAGTATAATTTACATACAGAAAATGATCACTTTCATCACAGGGAATTTGTACCTGTACAAGATGTATCTTGATTCCTCTTTTTTTTTTTTTCCCATTCCCCTTCTCTCCCTTCAACACCTATTCTGCTCATTATTTATAAAGATTTTCTTCCATTTTACCCTATTTTTCCTTTTCTCCTCTCCCTTCTCCTTTTTAGTGCCCCGTTACTTTTGAAAAATTTCTTCCTATTTCATAGTACCAGTTTTAAATTTCAGTTCTTATTTATACCTTCAGTTTCTCACATCAGAGAGACAATGTGGTATGATTTATTTCACTTAAGAGTATAGTCTCAACATCCATCTATTTACTAATGAATGTCTCTAGTTTATCCTTCTTTATGGTACTTCATCATGTAAAAACAAAAATCAAATATGTTTTATCCTTTCATCAGTTGATAGGCATTTGGGTTGTTTCCAAGATTTAGCTACTACAAACTGTGCTGTTATAAATATGGATGTGCTTCTGATTCTTTTTGGAAAGTTACACAGAAGGGGAGTAACCTGGTCAAATGAGACCTCTAGTCCTAGGTTTTGAGGAATCTCTACAATGATTTCTACAGTGATTACACCAATCTACACTCTTATCAAAATTTCAGAAATGTTCCTTTCCCCCACAATCTCACCAGCATTAGTTATTCATTAATTTCTCATTAATAGCTATTCTTTTTGGAGTGAGATGGAATCTCAGCACTGTTTAATTTGCATCTTTTAAATGACTACTGATGTTAAACATTTTTTCACATATTTATTTGCTATTTGTACTTATTCATCTGAGATGTGTAATTATTTTAAGTGCCTGTTTTTAAATCTGGGACATTTGATTTTTTTGAAAAAATTTTTTATATTCTAGGGGTTAGTCATTTGTCTAAGGAACAATTGGCTAAAACTTTTCCGTTCGGTGGGTTGTTTTTTCACTCTGTTGGTTATTTATTTTGCTGTGCAAAATTTTTTAATGAGATGAGATTCCACTTGTTGATTTTCTGTAGTATTTCCCATGCAGTTGGGATTATGTTCAAGAGGTCTTTTCATACAACTATGTCTTCAGGAGATCTACCTATTCTGTCCTCTAGCACATTTAGTGTTTCTGTTATAATATTTAGATCTTTGTTCCATTTTGATTTTAGTTTAGTGTGGTGGTAAAGATGGGTCTACTTTTAGTCTTTGGCATGTGGAAAGTTGGTGTTTCATTTATTAAGTTGATGGACCATTTATTAAGGAGGCAGTCTTTCTTCCTGTGAATGTGTTTGGCCCTTTTGTCAAAGATCAGGTGGATGAGTATGTTTGGAGTTTTTTCTGCATCTTTTAATCTGTTCAAATGATCCTGAGGCTGGTGTGTTTGTTTGTTTGTTTTGTCAATACCATGCTGTTTTTACCATATAGTACAATTTCAAATCAGGGATTGTGAGGCATCCTGCCTTATCTTTGCTACCCAAAATTGTTTTTGCTCTTTCAGGTCTTTTCTGGTTCTAAATGAATTTTAAAAATGTTTTCCCTAGTTCTGTAAATTATGCTAATGCTATTTTTATTGATATTGCATTAAATCAGTATAATAATTATGGGAGTATGTCCATTTTTACTGTTTGTTCTCTCAATCCAAAAGCAAGATATATCTTTCCATTTTCTAATATCCTGTTACAATTCCTTTTTCAGAATACTTTAGTTTTCAGTGTAGATTCTTTTACTTCCTTTGTTAGATCAGCTTCTAAATATTTTATTTTTCAGTGCTATTGTGAAAGATGTGATTTCTTTAATTTCTCTTAGTGATTTTGTTATACAGAAATGCTACTGATTTTTGAATATTGACTCTGTATCCTTCTATGCAGTTAAATTTGTTTATTAAATCTAGAAATGTTTTAGTAGAACTTTTGGGTTCTTCTTTGTAGAAAATCATTTTATCTGCAAGTAATTGTAACATAACCTCTTCCTTTCCTATTTGTCCTTTTATTTTTTTCTTTCGTCTGATTGTGTTGGCTAATATTTCCAGAATTATACTGAATAGCAGTCATAATAATGGACATCCTTGTTTTGTTTCTGAGTTTAGAATGAAAACTTACAGTTCTTAACTATTTACTGTGATAATGATGACTGTTGACTTATCATAGATGACTTTAATCAGATTAAGATAAAGACCATCCATTCATTTTTCTATCGAGTTTTCATCATGAACTGGTATTGGACTTTGTCATATGCTTTTTCTTCATCTATTGAGATGATCATGTGATTTTTCTCTTTGGTTCTGCTGTTATGGTGCATTGCATTTATTGATTTGTATATGTTGAATCATACCAGAATTTATGGGATGAATCCTAGTTGGTCATGTGCATAATCTTCTTGATGATTTTCTGCATTCTATTCATCAGTATTTATTGAGGATTTATATGTCTACTAGGGAGATTGACCTGCAGTTCTTTTATGGTTGGCTCTCTCTCAGATTTTGATATCAGAGTGATCCTTAATTCTAGAAATGACTTGGGAGTATTACTTATCTTTCAGTTTTGTTAAAGAGCCTGAGGAGTAATGGCATTAGATCTCTAAATTTCTTGTAGAATTCAGTAATGATTCCATTAGATCCTGGAATTTTCTTTTTTGGTAATTTTTAATTAAATTGTCAATTTCAGGGCTGATATTGGGTTATATAGAATTTTTATATTCTATTTATTCAACTTTTGTAATTCATATGTATATGGAAACTCTGCATTTATTCTGTGTTTTCCAACTTATTTGAATAAAGATCACAGAATTAGATATTGATAATCTGGATTTCTGCAGGATCCTTTGTGACTATACCTTTTCTTTTCCTAATAGACTAATTGGAGTTTTTTCTTTCCTTTATTTTTTTGATAAGTATGGCAAAAGTTTTATTAATTTTACTTAATCTTTCAAAGAATCAACTCTGATTCATTGATTCACTGTATTGTTTTCTTACTCTCAATTGTATTAATTTCTGCTCTAATCTTTAAAATTTATTCCCTCATATGAGCTTTGGGCTTAACTTGTTCTTCTTTTTCTAAAAGTTTGAGCTTCAACATTAAGTTATTTGATCATCATTTTTTTTTTTTTTGCTGTTTGCTTTGTTTTGTTTTGTTTGTTTTTGGTACCAGGGTTTGACCTCATAACCTCATGTTTGCCAGGCAGGCACTTAAGCCACTGAGTTAAATCCTCAGTCCCAACATTAGGTTATTTGAGCTTGTTCTGTTTTCCTGACATGAGAATTCTCCAATATAACTTTCCATATTAGGATTACTTTCATTGTGTCAATAAGGTTTGGTATGCTGTATTGCCATCATTGTTTTAATTGTAGATACTATTTATTTCCTTCTTTTAATTTCATCTGTAACCCATTGGTTGTTCAGTACAGTGTCATTTAACTTCTATGTGTTTATAGAATTTTCATGGTTTCTTTTGCTATTGACTTCCAATTTTATTGCACTATGGTTAGATAATATGTGTAGGATAATTTGAATCCCTTTGAATTTACTTAAAGATGTTCTAGAGATAGTGTGTATAGAGATAGTGTGTATAGAGATAGTGTGTAGTCTACTGGTTTTTTTTTTTTTCTTTTAATTTTGGTACCGGGGATTGAATTCATGACCTTGTGTTTGCCAGGCAGGTGCTTATGCCATTGAGCTAAATCCTCAGCCCCCTAGTGGGTAGTCTATTTTGGAGACCATTTCATGTGCAGATGAGAAGAATGTGTATTTTGATGCTGTGGGGTGGAACATTCTGTTGACATTTAATAAATACATTTGTTCACAGATTTGGTTCAGTTCTGATATTTCTCTGTTGATTTTTTATCTAGTTGATCTATGTATTTGTGACAGTGTGATATTAGGGTCCCCCATTACAATTGTGTTAGTGCTTATTGAATTTTTCACATCCACTAATATTTGTTTAATAGAGTTGGGTGCACCTTATTTGGCACCTGTATAATTACGATTGTTGCCTCTTTTTCTTGGCGTTTTCCCTTAACAAGTATGCAATGACCTCTGTCTCTTTTGATCTTAGTTTGAAGTTCACATTGTCTGAAAATCAAATAGCTACCCCCACTTTTCTCTGGATTTCTGTCACATGGAATATTGTTTTCCATCCTCTGACTTTTAGTCTATGAATTTATTTTTTAGATAAATGTGTTTCTTGTATGCAACATAGTGCTGGATCTTGTTGCAAGATCCATTTTTCCTATTTGTTTCTTTTGATTGAATTTAGAAATTTATATATTGATGGTAATAACTGATATGTATTGGCTTATCTTTGTTATATTATTTTCCTGCTGTTAGTTTTCTATGTTTCTTCTGTGTTTAATTGTTTGCCCTGCCTAGTGGCTTCTTTTTATTTCTGTTTTTAGAATTATGATCTTTGTTATTTCTTTCTAGAATAACTTTCAGAATACTTTGTAGATATAGCCATGAATTTCTTTAGTTGCTCTTTTTCATGTATGTATCTTATTTCTATGTTAATTTTTAAAGATCATTTTGCAAGATACACCAATCTGGATTGGAAGTTATTTTCTTTCAATAGTTGAAATATTTCATTACAAGCATTCCTTGACTTCAGGTTTTCTGTAGAGAAGTCTGCTGTGGTTCTGTTGGGCTTTCATTTATTGGTGATTTACTTTTTTTTCTGTAGAAGATTTAACATTCTGTTCTTGTGCTTGATTTCTGGAATCTTGACTGTTATATTCCTTGGTGTACATTTATTTTGGTCATGGCTAACTGGAATTCTATATACCTCACTTATCTGTATGTCAGATTCTTTTTCTATTCTTTGGAAGTTTTCTGCTTTTACCTCTGTGAACAAATTTTTCATGTTGTTTGTACTGACTCTAGCTTTGAGTTAAATTTTAAATTTGATGAAAATATCACATCTAAAGTCATACTTTTAAATATTATTTTTCATTCTAAAATATTTTATAGTCTGGTTACATCAGTTTTATTTATCTTTATTAGATTAAGTAAATACAAACCCATTTTCTGTTATTCATAATCTGTTAAGTGTATGATTACAGAATGTTTAAGTGTAAAGTGTAACTATAAACTGTTCACAAACTTGGCAGTTCAGTACCTTGTATGAAAACAAAAGAAAATGTTCCTATAACTTCTGTTTTCTCATTCAATTAAGAAAGAAATTGTTGGAGATCCAAGATTGCTGACTGAGTGGTAGCATGATAGAGAGCTTCTCTGAAAAGAAAACGACTCAGGTGCTAGAATCTAACAACATGGAGAAAGCCAAACAAAAGAAGAGGAATTCTCACGACCCAGGAAGAAACTGAGGAAAAAGAAAAAAAAGAAAGAAAGGAAGAAGAAGAAGAAGAAGAAGAAGAAGAAGAAGAAGAAGAAGAAGAAGAAGAAGAAGAAGAAGAAGTGTGGACATAGGGCTGGAGCTGGGCAAGCTCTGATCGCTGTACCTGGCCCATCTTAGAGTCAGGTGACTCACGAGTGAGCTGAGGTCATGGCCCTGCTGAGAGAGGGGTTTGCTGAGCTCGAGACCCTCGACTGGAGGAAACGCTGTCACAGGGAGTGGAAATAGTGAGTTGAGTTGCGTGAACTTTGGTAAGTGATGGGAACTGGATTCCCCAGAGCAGGATGACCAGTTAGACAACATTTTGGAGTTGGGAAGGACCAGCTTGAATCAAAACCCAAGGCAACATCAGTTGATGGCTCCTGGTCCAAAGCAGATTGGTGGGATCTGCTTGGGCTGGGCCAGGCCACTGTTTGTAACCCAATAGCTGGGGATGAGGCTGTTCTGAGCCAGTGGCATCTCCAGGGAACACACAAACCTGCTGAAGCATCCACTGGGTGATTGACAAAGGCAGAGGGACTGGCTCACAGTGTGCACTTCACAGATCTGCAGCAGACTGGGAAGAAGGGGCCACTTCCCTAGCCAGTGTGCTGCAGAAAAACTGTGGTCAGTGCGAGGGGCCCAGAGACCTCCACTACCCACCCCTCTGAAAGAAACCAGAAATATGACAAGACAGAGATACAGCAAAAGGCCTCCAACCACTGAACCAGGGAAAGTGAGTCCAGCAGAGGTAAATGCAGGGAGGTTGAGGGCAGCAAACATGCAATATCAGACACAGCCTCAGCGGAAATAAAGACATACTTCCATGACCTCATCAACGAATTTAAATCCGAAATTCTAACTCAGGTGAAGCAACATACAAGAAGATTAATAAAAGAAAACCTGGGTAATCCTCAAATAGACACAAATGAAAGAATGGAGGAACCTAGAAAAAGGAGAGAAGCCTTTGATGAAGAATATAAACAAAATCTAGAATACATGTAACAGATCCAAAGAGAATATCAGGGAATTAAAAACTCCACTGAGGGCTGGGGATTTAGCTCAGTGGCATAAACTCCTGCCTGGCAAGCACAAGGTCATGAGTTTGATCCCCAGTACCAAAAACAAAAAAACAAACCAAAACAAAACAAAACTCCATTGAAAGCTGGCAAAACCTTTTAACAGAAACTGAAGACAAACTTTCAAAACTTGAAGATAGATTTGCAATGTATGATCACGAAAGGAAGGGTCTCTTAAAAATAACAAGGAACCAGGAAGCAACAATACAAAGGCTAGAAGACAACAAGAGGATTTATAACCTAAGAATAAAAAATGTGAATGAAGATGCAGTGACAAATACAAATGAAATAAAAAGGCTATTCACAGAAATAATTAAAGAAAACTTCCCAAGCATAGGAAGTGATGTTCAGATATATGAAGCATACAGAACTCCAGCCAGCTACAACCTAAACAGATCTACACCCAGACATATAATAATCAGGATCCCAGAAATCCATCACAAGAACAGAATAGTAAAAGTGTTCAGAGAAAAGAAACAGATTACATATAAAGGAAAACTCATCAAAATCTCAGTGGACTTCTCAATGCAAACTATCAAATCAAGATGGGCTTGGAGTAAAATATTCCAAGCCCTAAAGAAAATAACCTCCAACCCAGAATGATATATCCTGCAAAACTGTCTCTCAAAATTAATGGACAGACAAGGTATTTCCATGACAGAGGAACTGGGGGAGTTCGTGACCACCAATCCAACCCTACAAAGAATACTGAAGGACATTCTAGAGCGGGAGAAGAAAATCACCAGGATTCCAGGAACAATGGCAGAAAGCCCTCAATGAAAGGGGCAGACAGTGGAATGAAGGAGAAAAGTAAACAGTGATAGAAAAATAGCATAGCAGAGAGATGAGGCAGAGAAGATTGCCTATATTGCTGTTTTGTCTTGATTGATTCTATTCGAATCTGGTATGATTGAGAGTATCAAGGCTGAGAGTAGAGGCAACTACTCTGAAGATGACAAGATTCAATAGGATACCCATTCTGGTTTTATTATTAGCTGCCTTTGAAGTCCTATAATGTCTCCAACATTTAGTTTTTATTAATAGTGTAATGCAATGCTCTTTAATTATACTATGTTTGATGATATAGATAATTTTATTGAAAATAACAAGAGACATCATAGTAACTACCATAGATCACCTAGTGTTGTGGTTTAATATGTCCTTTTCATTTCGTGTTTCTCTAGGAATTTGTATTGTTGACTTATCTTGATTTGATTCTCCCTCTAATACAGAAAGGCTAGGTATACATGTAGAGACTTATACATGTGTAGAACTTCTAAATAGTTTACGAGAATGGATTTTAGTTATTGTAAAGAAAAAAAGAGAGGAAGAGAAAGTATTCTAAAGGATATATATAACTGCATGTATGTTTAAGTGTGTAGGATTGATAATCATATTACTAAGTTTTTGTTGGATTGATGAACAGAACTGATTGCAGTCTCACTGTTTAAATGTCCACTTTGTAGGCTTTACTTTTGTAACTTGAACTACTACTTCTAAGAGGAAAATATGTAATTATCAACTGATGATTTCTTACTGGTTACTATTTTTGGTTTTTTTGTTTTGTTTTTGAAATTTTGTATTATTTCTACCCTCTTTCTGCTTCAATTTTTTTCTTTAAATAAAAAAAAGAAATTTGTTACATGAAACATGACTGGTTTTCAAGAGTTTATCTGTGTATGCCAAAAATTGTGGAATTTTTATTGTTTATTTATTTAAAAATGGAAAGATTTGGGTTATAGACATTTACAGATGTCTTGGAAATACTATAACTTAGTAGAAAAAAATTCCTGGTAACATTAACAGAAAGATTTATATATGCTATTCTTTCAAAAAATATGCTAAAAATATTCTGGGTAAAGGTGGCCAGTCAATATGGTATATATTTGCTGACAGTGTAATTTCCTGGTAAACCTTTTAAAATAATTCAACCATCTATTTAAAATATCTTCATGTTGGCAAAAATCAAATGTATTCCCCTGAGACTTTAATAATCTCCTAGAAAAATCAGCATTCTACTCCCTTTGTCAAATATTCATAATAATTAATTGTCAAATGCCTATGCAGAAAGAGAGACATTCAACTGGCAGTATATAGTCATATATTTTGCACATTTATTACTCAAATTATGTAATTTCATTCAGGAATGGAATGATTTAATGTCAGTGCTTTGCTATAGGGGTTGAGAAGAAAACTTCTTATAGTTGGCCTTTAATGATTAAATTAGTAATAATTCCAGTAAAAATTGACATATATACAGAAAAGAAGTTTAAAATTCTATCTGCCAAAGGCTTCCTATAACCAAAAATGATTCACTAAAATTAATATTTTTCCCATTGAGTAACAATTATTTCTGGATATTTTGTGCTCACTTTTGTTTGTATATATCCATGATGAAATTTGTATACAGAGAGAAAGCAGCACCAGACATGATTCTCAATTCAGAGTTCTGAAAGAGTACATGGATTGAGTATCAAATATATTGGATAAGACGGAATAAGGATTCTTTTACCTCTCTCTCAGAATACAAATGTAAATCTTCACATAACCTAAAGAAAAGTATTGGAGTACAGTGAAAAGGCAAATTATCACCAGAAAATTGTAAAAGAATAGTATAAATCAAAGTTAGAACAAACTGGCAAAAATTTATCATTATTTTCTTAAATGTTATTATCAGGGCTGGCTTCAACATGACTGGAAAACTAGTAATGCGTATTAGTAATGAAAAATAAATCTTCAATAGATCTGTATTCCTACTCCATATAATGGGTAATTTCTTAATATTTAAAAAGAGTATGAGCATTGTGTTTGGGTTTTTTTTTTCTATATTTTCTCATTTCTTCATTACCATATATTCATTCCCATGGTGCTGTCACTATAGAGAGTTACAAGATTCTATCTCCTGAAAGACAAAAGCCTTCTTTTTAAAATTTTAATTTCTGAATCAAGAGTGTGGTGCATATTTATATTATGGTTTTTTTCCTCTCTGATTTCTCACAGCTTGTCCCACAGTTGTAGGATATACACAGCAGAGAAATAAAAGCTCCATCTTTCTAGCCGCAGAACCAAATAATTTAGTCCAGAGAACCAGAAAATATCAGAGAGGTTGTCAAAATAGGGTGCTGTTAGAAAGTGACTATCTTTGTTTGTTTGCAAAATTCTGTGCTTATCTCTATTTTGTGCATCCATGAATATGATCCTAAACAACACATCATAGTCTTTGAAAATTAAAACAAAACTACTGTCACTCGAGCCTTTCTATATATGACTGATCTGAAGAACATGATGGTCATTGACACTTCAACATTCAATAAAAGTTATTTGGAAGTGTGATCTAGACCCAATTGCCTACTAAAATAAATACCAGCAAAATAACTTAATAGAATTTTTTTAAAAAGCTCATATCTTCTTTATATTATTCAAGAACATTATATCCAGGATAACATCCAAATGGTATAGTTCAATAAAACTAAGAAAATCTCAATTAATTTGGTAAAAGATAAAGTGTAGATGCAAAAGGTAAAATGACTATGATTTTTTCACTCTAGAACAGACTAACAAGTTATTATAAAAGTCTTCCAGCAAAGAGGGTTCATATCTTAGACTAAATTGAAATGTAGAAATCTCAGTAAAGAAATAGAATGATAGTTTGACATCTGTTGAAATTATACTAAAAATATATATTGTAATTTAAATAAAAACTAATTAGTTGTAATTATATCACAATGGTGATGAATAAAGAATCATAGAATTTGAGAATAAATTAACTAAACAATGTTAAATTTAAAAGAAAAAATTTTTTAAATCATAAAGTATTCAGAGATCAGTGAGACAGCCCTAGGAGTTCTAATATACCACAATTTCAGAAGGAAACAAGAATACATGTAGAAAAAACTAAAAAGTTTAAAATCTGATTGAAAGACATAAATCTACAGATTCCAAAAAGTTAGTCTTTAAAATGATTTTTAAAAATCCAGTTGCATCATAGTCAAAATGGTGAAAACAAAACATGAGGAAAATATTTTAGAAGCATCCTGAGAAAAATGTTACCTCATCCCAAAAGAAAATGGTAGAAAGGATAGTTGATTTCTTATTAGAAAACTCAGAGGCCAGAAGTAGTAGTATCACTATACATAAAATGAAAAAAGAATGCTAACCTAGAATTCTATATCTAGATACATTATCGTTCAGGAATGAAGAAACAACAAAGACATTCTAAAATGAAATAAAGCTTGGATAATTTGGTACCAGTGGCCATCCTGTCTAATTACTGCTAAAATAAGGTTTTTCAGGCAGAAAGGAAACTGTGTCAAAGGAAATTTGGAACATCAGGAATGAAAAACGTAACAAAAATGGTACATATCTGGATAATGACATTCTCTTTCTGCTTCTAGTTTTTAAAAGTTGTTTCATTGTTGAGAGCAAAGCCTATAAAATTATCTGATAAATTCCATTTATGTAAATGTAATATTGTACATAGGTAACACATAGATGGGAAGAAACCTATAAGGTAGTAAGTTTTATATATTTTGTTTAAGGTAATGAAATAACTCTAAACACACTGTGAAAAGTAGACACTATATTACAATCTAATCAACAACCATGAGAAGTATCTACAATTATATAATGTCAATAACATTAGTTATGCTATAAATAGGTTCTATTAACTACAAGGATGGTAGGAAGGAAAAACAGAAGAAATAAAAACAAGTCAAATGGAGAAATTAAGATTTCCAGAATGACTGGGCAACTCAGAAATTATCTTCCCAAAATGAAATATAGTATCAGGTACATTTTTCAGAAATACCCATTTAAAAAGTCTGAAACTGGTCCAAATCAACTAGGAAAAAGTGAAGTATTTCCTTAAGAAAACCTGTTTAACCTCAGTACTCAACAATGTGAATATTGCACAATTTATTTGTTGGGAAAATTATGTAGCATCTTTTTTTTTAAACAGAAAGTTGAAAAATGTCCATAGGAATTTTTTGTTTAACAAGTACATCAAGACAGAAATAATATGAGTTGATCAGGTTAAACTTATCAATCTTGGTGTAATTGTGAGAGATTCTGAATTATACTACAACCCATAACTAACAGCTATAAATTAATAGATGATATGAAAATGCATCCTTTGCCCTATTCTTTGAGTGGTATTTAGGACAATATAACCTATTTTAAGTGCTGAGATGAAAACAGACTTTTTTGGATGTATTGTGGAGGGATGAATAAAATGCTAGAGAATTTTGGAATGTTTGGGTGATTTGCAATTTGACAGTCATTTATAAACACATATAAATGCCATTTATAACCACTGTACCCTCCTTCCTGATTCAGAGTCACTGCCTTTGTATCTTGATGAAGAGATCACATTCATGTTAACTCCCCTGATGACAGTTCTGCAGTGGTAGGTCTTGCAGAAATACGCCGCCTATCAGAGAAACAGAGTTGTGTTACCAAAACTGATGAACAGCCAAAGACTGGAAATTAAAACAGCATTCTTAGGAAAGAAATTAACTGAGACCTAAACATCGTTACTTGTTTAGTATAATTTAAATTCTGACAAAATTCTGACCAGGTGCATAGAAATTTATTTTAATTTTTTTTTTTTATTTTAAAGAGAATGGAACAGAACAGAACAGAACAGAACAGAACAGAACAGAACAGAACAAAGCAGATCAGAAAAAAACAATGAAAACAACACTGGATTTCAATACAGGACAACAGGAAATCAATAGTGGCTACCATAATGTCTCTTGTTTTCTTTGAAATTGTTGTCCATATCTTCACACACAATGAATTCAAATGAGACAAATAGTAAAAAACCTATCAAAACAAAAGAATGAAAACATTACAGACCTTCAAAACCAGACAATAGAAAAATCAACAATGGCTACCATAATGTCTCCTCTACTCTTCAAAGAGCTGTCTAGGCCTTCACACACATTGAAATTAAATAATATAAAACAGACCAAAACCAACCAAAACAAGAATGAAAGTATTACTGGACTTCACAACAAGAGGATAGAAAATCAGCAATGGCTACCATATTATCCATTTTCTTCAAAGTAGCTGTTCATACCATCACACATAATAAAATCAATTCTTGTAAACTCTTTAGGAAAAGTTCTAGACATTTATAAGCCTATACACGTACATCTATACTTTCTGTATTAGAGAGAAAAACAAAACCAATTATGAGAGAAATAAGAAACAAAAAAGATAAATAAATAACAATAACAAAGAGCCCCAAACAATGACTATATAGGCTTTCAAAACAAGGTGGTAAACACATAACTGAGGTTGTTATTTAGTTATCTTCAGAAGAGTTCCTCAGATTGCCAGGTATAAACATGAAAAATTGATCTCATCCTATGACTGTTAACTGTTTTGTTCCAAGAACTAATAGAATTAGTAGCACAATGGATAGAAATTTGGACGTAAGTGTTGCACTAGAAACATTTGTTTCCACATTCATTCTCTAGTTCTTTGTCACTGCCTCATTTCACAGAAAACAATTTACCATTTTGACACGTTGGTAAGTTTGGACTGGCAACAAAAAACGTCATACAGTTTAGATTCACAGGCAGAGACCATTTGAGACAGAGTAGGATAGATGACTAAATTACTCAGGTACCCACCCCTTAGGAAAGTTGCTAGAAATGCCTTGAGTATATAGGCACATGCTCAAAGCAAAAGAACAGCAACTCCCCCACCAATTTGCTCATCTCTACGGATGCGAGTTAGATAACACATTTGACTTAGCGCTTTGAAATTTTGAGACACAGTATGCAATATCGAGTGTTCTGCAGGGATCCTTTACTATGTTGTCACGCAGACTGCCAATTTTAAATGAGGACAAAAACAGAAACGTTCTCTTCAGGTGACACTGTAACTGCCTCTAAACTGAAGTCAAACATTTGGGAGAATTTTTAAACAGCTTTATTGGTAACGAACTGCCAAATTGGAAGATGGGGACTCTTATCTTAAGAAACCATCTCAGACTTAGCAGACATTGACTTTTATAGGAATTTGGAGGAAAATATATCAGACAGGCAAGTTTTAGGACAGTTAAACTGGGGGTGTTCTACTTTTCTGATATTAATTGAGGTCACCAGAAGTTCTGGGTTCCACAAATCTAAAGAAAATTTACTGGTTAGAAAGTTTTGTATCCGGGCTGGGGATTTAGCTCAGTGGCATAAGTGCCTGTCTTGCAAGCACGCGGTCGTGAGTTCGATCCCTGGTACCGATAAAAAAAAAAGAGAGAAAGTTTTATATCCAAGGTCTTTTTAGTTCCCTGTCCAAGGAATAGTAAAATCTTAGTTAATCATTAAAATTCAAAAGGTATCTTTCATCAGTGAACAGGGGAAGAGAGTGAAAATCTACTGTTCCCTGGAGAACCGAGAAGATTGTGAAAAGCCCACTTTTATTGGACAAGATAGTGAAATGCAGCTTTCATAGAAAAGGAGTTTTAATGAATTATGTGGCCTTGATCAGAGGTTTCATCTACAATAATGCTAGTGGGAGACTAATAGTACATTACTCAGTTACATGACCTTCAAAATTAATGATTTTTAAACTAGTCTATGGTAACTACAACTTCACCTTTAGTTTTTCCTCAGTCACAGTATATGTTGTTGTGCAAACTGTCTTTCTACTCTCTTAACACTTTAGTAAATTCAGTGGTATGGGGACTTTACATGGAGGACAGGAATGCAACCAGGAGCCTCTGATAAGCACCTCTAGACAAACGGCAATATTTCCCAGGAATGTATTACTTCTACAAATAATTACTAATTTTCTATTTGGCCTGTGTAAAATTAAGTCTGTTACAGGAATCCCAATTGGTCCAAAGTATTTTTCATGAAACAGAGATTTCATGTCTACAAAACTTAAGTTGGATAAGCAGAGCCATATTTTGGTGGGTAGAAGTTGCACACATGCAATTGATGTCTTAGCTTTTTCAGTGTGTACTTTATTTTCTTTTCCTAATTCCTTAAACAGTTATTATGGCTTTATGGGAGAGTTTGTCTTAGTAAGTTGTTTAAGAAACAAACAAAAAAAAATTTAACCTGATTTATAAATGGTTACAAGAAATATATTAGTGGCAGCTACAGTTGGACTCTATTGAACACTTGAATTTGTATTTATATAGGTCTATCCCTGAGGAACATGTAATAAAGGATTATTCCAAGTAGTATATCTGATCTGCTGTTGGCAATGCAAACAGAAATGGACAGATATGAAGATATACATCATCTTGTGAGAAATGACTAGCTGGGAAACTTGTTAAAAGAAATTTTTTCAAAAAGTTTGGGTTGTATTTTTAGGAATGGTAGATTGTATAGTGGTATTGGTATTTCTTATTAAATGGCTCTCAATGCAGAAAAAGGATCTCAATAATCAGACAGAAAAAATTACCTATAATTTGGGTGTTACCAAGTCAGTTTTTCCATACACTCTAGTGCCTGCTCTATTAATCATGGGGAGAAGGCCTTGGCAGGCAGAGGAGTTACGCATCACCTCAATAATGTCGACTTCTGACCTATCTGCATTCACTGCTAAATGTCAGAGCTGTTAACACAGAGACAAATGCTAGGACCATGATTGGGCCTTGTCTGAATGCATTTTGTGCTGTTATATGAAAATACCTTTGAATGGGTAAATAATAAAGAGTATAAATTTATTTCTCCCATTTCTGGATGCTGAGAAATTTAAGATCAAAGGACCAACATGTTCCGTTGTTTGATGAGACCTTTTTGCTGCCTCTAAGAAACGCTGTGTTGCCACCCCTTTTGGGGAAAGAACAACCTACCCTTACCTAGTCAAAGGCACCTAGTGAACAGAACACTCTCTAAAGCCTTTTTTTAAAAAGGCCTTAGTGCCATTCAAAAGGAGGAATTCTCATGGTCTAATAACTTCTTAAATCTGCCAATGCTTAGTACTGTAACACTGATTATTGTTTCAGCACCTGAATTTTGAAGAGAAAAATATCAAACCATAGTAAATTTATTTTGAGTAGTTCCACTTGGCTACGTTTAGTCAGGTAGATTTGAATGTTTCCTTCCATGGACAAGGTAATAAGATTTTCATTACAAAAACAGACATGTATAAGATGTGGAATTGATTATCATCTTTAGTTTTTACCAATATTTCTATCAGAATATTTTCATTTTCACTACCAAAGTATTCTAGGATATATTATTTGTGAAAAACAATACTGCATATGGGTAATTCATTTGGGACCCCTTCTATCTCTCTCCAGGCAGAAGCTTTCTTTCTCTTAATAAATATATTCTGCTCTTAAAAAAAAAGAATGCAACATTTCCATGCACAGTGATTTGTTGTTCTTAGAACTCTTTTCCTTTTCTTTTTTTAATTTTATTTTCAAGAGAATATAACCAAGCAAAATAAAACAGAATGAAGCCAATCAAAACAAGACAGTGTGACACAAGATTTTAAAACAAGATAATATGAAATCAACAAAAGCACTTTTTTTATAAAAAAGAAAACGGTAAGGTTATGTGACACTTGAATGACATTCAAAGAGTCAGAGAAGGCTGAGACAGGAGGATCATTGCAATCGTTTGAGACCAGCCTGGGCTACAAAGTGAGCTCAAAACCAGCCTGAATTGCATAGCGAGACCCTGTCTCAAAAAGACCAAAAAAAAAAAAAAAAAAAGTAAGAGAAACACAGGTTCTGTAGGGTTACAATGCTGTCTTAAAGGTGACCACTAATAAATACATAGTGTACGGTTGTGTCTTTAGCTCAGCTACATAAGCACATGCCTGGCAAGCACGAGGTCCTGAGTTTGATCCCAGGTAATAAATAAATAAATACATACATAAATAAAATACTTTCTAACAAGCTGAGAACCTGGCTTCAGTAACCGTGAATGGAAATTGGAGAGATTTAGCGTCTCATTGTTATTGCCAAGCACCAGTTGCAATTGTTTACCTCTACTCCATGAAGTTTAAGGCTCTTGATGGTTACAAGGTTAGTTACCAAGAAAATCAACAGAATATTCAATTTACTGGATCTTGAGCATTCCATATTGCCTGGTGAGATTCTTCATATTTACTGAACCAATGGTTCGTCATAACGACAGGAACGTTATTGGATATCAGTTAAGAAGTGTTGTAGTTACAAAAGGGCAAAGAATGAGGATATGTAAATTTCAAAGACATATTTTGGGTTATATTTTAGTATTGGAGGCCTAAGTAGGAAAAACAAATAGAACCATATAGCATTTCAATAAAAGAAGGCTAAAAAAGAGTATTTTAACTGAATGTATTTCGTAAGAAATGTTTATATGGCCAGGAATTTAGCTCAGTAGCGTGCTTACCTGGCAAGTGCAAGGTCATGAGTTCAATCCCCCGAACCAAAAAAAAGAAAGAAATGTTTATACGTTTTATATTTTTGTGCATCTTATATTGTGTGAGGGAAAGCCTTATTGTGTTAGTTTAAAGCACCATGTTTTTCCATTGTTGATGTCGAAGTTAAATATAGAGAGAAACAGTGCTATACCAAAACAGATCTTATTAACTGGTCAGATTGGTTTCTTAAAATAGATAATTGTGAGGGTGAAATATATATTGTAGTTCTTACAATTTATAAGAAAAGGTATCTATTTCTGCTCCTTGTTTAAGAGAGTTTGGCCCATGCATGATTGTCTAGCTCTAAAATAGAAAGCGTGCTGGAAAGGCAGGGGAGGAAAACTCCTTAACCCATAGCAGCTGTAATGCAGAATGAGAGAAGGGAGGAGCTGGGGACAAGGATGCACCCATCTGGGTGAGATTCCCAGGGACGTATGTGCTTCAACTGGGTCTCATCTCCTAAAAGTACATTCACCTATGAAAAATGATTTTCAGTGGATTATTGCACAGATGACTATATACCCCAAGATCCAATTATCTTCCATAACCCCCACAGAGACTTTCAGGGAATATATACATATGATATATATATATATATATCCACAAAGAGTATGTTACTCACTGTTGACTGATACTGTAAATCTGGGTGAATGTATGTGAGAATTGTGCGGAAAAATTTATAGGAAACTCAAAAATATTTTCTTCTTTCAAAGGCCCACCCCTAGTCAAAGATGAAATAGCGTAGACATATTTCCCTCTATTCTTTCCATTAGTTACAAATAAAACCTTGAGAATATGATATAAGAGGAAAAAAGAGGTAGCAGAAGAGGAGGAAGAGAAAAAAAGAGAAACAGAAGATGAAAAATATGACAATGATAATGACTCTGAGAGATGGAAATATGCACATATATGTGCATACACCCCCCACAGAATATATATATATATATATATATATATATATATATATATATATTTGTTAATATTCACCTAGCTTCTCTTCCTAAATCATAGCAAACCAAGTATACAAAAAGAGAAAGACCGCAAGAATACAGACAGAAAAGTGTCCTATAAGTGCAGCAGAAAATAGCATAAGAAATATTTAATATTTTACTATTCAATTTATTGTGAAAAGAGTTTCGTCCTTTCAGAGCAAAAATGTTTTCTCCTACATGTGTTTATTATTCATTCAGCTTCAACATGTGGATAGGTATGATTTGATACTTTATAATTCAGCTATACTAAATGCTAGTAAATTATCTATAGTTACTGATTCCTGTATGTAATGATTGAAAAGCCAAGATAAGGATGCAAAATTCTTCAAAATAACATACTGTTTCATATACATTGATTAAAAAATTAAAGGTGGAAGATGCAAAAGTAAAAGGTAAATCAAATTGATAAGCTCAGAAATTAGAAAATATATTGAAGTTATTTTCTTAGAGATGTTTCCAAGCTTTATGGAGAACACTTAATGCTAGTTGTAGTTTTGCACACCTGCAATCCCAGCACTAAGGAGGGTGAGACAGAAAGACTGCGAGTTGAAGACCAATCTATGCTACTTAGGGAATTCAAGACTATGCTGGCCTCTGATAGGGAGACAAACACTTTGTATTATTTGGCTTCGTTTTATTGACAAATCCAGGTGTTTTATTTACTTAAAATTTAATATAAGAGATTGTACTTTATGAAAATTGTTCCTATAAATTTTTATATCAGCATCATTAAAAACCAACCCTGTTAATATATCAGTAATGCTTACTTAAAATTCATACCCATAAACTCTAAATCCTTGCCTTTACAAGGTCTTATGATGCATATTAATATTGGTAACTATAGTTTTGTGTGCTAAAAAATCATATTGTCCACCTATATATGACTTCCTAATAAGAATATCCATTAAAATATATAGTTGCTTAATCCAGAAGTCATTATATAATTATTGGTACTTTCAAATCACTATATACTTAAATTTGTTAATAATTACTTTATGTCTAAAATATCATATACAGTAAATCACTGCATTTTTAGTTGAATGCTCATGTTTTAAAATCACAGTTGCCCTCCAGTGTAAATGATGACATTGCTATGTTTTTGATTTTAACATGTGGGAACTGAACTGTAGGTGTATTAAATCACCTAGGTAACAAAAGGACCTGAATCCACGAAAAACTAGATTTCATTCCATTCCTGTGCTTGTACCCTACAGAAACAGAGAAGACAGTAAAATGACTGGAATACTGAAAATAAATGGAAAACAAGAAAATTTTCCCTATTTTTCGGTTGTTTTTGAAATGCTTTTGTGTCAGGGTAAAGTGTTAGTTTCAACCAAATAACAGCTTCAGCTTGAAACTTTGAAATATAGTTCTTCAGGGACTGTTGCCAGTATTTTGAAGAATGTACAGTATAGTAATGAGTTTAAGTTTTCCATAGTATAAACACCCTTCCTTGGTCAAGCACTATAAAGAATAGTATTTCCAAATTTCTTGTAAGTGAGATCCAGCATATATTTTCTTCTCATTACAGAAATGGAGAGGCAGTGAGTGAAATCTTTGCTTTTAGAAATCCTGCCAGTGGAATGTAGAAATTCTATGTGCCCATGGTGAAGTTTCAGTTGTGAACTCCCATGCTTTGAAATTTTAGACTAGCGTATATCTTTTGGTGCCTAGGTTAGCAACCTAAACCCCTCATTATTTCTGCATTTATTAAACTATGTCTTTTGTTCCATTTGTAGACCAAGCAGTTGGCTTTGATAAAAGTTGATCCACATTCAGGGAGCCTCTCTGATCTTGGCTTTCTATATGATTCATCCCAGGGCACCCTAGCAGGTTTTAGATAATACTTTTAACTGATTTTCTTTCTCTTTTTTTTTTCTTCTTAGCTTGGCTATTTTCATTTACATACCTGAAACTTTTGCTCTTTCTATTTCTAGTACTGAAAGGGATTTTGTATGATAAATGCTTTGCTTTGCATATACTTTGCAGAATTTTTGTGAATTAATGCCTTTGTTTTGAATACAGCTTAACTATATCTTAGAAATACGTATATTTTTTATATGCCACATATGCAAGACTGTCTATGCTTGAGTGAATGTGTATCTGTGTGAATCAAAAAAGAATTTGTTAATGTTACTAATATTACAATGGTTTTTTGCAGATTCATTACTGGGCTACAGATAGTTGCTTCTGCATTACAATGTAGTGATATAGATTTGACTGCAGTGTTTAGATTGATGAAAGGCTTCTGCAGAGGTGAAAGTTTTTTCTTCTAACACAGAAATACTATGTTATATTGTATCTATGGTTACTCAAACAAACCAGAAAAAAATGACTCATATATGTATTTTCATTTAAAACAGGTTAACTGAAGCACCCAGTTTATTGTAGTTTCATACATAAAGATTCTTGGGCTAAATAAAAAAGTTTTAAATATAATCTAAATCACAGTGTTAATTTGGTATTTTGAAGATGTTTTATTCAACTCATATTTTAATTTACTGCTCTTCATGAGATTTAGATAATGATATCCAGTTGTGCCTCCCCATATATTTAAATCAGTCTTCTCTATCTAGAGCTACTAGGCATTCCACCAAAGTTCCTACCTATGTGAAACAGACTGAATTTTCTTCTCAGAATTTTGTCAGCATTCCATTTTTCCAATCATTTGTGGGCATTTTTCATACTTTTCAGGTCTTTGCAAGCACCTTGACCTCAGATGTCCTACATGCAGCCCTGGATGCTTCTTAGGGGAAGATACAGCTGATTTCTCAAGTACCATTGGCAATCTAAACACAAGTGTTCTGTTCTATGTGGCACCTTCTGAGTTCCCTTCATTGGCTTTGGCAAAAATGATCTAAGCACAGTTTGCTCAGACATACATGCAGAAGGGAGATAAAAAGACATTCTGCTCTGATGGGAGGCTCAGAGGAGTGCATTGCAGCACCCTTTAGATTCTTCATTGCAGTTGCCTTAAGAACATGTTTGCCTTTGTCTCCTCCTAGTCAGTGAGCCGACATAACGGAGGTGCTAGGGCAGATCCGTTCCAGTGAAACGCAGGTCTGCTCCAAGGCAAAACTTGGTTTTGAGAGCACTGAACAGTTCAGCTGCATTGTTCTTGCTGTTGTTCTGTAGTAAGAAGCTTCGCCTTCCAAAATCCTCATTCCATTACTCTCTCTACACAGAATTTATATTTGTGACATAGGTAGAAAGCTCCTTCCACTTTTGCCTGATATTCTTCCACCACTATCCATCTTTGCTCTTATATTCTGCTTCTCAAGAGAACTAAAAAATAATGTAAGTAGTAACTACACTGATTTAAGAAAGCAAATAATGAAGGCTTTGCATTAATTAGCTTTCTATTCTGGTGAACAAGACAGCATCTCAAGTGGTATATTGTGGCATAGATAATTCATGGCTAATATAAAACTACACACTTACTAAATATTTCCCTTGTTAAGATCTTGGAAAACATCCTGGTAGAGAGAAATTCTAGAAGTTTCAGCTGATTTAGTTATACTCTAAGAGATACTAGGAGCTAAGTTTTTGAATAGGGAATTGTTGGCTACGAGTAATTGTTGTCTAAAACTGGCAGAGAAATAATAAAAATAAAGTGCAATTAAAATTTAAGTATCGTAGACAAAGATACTTTGGTAGGTAGGTTACCAGTGGACCTTATAGCTCCAGCAAAGGTGGAGCAGCACACAGATCTAGGGCAGTCACAGAGCTCCAGAGACACTTGCATGCTCTGAGAAGCAGTTCTGAGCAATGGAGAACTTGAAATTGGGCTGCCACCTTCTGGGAATGCATACTTGAGAACAAAATATGGAGACTTGTGAAATGTCAGCATTTACATATTGATAGCCTTCTTTTTCTTCATTAGAGCTGCAGTTCTGGTTTTGAACATACCAAGAAGCTACTTCTCCACAAGGTGACATGTGACTTCTCAGTAGTTTCCCCTACTACCTTTGTTGACATTCAAGTTTATAATTAAGATTAAATCCAAGTATGTCTTGGCTGGAGGAATGCAGAACCTGATCAAGAGATGATATTGTACAACAGAGAAAAAGCAAAGTTTCAGCTAGAATCTACCAGCAAGGGGACAAGAGTGTTATATTGGACTTTTAGGGTTTTTGATGAAGGGGACTAAGAATGTAAGACCATGTAAAAATTCATTGATTTAGAAACTTTCTATAGATATGGAATAAAAACATATATTGCAAGAAACTCAGAGATTGGATCACTTTCACTGCCAAAGGGCCCCTAATGAGCATAGAAAAATGATAACTGATGCTAAATCTTCAGTACAGCTCTATTGATGTAAAAAAAAAATGACCCTTGTTTACTGTAGAGAGCCATGTTTCCCTCAGAAGGCCCAGCAGTTCATCTTAGCATGATGGGTATTTATTATGAATATATATTTGCCTTTTCTGCTTTCAGAACATCAAAACAACAACTCAGGTGGTTATGGACTACTTGATCCATAGACACCCAACTCCATGCAATGTAACATTTGGCCAGAAATTTCACTTTACCGTAAGAGTGGCCTTGTGACCATGGGATTCACTGATTTTATCAGACAGCAGTTACATGGCCTTCTAAGGGCATGGATAAATGTGTAGTTTGGCGCAACACTGAAAAGCCAGGGTGCTGCCCTGCAGCATTTGTGTGTCCAGCTAAGAAGAGTGTTGCATGTCCCCAGAATTTTCAATTGGCAGCAGGTGTGACAGGGAGTCACTACCATTGTAAGAGTAATCAATTTTGATATCAAGAGGGATTCATACTGCTTTTATAAAGTACAGCAAAGAAAAATTCATGTGGAAACCTGGTAGTAAGATACACTTAGACATGTGTTAGTATTCTTTTTCCACTTTAATAATGAACAGGCCTAATCACAAACCCTAACCTGATGAAAGAATAATTAACAAAAGCTCAAAACCTCAAGAATGAATCTTTGAATGATTTCATTTTCTGAAGAACAAGTGGGAAACAAGGTCTGATGAAATATTTTCATGTTTCTCAACAGCAGAGCTTTCTGAGTAGCTTACTGAAGATTGTGGTGAAGACGTTGATTAACCAATATGCCTTGGACATTAGAAATTATGTACTGCTATTGAGCTGTTTGCTTATATTGTCTTGTGACAAACTGGGAGGTTACATTCTTATCTCTGCTTGAATCATCTGATACTATTCTGGGTAGGAAAGAGAATATTTTTTATGCTACAAAATTAAATCCTGTCTTCTATTTTTCTTCACTGCTATCTTTCCTTTTATAAACGTTGTGTCCTGAATGTTTCCATAATTCCCTTATAGTTTTGGCCTTAATAAATGTCTTGCAAGTGTAACCTTGTCATGCCACATACTTCTCCATGGACCCAAAGTAACTCAGTGTAAACTTCATGGGGCTTCTTAAAATACCCCAAGATGTTCTCTTGTGCACACAACTGGCATTCAGGAAACATTTCTTAAATGAACATCTATTGCAATTCACGTCAGGACCAAAACTAACCACAAATTTGTATTTCTATTTGTCCCATGTTTTAACCAATCAGGGTTTGTAAAACAAAATTCATCAACTGAGCAGCTTATAAAACATAGTAAATTATTTCTCACATCTATGAAACCTGAGAAGTTCGAGATCAGGGAAATGGAAGAGTCTATGGCTGGTGAAAATTTACTGTCTGGCTCACAGGTGACAACTTTTTGATATGTCTTCACGTGGTGAATGAGAGAAATGAGTGCCCTTCAGTCAATCTTGGAAGGGTATTCATGAGTGACCTTTTCTCATGAGCTAACAATCCTCTCAAAGGCCATACCTTCTCATATTGCCCATTGGGAGTCAGGATTTCAGCATATGAACTATAAGAAGACACAAAGATTCAGACAGGTTTACTCTATTTCTATCTTTGTTACTATGTGAATATAGCTAGCTGATGTCCTGTATTGGATGGAAGAAAGAACAGAATTAGTTTAGCCATTATGGATAACAATTTGAAAGCTTCCCAACATACTAAAAATAGAGCTATAGTATATGAGCTTGCAATCCCAATATTGGATTTAAAACTAAAAGAAAGGACACCAGTATATGTCAAAAAGGCATGAGCCCATGTTTATGGTAGCTCTGTTCACAACAGCCAACACATGGAATCAATGTAAGTGTCCAAGGACAGAAAAATGGTTCAAGAAAATGTGGAAAATATACACAATAGAGTACTTTCATCCTTAAAAAGAGTGAAATACTGTCATTTATATTAATGTGCATGGAAAGATTGGATTCAGTTTTAAGAAGGAGTAAAAATAACAGTTGACTCTATAGTTTTATCTTGTGAGAGAAAAAAAGGAGTTTCTCTCATATCATATGTCTCTTTATCATCGAGAAACACAATAGAGAAATATTTTCTTTTCAAAGAAATTTTCACATTAGTATTTCGGCATAGAAAGATTTTTAAAGATGGACATTTGTTCAGTTATATTATCAAGGGAAAAGGGAAAAAAAGGAAATCCAGCCCAAAAAATTCAATCAAGAGTAGTGCTCTTTTTGCAAAGCAGGTGATATTGACTGTTTAAAATGATCATGGAGTGCATTATACTTAGGGGCTTGTGATCTACTCTGGGAATTACTGATAGATAAGTGGACTGTACACATTGTAGGCTGTGCTTTACACTAAGCAAGTTGTTGATTAGTACCTCAAAAATGTTGTCAGTGTTGGTTGTTCATTTAGTTTTCTTAGGGTGTTTTAAAAATTTGGGGCCCCTAAAACATGAGATTATAATAAGTAAAGGTTAGCTTGTCTGGATGGAGTCAAAATATTGGTATTTGTAAAAACTACTTTGATATTTCCAAGTGAGGGAAGGAGAGAACTGATTATTACTTCTTTTTTTAAATTAATAGAAAATTGTGTCCCCTTGAACTGTTTGCTTAGGTGACAGTAGTAATTACATTATGCTAGAAAGGGGTCTGAGGTACCTCACTGTCACATTGTTTCTTGATTGACTAAATCAAATTATACCTTCATTTTCATCTAAGCACCAATGATATACTGCTTAACTGGCTGCATCCCAACCTTGATGTTTATCCTGTTGTAACTTTGCTAGGGTTTTCCATACAAGTGACATATATTGCAAGTTGTAGTTTTTATAAATTTCATTTTAAATCATAATCTCAAGGGAAATGTTAACTATTATTGTTAATTTTTAATGAAAGAAAATATTAGATTGTATCAAAATCACATGCAAAACAAAACCTGGCCAAATAGTAGGTTGATGCTTAGAGATTAGGCTACAGAATCCTTTGCTCTCCATTCTGCTGCTACGTCACTGAGACATGCTGCTAGCCTATGGCTTTTATGCCAGCTGCAGCCTTTGGATTAATCCTTAACCTTAGTTCTTTAAGGCTTAATGAACTGCAACATACCAATTCCCTTACGTCCTGTTTCCCATAGCGATGGGTTAGTTTTTCCTTTATCATTTCTGCTGGTATCATCAGTATCAAATGGGGTCAATAAATGCATCAGCATTTGGACAGTTCATGTCCCGTTGGTCAGCTAGTGCCCACATGCTGAGAATCAAGTGGTGCAATACTCCATGGACGTCCCCAAGACATCAGGATTAGGCTGCAATGACACGTTTCTCCGATGGAGTGAAACAGTAATTTTTAATTTGCTACATTCCATTGTTGAGTTGTTCAGTCATTTCATAGAGACTTCTGGTAACAATTAATACAGCCATAAAAAGAGGGAAAATAACATGGGAAAACATGCACACAAATTGAAAGCAGATATCTGAATGCTGTTATTCCACAAACTTAGATGAACCACATGTCTGTCTGGAAACTTGTAACTAGCATTCATCAGGGATGTTATCATATAAAGTGTGGTAGAGAAATCATAATGAAGTTTCTTTGTACATTCTGGAACTAACATCTATGTGCAGATAATTAAGAGAACAATAAAAAACAAAATGAACATACACGGAGGAAGGTAGGAAGAAAGTGAACATCATCCAAAAGGGTCATACTGTGGAAATCTTGGGGGAAATAAAGCTTTATGTGATGCTGGCAAACAGCACTGCTGCTGGAACCAGAAGTTAAAGTCCGTTAGCTTGGAAATGCTTTCAGTTAATAAGGATAGGTGGGTGGAATTAAACACACACTCCCATTGTTGCAGTCATATTATGTTCCTTATTTCCATACACTGTCCTGGAAATAGTTTTACAAATCCTTTTATAAAAATGTTTTCAAATGGTAGCTTCAATTGATATTGAAATAAGCTTTCTTCCTATGGCTTATGGTGGAATTGTTTTAAAATTATAAAGGTTTTGATATGTATCAGAACACCCCAGTGTACTTCAAGAGACCAAACCTCGGTTTTTGATTCAAAATAAAACTTTAGAAAACTACAGCGGTTACTCATTAGTGATGAGTACAATAAGCAGTATCTTTACAAACTAAATACCTTCCTGTTTTATGTATATGTGTTGAAATATTATTTGCAATCATACATGTAAAGCTAGATATGATATAAATGATTTAAGTGTTTTGTTTATGTACTTCACAGTATATTGCAGCAGGCTTTGGGAAAAAGCAAGTCTCAGATTTCAGGCACAATTAAGAACACATGTAGATTTCAGTGTACAACTCACTGTACTTTGCTTTCTTTATAACAAGCTAAATTTTAAAATCAATATGTTTATATTATCCGTCTTTTGTGCATATAAGTAAATGTTTTTCATGTCTGTGTGTATATGGCGGCATGTGGTGGGGGAAGGGGGGTTCAGATACGTTTTAAGGAGTCCTTGATAAGTCTAAAAAGTAGATCAAATAAAACTAAAATATATGATGATTTTTATAGATGATTTTAAAAGAAAATTATAAAACTTCAGCACAGTGGAATTTCTGAACACAGTTTATAAATACTCCCTCAAAAATGTGAGAGACAGAGAAAACTGACTAAACTTACTGAATAATACAGGCACACAGATTCCTGTCACAAATTTCTTTAAAACAGTTCCCATGTTCACTTATTTTTGAGATATTGTTAAAAAATGAATAATAATAATAACAATAGTTGCAGTAGTGGAATGATAGTAAATGAAAATCGTAACATAAACATTTAGATCTCTTTCAGTAAAGAACCCAATCAAAAAAGTCAACTAAACAAAACAAATTTAAATCAAACATATTACCCCTGTAATAAATAATTCTTCCTTGGTCTTTGTTCTAAACTGTCTGATTATTCATAAAAAGCTATTTTCTATATCATCATAAGTACACTTGTCACTTACCAACACATCTTACTTGACATAAAACGAAAGTTTCAGTGTACTGGGACACACAGTGAACCTCCACATATACATATTAGCAGAATATCTTCTTATGTCTTTCTGAATAAAATTTCAGGATGTTAGAAATTAAAAGACCATAAAATAATTTGAGTTAGTCAAGAAGAAGAGTTAGTATCCATAGAAGAACTTGACAGAAGCAACGGTACTGCTTCCTGTAAACCCTGTGCTACAGTTGTTCCTCACCCTCCTTCCGGGAGAACTGGATGATCTTCTTGCACCTATTATTTGTCAGGATTGGTAATTCTAGAGGGAAGAAAGTAAAGCTTCACCAATGGCAACTCTGTGACAAAAATAAAGTGTTTTTAGTCCATGTGAGGTACATGTTCTTTATTCCTCATGTTTATATCACACTACTTAGTACTGCTCCCCAGCAAATATTCTTTGGAATATAAATTCTTTCAAACTTCCAGATATTAAAAGTCCCATAAATCCTTGATATTTTAAAAATGCATTATTTGTTTGACTCAAAAGCCTTCAGTGTGAATTTCAGAAATAAACAAATGTTTGTTGTGTGTGTGTGCGTGTGGGGGGGGGAGGAAGAGAGAGAGAGACAGAGACAGACACAGAGACAGAGAATGAGAGAGAATGAGAACACAGAACATAGGCTATTTAGGGCACAGTGAACACAGTGAAGAGATCCCTTGGAGGATATCATACATTATGAGGATTGCACATTGTTCCATCTATGTAGAACAGTCCTTTGTTTCTGATATAAAAAATCCCTTACATTCTCACTATTCAGTATTTGCATCATCATGATATAGGGGAATGAAACTCCCGATCTACTATGTCCAGTACGAGCTCGTGTTCTCTAAAATTGAAGAATGAATTTTAAGAACAATGGAGATTAAGAGTAAAATATATTTACTGAGAGAAAGAAAGCTTCTGTGTAAAGAGAGACAGAGGGGTCCTGGGGGGGTTGCCAAGGACTCTGACTTTTCCAGGGACTTTCTTAGAGTAAAACCATGGGTTCAAGGTGGGGGAAGACTGGGAGCTCACAAGGCAGATGGACATAAGGTGGGACATAACTATAGTTAGCTAATAAGAATTGATTACATTAGGGACAAATGGGAAAGTGAGGCAGGTAGAAAGCCGGCATTCTTACAGTGAAGTGACTCTTTCCTAGGGGGGATGGGTACCCTATTTAGGGTATCAATCCTCAGGATATGGGTACATTTGTTTGGCCTTTTGTCTTGAGGCCTGGTCCACAGCAGGAGGCCTCAGCTTCCCAGGCAGTTCCCAGCCTGGTGTCTACACTGGCTCCACTGAGGACCTATGTCACTGCCTGTAATAATTTTAACTAACTAACTTAGCTGCCTACAACAATCAGAAACTGTAATATAACAAAGTCACCTATAAATAGTTTTCTGCATTTCTTTTTACTTACTTGGTCACAGGACTGCCTGCCTTGTGGCTTGAACGTTCACATGTTATAATAAAAAAATATAAAAAAGAAAAAGTTGCTAATTCTCTATATTAACTATATTATATATTTTATATGTGACCTAATAACATTTCTCCTCATTTAAAGCAATCTAGGTATGTCAGGTATGTTATACCTGCTGTATTACTTGACATTTCCTTTGGTGGACACAATACCTGACATTTATAACTTACTGGGAGAAAGTGAAGGTTCCACCTTTATGGTCTTGCTGATTAGAATCCATATATCCTTTCTTGGGATTGCTCCATTCAGGACTGCAGATTTCCTCAGCAAGCTTTTCTAATTCCTAGTCTCTCCACTTTCTGGGATCTCCACTGTCTTTGGCTTCACTCTTACACCTTTATGATTTTCCCTGTCAGCATCTCCTTGCCTGGTTTCCTTTGAAATCTGGGTGGAAGTCTCTATAGTACCCCAAATCTTGCATTCTGATCCAGTAAAATCAGCATCACACAGATAATACCAAAGTCTGTTGTCAGTGGGAGGCATAGCCAGGTCTCCTGGGACCATGGATTTAATAGCCTCTGAGTGTCTGGTGGCTGAGAAAAGTGAAATGAATTACAGGGAACCAATTCCCTCATGGAACCTTCTTTTAGTAGGGAACCCAAGGGCTTTCTTTTCAAATGCACAGTTTATCTGTTAGTAGCATTCAACTGTGGTGGATGGAGCCTTTGTGATTCCTGAGATGCCCTCAAAATATACTCACTTATACTTGTGGTTTCTTCTGGGCCAATATTTAAAATTTTTCAAATTTCTCTGCTCTCCTATTTGTATGTTTGTCATTATAAATCTAGCCAAAAGCAGCCACCAGTACCCACGCCACAGACTGAACGTTGGGATGCCTTGAATTTTCCTTCATCAGTTTAATTAGTCCACTGCCCTTAATCTCAGTCTCCTGCAATATCTCAAGACATAAGTAAAATGCAAACAAATTTTCTGCCAGAGCATGACACAGATGACCTCTAATACAAATGTCAATGGGAGTCTTTATTCTCAGTTGAAACCTCCTGAGCTCAGCCTATTCTGCCCACATTCCTATCAGCAAGCCTGAGAGCTCTGACAAGAAGCACTCATCAAGTTTTTGTGCAAAATTCTAGGGCTTGTCTAGGTTACATCTCTAAACCTGTCCAAATTCCTGCTGCAAAACAGTTGCAAAGGGGCTAGGGATATAGCTCAGTGGCACAGTGACCGCCTGGCAAGTATGAGGTCGTGAGTTGGATTCCCAGCACAAAAACAAAACAAAACCACAACTACAACAACAAACAGTTGTAAAAGCTTCTAATTCATATAGTCAGGGACAGTCATAGTTCAACCTCAGTTTTCTGGTGCTAATTTTTTATATTAGTCATCATTCCTATTGTTGGGCAAAATATCTGACACTCAGAATTTAAAGGCGGAAAGATTTAATTGGTCAAAGTTCATAATCTATTATGAACTGACTCCAAGGAAGGAGCATGTGACAAAAAGGAAAGGTGGAGCCAAGCTGCTCAGTCCAAGATGACTGGGGAAGATGCTAGGGGAATGGTGTGGAGAAGAGCAGGTGAGGGATCACATAGATTTCCCACTGTCACGCTTCCTGATCCACCAGGCATGCCCAGGAGCACTCTCTAGTAATCTCTAGTTATATATGCTAATAGAGTCTCACAACTGTTGAATTAGCTTTATCTACCAGGACACATAGATTTCCCACTGTCACGCTTCCTGATCCACCAGGCATGCCCAGGAGCACTCTCTAGTAATCTCTAGTTATATATGCTAATAGAGTCTCACAACTGTTGAATTAGCTTTATCTACCAGGACAACTTGTACATTGCAAAAATGCAGTGTTTATTAATTAAAAATACAGTATTCCAACAAGTCATGTTTTGTTGGGCTGATATCATCTCAAGATACGTTCAAACAGATCACACTCATAATTGCCTTCAGGACAAAACAATTAAGTAATAAATCAGTTCTGATGATGGTTTACACAAAGAAAAAATGGTAAATACAACTTTATTTATATTTCATAACTGATCCAACCTTGGAATCTGATGTTATTATAAACAAAATTTAAGAACCATTCTGTTCCTGAAAAGTGCCCCAGACACATCCAATGCTGTATAGAAATATAAACAAGTAAGTTCAGAATTGAAACGATTTACTTTAATTTCCGAGGTATTCTCATCTGAAAATAATTCTGTAGAGATTGAGTGAAAAAAATTTAAATCTCATCAAATCAAATTTTGAGGTTTGTAATTTAAGTGCTTCTCCTAGTATATCATCAGCTGTGTTCTCCTTTTAAATCACTGGTAGTGCAGGGGATATGGAATAGGAATATAATATAATTCCTTCTCTTGCTAAATCCTCTAATCTAGCAAAAAGAAGAATGTAAATAATGTTATGACACTGTGATGCATTCTTCTAAGGAGGTAGTGAAAAATACCCTGAAAGCATTGAAAAGGTTAACAAAGTAGGTTGCTTAGTTGATCATCAAGATACAGTTATTCTTACAGGCAGGGATGTTGGTAGGACCAGCAAGTCCATTCATAAAGAAATTATTCTTCAAAGGCATATGAAATTACATAGCTAGACAAGAAAGAGGAATAAGAAAGGTAAGAAAAATGATTAAAAGTAAGCATGTTGATAAAACATTGAGTCGGATTTGAATAAACCATGCATTTGTACAAAGGAGTTTGTACTTCTCCTAATGCATGGTATAAGGTTTTAAGAAATAATGATCATAATCGTGATCATTAGAACATATAAAACTTGAGATAGAGAGTTAGTAGTAGAGGGCTAGACCCATCAGTATTGATCAACTTAGAAACTTTATTCTTGTTTTAATATAGAGGACCCAATTTTAGAAGAAACTCAGTAGCAGACTATCAAATTTGCACTGATGAAATGTGAAAGTAGAAGATCGTCAGACTCTTTGGAAGGCTGTGTCTGCCTTGCACATGGTAAAATACATACGGGCAAAATAGGGAATGTTTCTGATTCCTCATGGCTCATTACAATGAGATGAAAATGGATGAGGCTCACATTTTCAGCTCCACATCTGTAATACAGAAATGTCAATGGGTTTTGGAAATTCGAATGACAAAATCTTACTCTCCTGTGTACTTCTAAAGGAGATACAATGGATAGTAAAAGCATGTACATATGGTGATCCAGTTTTAAAATCCAGAAAAATAATTCCAGATCTAATGCAGTGATATTGTTGTCTACAGTTCTGTGTAGATAGTCTCCTTACTGTCGTGGCATTAGAGGACAAATTTCCTCATGTAAAATTATATATATCATATATCATCACTCAAAAATAAAACTGCTCTGGTCACTTATTTATGGGATGTATTTAATAGGAGTTGAATAAATCAAACAGTTTAAGAAAAATGAACTAAATTGTAGCCTGATAATTTGAATTATTTTCTTTCACACAGAAGATAGTTTAGTCCTGAACATGATTTACTTCTGTTTACTATTTAATTTTTGTGTATAATAGTTCATGTAATATTATATATATATATTATATTCCACATTTTGTTTTACATGAAAATTAAGACAGAAATAAAGTCTATGGTTTCCTGTAGTGTAGGGGTAAACTGTAAGTTCTATCTTTGTTTTGATTTAAACAGTTCTGTGTACAATAACATGTACTTATCATTTCTTTTTCTAATTATGCTATATATATCATAATTTTGTGGGGGGATAAATAAAATGATATATTTAAATTCTATATAAATGAATGATTGTGCATAAGATGCTATTATTATTATCATGTTGTAGAAAATAAGGGTGAAATACATTTAATATATTTCTGTCTGTATCTATGTATATAAATATCTTTTAAAATTCATTTTAAATTATGCAAATATCTTAATTCCAAGTTAAAAATTAAAACAAATACCACTTTGATTTTTACAGTTTTGCTCTTTCATATGAGTGAAGAGTTTAATTTCATTCCAAATACATAAGCTATGTGATAGGTGCCTGGTTAGTTCGATTGCTTTAAAAAAGAAAAAGTCCATTCAAGTCATACTTTTTCCTAATTCTCACTCTTAGTGGTGGCTTACTTAGGTTTCTTTATAAGCTATGGCTTCCTCAGAGGATTAACTATGGGCAAGAAAGAAATCTCCACTCCCTTGGAATAATCAGCTGAATTTTCCTGGGATAGGAAAACAGGAGTGAAACAAAGATTTGAGTATTTTCAAGAACGGAGTTAGACCTGAGGACCCTTGTCTGCTTGCACTAAGAGATTTGAAACAAAAAGGTACCCACTTACCTTAAGAAGTACAAAGTTTACTTAAGAGCCCCTGATTTCTTTAGAATATGATCCGAGTCTTGGCAGTGAACAGAAACACGTGATTTTGCAACATGTGTCCACATGTGGTTCACGAACTCCACATGTGCTCTTTCAATGGGTCCTGTGACCTTACTGTGGATCACATGTGTTTTACATATGTTTTGTATGGTTCACATCTGTTTTAAACATTTTTCCCTGACAGTAGACACCCTTGTTATATTACCATTTGCTATAATAATTAAATTCAAGGAACTTAACTTGAGAGGATTTGTGGGGGAGGGTGTTTGTTAGTTTTGATTTATATTTGGTGGTGTATTGAGTGATATCTATTATAACTGCTTATCGTTTCTCTTTGTAGGAATTCTGTTGCTGCCTTTAACCTCACTGAAGCCAGACTAATCCAGAGATGTTCTTAAATTCCTGTGACTCATATGAAGGTTATCATTTTAGAAGAGACTTTGAAAATCTCTGGATTTAAAGCACAAAAATAAATAAATAAATAAACACATTTCCAAGAGGAAAGATTTCTTTTAATTTCATACTGCAGGCACACAGTGAAAAGTGTTTAAAGACACCCAACAAATATCATGACATTAATCATGTCCCAAATCAAATTTGAAGAAAACTTATAGATCACTTTCATAAAAGCAGATATAAAATTAATTTGGACACCTGCCTGTTTCACTTATATTAGCAGAAATAAAATTCACTGAAATTTAATGAATTATTTTGTTGTAGTGTACTAATTATCTTCTATCACCCTCAGGAAGTATCTTCTTACTCTCATAGTTTTATCTGAATACATGGTACCTATTAAACATGGGAGAAATCTTTTTTATTAATTACAGAATGTATGTTTTCATCCATCATTAAAGAACATTCTAAAATTAGTCTTGCCCTAATACCACATTTAATGAAGTCCAAGAAGCAGTGACTCTATTCTGCATCATTTCTTGGTATGTGGATATAATGCTCATTAGTGTTAATAATACTCGGTAGTCAGTGAAGCATATCAGATTGTAGCTACCTTATCCATACACTGCATAGAAATGTGTTACCCTTTAGCCAACAAGTTACCTAATGCTCAGTTGGCCAAATGTTGAAAGAGATTTGGTGCTGTAGGCCATTAAGTCCACAGTCTGCCCCTGAGGACCATACAGTCATAAATAAGCATTTTAAAAGAATCTCAGCCTTTAATGAAGAACAGAGGAATTTTCAATCAGTAATCAGAAACAGCTCTAGAAATACAGGGAAACTAGTATGCATATTTTGATTCGGTGCACAGAACATGTATTGTATTTCAGACATTCCAAAGGATGGCTCTCATTGTATTGGTGAATATGTAGTAGATTTTGAGCATTTGAAGAATTTAGAGGCAGCATTCAAGAGTATAAGTAGGAACTCTGTTTGAAATGATTATGTTTAATTAAATTAATGTTCAATTAATGTCAGAAGGTAATGAGAGTAGGAACAGGTACAGAAAGAAAATATATGAGCTACAAAGTGAAACAATTTTAATCCTTATACCCACTGCATGCATATATATATATATGAAACTTTTAAATAAAAAATGCTTTCATCTTATAGTACATTTGGATAAATGTATTAATGCAGCCTCCAAAATCATCCCAGATAATGAATCCTCAGGAGTAAATACAATTCCATTTTCCTGTTGTAAAACATAGTTAGAACACATCGGAAAGGCATTATAGGAAGGGTAGGTCAGAGAGGGAAAGTGAGAACTGGTAATGAATGGAGGGTGGAACTTACACTGAGACAGATGGAATAGACATGATTTAAAATGCTTCCTTTCGTCCGCAGGATTGGATAGTCAAAACTAGTCAACTATTTTGTTTTCTCTTGTTTTTTTTTTTTTTTTTTTTTCTATTTAGAGTCAATAATCACCCCATACATCTTGCTGGGTATAAGATTGAAGTTCAGCAAGGTGTTCATCCAGAGAAAGTATGTAAGGCAAATAATGGCTAAATGCATGGGAGTGACCAAAAAAAAAAAAAAAAAGGGAAGCAGAAATTGGTCAGAAAATCCCTTAGATTCATGCCATGTATCTTGATTACAGAGGTGGCCACTTTTTTCCAACCTCATTAAAAATAAATTCTATCTCCTCAGAAATCCAAGTTATTAAGTTCTTAACATCTCTTTCTTAAATTTATGAACCCTTGTTCACCCTGACCCTGCTGGTTCTGCTCTGAAATTCTATAAACACAGAATCCTAATTCTTTTTCCATTTTCATTGTCGCTTCCCATGTCTGCAGCCTATCATTTCCCATCAAGATAATGGGAATAATCTAACTGTATTATCACATGTCCTCTTATAATCTACATGCAATGCAGCAAAAGTTTTGTTGTTGTTTTGTCTCACCATAGTTAGCCGGGCCGCTTCTCTGCTTGACCTCTTCAGTGGCTTTATCAGGCCATGACTTACAAGTCACGTTGTTTTCAAAGATCAGTATGATGCTGTCTCCTGTAGCCTCCTCATCATTTTCCTTCCCTCACATTGTACCAGGCACTATGGATTCTGTAGTGTACTAAACACACATAAAATCGGCTAAAGAGTATTTATACTTTCTGGGGTGTTTTCCTCTACACATTAATCATCCTGAATTAGTGGCTTTCTTCTATAGGTTTCTGTCCAACTGTCAACTTACTGAATAACTCTCAATCTATAGCTCTATATTATTTTTTTTCCATTGTATGAATCTTAATCAATACAGCATTCATAGGTACTCAATTTCTAGATTTTTTTTTTCTTTTTTTTTAGTACCGGGGATTGAACTCACAACCTCGCGCTTGCCAGGTAGGTGCTTATGCCGCTGAGCTAAATCCCCGGCAATTTCTAGAATTCTAAGAGGCACATAATACTTGTCCAATACCCATTTTTTGGGTGAATTAATTTATTTTTCATTATGAGTAAAAAAATATAGGTGAAAATATTGCCAAGTGTTACTGCATTGCAGAAAGCTATAGAGTAAGGGGAGATGGTAAATAGGTAAAGAGTCTGTAAAGGGAATTAAGAAGGTCTCTCAGGACTCCACAGAGCCTGATGCTAGACACTACATGGAAATATAGACATCAGACATATATCACGGTGCTAGCCAGTTTTCCCAAGCACACAGTGGGTTCTGCTCTATGAAGTAAAGCACACTGTCATTCCCTTTTCAATAATGGTAATATTCAGGTAAAGACTAGTAACTTGTTCTGGTCTTTCAGTGAGAAAGTATCCAATATTTTTTTTTATTGGTACCAGGGATCAAATTCAGGACCATGCACTTGCAAGGCAGGTGCTTATGCCGCTGAGCTAAATCCCCAGCCTGAAAGTATCCAATATTGAGTCCAAACTAAGGCAAGCTGTCCCAGGATGTTTCCTCTTACATTCTAGAATGTATTACCTTCAGTGTTATGGTCCAGAGGGCCTACACATGTCTCAGTCCTGATTAATGAAACTGCTGAGCTTTCAAACCCAAGTATTGAATTATGAAATTATTGTGACTCCATCTGGTTCAAGATTCTGTAACCCTGTGTAATTCACAATAGATGAAGGGATATCTCCTGTATGTTTTGCATCTATAAACTCAACACATACTAACCTATGGATAGTCAAATTTAGCAATGCATTATTTTTAATAAATATCACTATAAATTATTCTATAAACCTAATGATTTTTATTGAAACCATCTATTGTATAGTAAGACCAGTCCAGTTTTTCATGTGTGATTTTAACCAACTTCCAGCTAGAACTGTTTCATGTAAATGACCACCAGGATTTATGTCTGTCTTATAAGCCCAATAGAATATTGCATAGAATTAAGGCTGCTGAATATTTATGGGAAAGCGTAAGTTTTCTATTAATATAGTATTAATATGCTATCCAGTTTGCACTTATATACGTACATAATTTTGGGTGATTACTGTAAATACAGAGGCATAACAGACTGTCACTTGCATTTTTCACCTCAAATATTTGGATTCACTCATGTGGATCAACAACACAGTTGATACTGAAACTTTACTTCTTTTCTCTGGAAAAATATATTTGTTGAGACAAAGGTCCCTGCATTTAATTTAAGAAAATAAAATTATCTTTAATTTTAGTCTGTATTTCTTGACTTCGAGAGATACAAGAAACTGAGGGATTATAGTGCAATAAAATCAATTTTCCATATTACTAAATCAAGATGTAGCAATGTCCTGTGGCTATGCGAAAGGTTTACTCTTATTGAATAACATCGAGAATGTAATGTTTGTATTGCTTTCTTGTCTCTGTGCAACAGAGAGAGCAGATACATGGATCTATCTTAAATAACTGAGCTGCAGGCTTTCCAGATACATATGGCTCCCTGATGTCCTTTGTGTCACTATTATTGTGTTATATTGCTCCTGACTCTTTTTTTATTCTTTGATTTTTCCCTGTCTCTATACTTTTAAAATGAAATATTGACATTTTAATGACTGTGTATAATGATAGTATCTTATGAATTTCAATGTAAATATTTATGTAGATAGGTAGATATATAGGTAGAAAGAAACATCTTATTTGTCCTACGATATTGGCACATCTTTAATGTCAAAATTAAGAATTGACATGTTTGGTGAGAGGTGAGGTTCAAGAGAAAAGATGAGTACTGTTTTCTTTTCACATTAAAAGTGGAGAAATCCAGACTTTCTCCTTATTTTATTGACAATTCATTTCCCATTAGTTCAAGGCAGATTCTTTACTTTTTGCATTTGTTAGCTCTGCTTTTGTGCTGTTCTCATAGAAAACACTTCTATTGGCTTTCTTCTTGGATTGAAAACTAAGTTTAAAACAAAACCTGAAAAAAGTAGTGAGTAGAGCCATTTATACGCCATATGCTACAGTGTATTAGTGATATTCTGAGCTCTTCTGTTTTAAGAAACATAAGCTCTTAATGCTAAGATTGTTACTGTGTTAACAAGAACTAGTCTGTGAACTCAAACTCCACAGCTGTATGAAACATCTTTTTATTTATTTCTTGGTTTAACAATTTTATTGCAGCCAAGACATCTATCTTTTATGATCATTCATTTTGAATACATAGTTGGGTTAGGTCTTATTACTCACTTTGGTTTAATAAACAGAGAAATGAAAATTGAGCAGCTGAATGAAGCCCTTAAACTCCCATTTTCCTGTTACTTGACTCAGCCACCTGGCTGACTACAAAGAGGCCTTGGCCTGTGTCGCAGATGCATTGTTGTGGAGATTAAATAACAAATAGCTGCAAGTGATTTTGAAGGGCAACTTTGGATGACTTTTGGGTGTTTCTTTACCCTGGTTGCCCTCTGAGAGGCCTGAAAATACTCACAATGCACTTGCACTATGGCATTAGACTTGCCTGTGACACAAAACCGCTATACTTTATTCTGATTATACTAGGAGCTTAAGATTAAAAAAAAAATACCTAAACATCTGAATTTTAGTCCAAATAACAACTGATCTTTTAATTTTAAACTTTTCTTATGTTTATTTTTGACAGTGAAAAGAATTAGAGAAAGTAAAAGACTTTATTTTTTAGCTTTACATTTTATGCTCAGTTAGATTACCTGTTCACCCTAAGGTTTTATTGTGATTCAATTAAGATAAATATGTGTTTTGTTAATTACCCTAAAAATTTTCATGTACATTTTGTAGGGTTTTGTCAGCAGATCACATCGCTTGTTACTACAGCTGTGAAAGGAAATAGGGTGCCATTGATGGTAAATATGAGCCATTGTTTGAAAAACACTGCTTTAGTATTTATTTCTTAAATTTATATAAATCCCATTTTAATATTAATATTAGTTTCCATATCTTTAATTGGGAGAAAAAATTGTTAACAGGAATATATTCCTTTGATTCAAATAGAATTGCTATACTTACTCTTGAAGATTCCCTTTCATTCTCAGTGCTATCAGACCAAGTGCTCATTTATCTCACACCTGGGCTCTTCATGTCCTCTCAGCAGTCTCCATCACTTGGTCTTCTCTCACCTAACTTACATGGCCGTCCCCATTTTGTACAGGTTAAAGTTCACACTATACAGTCATGCAGTGGCATCACTTTGAAAACTCCCTGTGGCTTATCTATCTGTTCACTTTTATTTTATTGCCTTAATTTTCATATATGAGATTTACTCAAGCTAAATTATTTTGTTAATTATTTCTTGCTCCTTAATATATAACATTCTTTGTTAAGCAATCTGTGTAAGGTCTTGTCTTGTATGCCTATGATGATTGAAAGAATTTGAATGTAACAGCCTCCCTTCCTTCTTCACCTTGAAGAATGTTTTTTTTTTTTCCAGCCAGGAGATTCTAGTCTGCAGCCTTCTAAGGCTCATTTGAAATTTTTCATGGAAAGTAGTAGTAGAAGTACTGTGTGTGTGTGTGTGTGTGTGTGTATGTGTGTGTGTGTGTGTGCTTTAAACTATTTAACTCAAATGGACTTCCATTTATTTACCTTAAGTGACTTCCATTTTATTTTGATACATCTTTTCCCTATGGTGATTTACAAGATCCTCCAGTCAATATAAATATTTCATACATGTTTGGCCATTTGGGTATACTCCTATACAATATCTCAGCAATATTTTTTAGCAAGAAAAACACTGAAGAGTAAAGACTCAACTAGGTAGAATGAAAATCTGCTCCAAATATTTGTTCTTGAGGTAAGCACCTTACAGCTCTTCAATTAAGAAAACCATCCTTACAACACAAGGTGATTTTTTATTTTTCAGTGGGGGCTAGAACACTTAGCCGCCAATGGGATACTGAATGGCAGAGCTACATGCCCAGTTTATGTGATGAAGTCATAGGGAATAGGTTCCAACAACTTAGACTCCTTCCCATTGGTTCTCACAAAATGTGCTTCTCTGGGCAGGGCAGACTGTTGTTTTAGTTGAACTCCAGTATATTTTCTCTTTGATTTCCCTCTTTTTCTGATCATTTTCCTTGACATATTTCAGGAAGTATCGCAACTCTTTGAGTGTTTAATATGCTCAATATGCACATTAATCCTCTTGGCAACTTGCTTGTTTACAGCAATGCCAATAACCTGTTGGGTAACATTGTAGACTCTTCCTGTTTTGCCATGGTAACATTTGTGTGGCATTCCTTTTTGCCTAGTACCCATTCCCTCGATGTCTACAATAACACCCTGTTTGTAACTTCACATATACGTGGCCAAAGGAACAACCCATGTATTCTAAAATGCCTAGAGAACTTGTATTGGGTTCCTCTCCTCTTTCTCTTTGTGTTCATCATTTTGACAAATAACTGGAAGATAGTGGTTCTGGCTAAAAGGAAGAAAAAATAGTAGTCTTAATATTCAGTTCCTTTTCCACATGTACACACTTTATATACATATGTATACACTTTATATACATAGGTTTTATGTATATGTGTATATATATATATATATATATTCAATAAGTTTAAGTTTGCTGTATCCATAGAATAATATACCATATGTTTATTTGTGGCTAGTATAGAGTCTTTGCCACATATTTCATATATTTGATCTTAAAATTATTTATTGGACCCCAACAATGGTTACCATAATGTATTACCAGAGTTCAAAACCAGATAACAGGAAATGAACAATGGCTACTATAATGCCTCATTTTCTTCAAATTATCTTGTGAACTCCCATGATGCTTTCATTCTTTTTTTTTTTGATTGGTTTTATACTATTTTGTTTTGTTTGATTGTATTTTGTGGGAAGGTGTAGATAGCTACTTCAAAGAAAACAGACATTATGGCAGCCACTATTGATGTCCTGTTGTCTTGTTGTGAAGTCCTGTGTTACTTGCATTGTTCTGTTCTAATTTTCTTTATTCTATTTTGTTTTGTTTTATTCTATTTAAAATTTTTAAAAAATTATTTACTGGTAGAAAACATAGAGCAGGAAAACAATGTGTTTTAAGTAACAGATAAGTGCAAATCCTATTTGTGCCATTTCTGGCTGTGTCCTTAGGCAATTTATTTAATCCTTCTTAGTGTTTTTCCTCATCTTATAATGGGGATGATAATAACTACTGCACAGAAAGCATTGAGTGCTAAATATTTAATCACCTTTCCTCTTAATGATGAAGAGGTACTAAAATTAAAACTTGTGACTATATCTCTGCATAATGATTTTTTTTTTTTGGTCAAAGAAAGATTATAGAAGAATGAAAACCCATTACTGCTAGAATAAAACTAGTCTTTCTGATTTTTGTACATTTAACCTTTTCATACACATGTCTGTGTTATGGAACATTTTCCTTGGACTAAAGTTATTTTTTTACTTGAGAAGGTCTGGTTTTGATATTTGGAAGTAAATAAAAGAATGAAATTTCTACTTGCAAGCTTCATTAAACATAGTTTTCACAAGGCCACAGATTTGTCTATTTTAATTATAATTGCCTGGTAACAAACCTCATAACAGCATACTAATGAGTTTAAATATTCTTTGTCTCAGTGGACCTGTCTGCACTACAAACTGCTAATGTTACCCAAAAGGAAGTGGTTCCACCTATCTAAGTCATGGAGCCTCATGTCTCCCTTGGATGCAGGAACTCAATCAATCAGCTGTTAGAAAATGTCATCCCTCAAATGTTGGGGTCTCAACATAAAACTGTCACCATAGGAAGTTAAGGTGCCAATCATTTAAACAGAGAACTTCCATGGTGGTTAATTCTCCAAACCAGCTAAGTATCCTGGGCTTCAGTCAGAAATAATATCAAGGAAAAATACAAGAACAACATTTTGTGATTTAGATGTAATGAAAAATTAGCAGCTGGTTGAGCATAAACAGTAATTGTATTTGTTATTTGATGTTTTCCCATTTTAATATCTTGAAAAAATGTGGGGTTTTTTGCCTTTGGAAATATGGACTTAATTAAAAACAATTAAATAATAAACACCCAGCCCAGTGAGAGATCCTGCATCAATTGATGGATGTGATTCCACTCTGAGCACACAGCCCTGTTTCTGCCTCAGTTGAACTTGAGCTTGGTGCACCCTGCCTCTCAAGTATTGCTCTTTCGGTTTCCTTTGAAAGACTATGAAGTGATCCTGCTGAGGTAAGCTTCAAATTACAGATGCCCAAGCAGAAACACGTACCATTACAAGGTAATGAAAAGCAGATTTTAGCATTCAGGAAAAAAAGTGTGTATTCAGAAATATTAAAGATCTTTTTGTGGAAAAGGCATCTTTTTAACTGAGTCCCTGCAGGAAACAAGTTTCCCCTTGGGTGTTATGTAACATAAGCATGGTTCAAACTTTAAGATAGGGTTCATGCAATTTAATGGGGAAAAGCAACAAACTCAAGAGCTCCAGACTTGAACTTGAAAGAAATACAGATGGAAAAAATATACACTGATCAAAATTTATACAGCATTGCTCTGATCAGGAAATAAATTCATCAAAAGAATTGATTTACAAAGTATTTATAATTCAATAATTTAAAATATTCTTTGCTCCCTATGTTGTCTTTTGATGCTTCGTTGCATGATAGATGGAAGGTAGAATACTACACTTTATAAATTCTGACAGTTTACTTATTTCATAATTATGTGTGTAGAGGATAATGCACTGCTCTGTAGAGTATACCAGGTTTTAATTCACTTAAGTGATTTATCAATATATAAATTGAAAAAATATATGTTCATCTGTCTTTGGATCATCTCTTACTATTATTATGGCTAGCAATGATAACCATAATGCTGTACACACTGCTTATAATTAAACCATCTTTTTCTTTTCATTTGTAAAGTCTTGAAGGCTTACAATACTCATTTCCAAACGTACAGCTATCAACACTAAGGTACCAAAAAGACATTAAAACTACATTCTTTTATGCATTTATCTAAGTAGAAAGCTGTTTCCACTGATGTGAGTAAAATAAAATCATGAGTTTATTCTTCATGACTCTTCCCCCAATGAACTGTTTTTTATGTCATAAACTGTTAAACAGCATCACTTACATATAAAATTTTATAGTTAGTATTTAGATGTGATAATATTTTCTGATGAACAACATTCTACATTAAGTAAAATGCCAAAATATCCAACTTCTGGCAAAACAATTCCTCAACAGAAATCAAACCCAAAAGCTTTCAGTCAAAGAATCAGGGCCATTTTAATTTCTCCATTCAGCCGTTGGTACTGCACCATTAGAGTGAGAAAGCATATATCAAGTTAAATATGTACAGTTCAAGGCACAGACCTTGACCTCTGGATTTATGTGTGAACATTGCCTTCAAAGGGAGAAATTTTCAGTTGGGAAGCAAAGGAAGAAACATCTTTGTCTAACATTTACCTTTTCCCATTTCCAGTAACTCCCTGAGCATCTTCACCTCTTTTAGAGTTTGTCAACATCAAAAAACTCTGGAATTGTCTTTATTGTCATTTTTAAATCTCTCTCCTTATCTTTCTGTTTCCAAGTGAATGTGACTTTGACTGTAAGAATTTTTGCTAAAAATGACTGTAAGAATTATTGCTAATAATGTTTGCATGAGACATTGAAGAAACCAATGGCTTTCTACAGAGAGGCTAACAATCTTGTTTATGTTAGTGAAAGACCAGAGTCTTGTGTACAGTAACAGTATAACAGGGCTGGCAACTATCTGCTTCCTGTCTTTCTAGCTATAATGACTTCCTTTCTGTCTCAAACACAATAGTCTATTTTCTCTTTTTCTATTCCGTATGTTGTACATTCCATTCTACTCCACGAAGTATTTTTCATCTTCCTTTTTTCAAGAACAGCCTTAGGGGTTTTTCATATCTGAACTCCTCTATGAAATTAGCTTTAAAGATTTCAGACAAAACTTAAAAACCGGCAGGTAATAGATATACCATTCACATTGCAACTTTTTGTAACTAGACTGCGCATTTATCTGTGCAAATACATTTAATTAAATTATTTTTTGTATCATAGTTATATTTTTGAGACCTGAGAGTTATTTCTTTTCCATCGCTTATAGTATCTTTTTTTTTTTTTTTAATTGGTACCGGGGATCGAACTCACCACCGCCTGCTTGCAAGGCAGGCGCTTATGCCGCTGAGCTAAATCCCCAGCCCCTAGTGTCTTAGATAACATAGTTTACTATAGATTCACAAAGAGTCTTTCCTCACCGAAATACATTCTGCTTTTGAATAATGCGGAATCCATCTAAGATGATAAACAATCTATTCATATTGAGCAAGACCTGCTCTCCTTGATAGTAATGATAGGACTGTCAGTCATCTACCTCTTCCAGTTTGTCCAGTTTCATCCTGAACCTTCCTCTGTCCCTTTATGCTTTCTGATAAAGAACTGTGTTTTTCCCTTTGTACCTGCACAGAATTTTGCTCTTATTTATTTTTGAATCAGCCTGTCAACTCCATACCCTGTCATTTCCTCCTCATTCACCTATTAAATTCTGAATCATTTTTAATGCTTAAGTCAGGCATCACACCCTTGCCCGAAGACACACACAAACACTGGAGAGTAACACATACCCTAGGATAGTGACTAAGGAAGTACTATGTCAAAGCAGTTTCAGTGTTCCTTAGTATTTATTCAAAATACCATGCAGTCTTTTTTCCTGGTGGTCTGTAAACTCTTCAAGTATATGGACCATGTTTTATCCACTCTAAATTTCTTGCATGTGGCATAGATCAGTGATGAGGGAAGCAGGTAACAAATCTGACCACTTGGTAAAGCTGAACTTCAGTAACAGGTTTTGGGAGAACTAATAACTGTGACATGCGGGAATGTGTTTTGGAAACTACAAAAGTTTATCAAGTGGTGATTAATTTTGCTTATGAAAGAGACTTAAGCAATGAACATGATCTTATGTCTATTTTATGGTGAATACGCAAATTTTTAGGACAACTAGTTGTGAACCAAGTCATCAATTTTTCCTTAGATTGTGTTTTTGCCAAGAATGAACTCATACCTACCCAAACTCCAGCAGTATTTACTGGTTGGCCTTTTGTTTTCAGGAGCAAGATCAATTCCATTGCACTCTTCAGCTGGCTGCGGTTGAAGTAGTTCAGACTTCATCCCTGCAATGCGTTTGTTCCAAGCTGTCATCCTGCTTTTAGGAAAACACAGGCACATACGTGAGCTACTGAAAGATGGATGATTGTGGGGAGAAGGTGTCTGACAGAGGATTACAAAGCACAGGCAAAAAAGAGATGTTGATGAAAGATGAAGGTATACACATGTTTTTATTTTCAAATGTGTCATTGTATTCTGCTTTTTCCTGTAAGCATTTCAAGTGTTGTATTTCCATACACTAAAGTTTTGTTTTAGACTCCTGTGCCTCCTTTCTTTTTAACTACTTACACATCTATGAACCTCTGTCCTTTGTGCTCCTACCATGTGCATATTAAACTAAAATTTGAAAAAAGATTTATTCCCATAATTTGATTACTTAGTTACTTAACATTTTAAAATTTTATTCTTTATATACAGAAAGATTGCATGGATTGGCCCGCTAAGGACTCGAACAAGGTAAAATTCCTACACTAGAAGAGCTCTGAGAACACATAGAAACATTTGATTCAAGTGGCATCCAAAGCAGTTACAAGGGAAAAACAAACAAATAAACAAACAAAAAATGTAGTTATAATCTTCTTTAATGCAATTTTCCTAAAAATTCTATTATTTTAAAAAAGAGTTGAATTTCTCACAATTAATCTGTAAATAGATTTCTTAAAACATTTTTCATTTCAAGGACTGGTTTCTATTGAGAAATGGGTTTAATAAATATTTCCTTTATTGTAAGAAATCAAGAGGCAAGAATTTATCGTCCAGATCGTAAAAATGCAAGATGACTTCCTAATTACATAAAGTTTTAACAAGTTACATGTATCTATTTTTAAAAGAAAATTGATCATGAAAATTTTTGGATGTGAGAATCTTTATTGGTGTCAGACACATTTAATATCTGTCCATGGGAGAAAGGAGGCTGTTTCACTCATAACTCTTCAGTGGCTATGTTTTATTTCCTTACATTTTCCACATATATTTCAAAGAAAATATTCCTGTAGAAAGAGAAGGGACAGATGGGCTATTATAATTCTCCCATATCTCTGTCACTGACTTTGGGCAGTGTGGTTTAATGGCTTTTATATTTTCTCTGCTTTCTTGATGATAGTATTATTTCCCTTCTTCATCACATAATATTTAGTGACTTTTCCTCATAATCATTCATAAGAAGAATTTTTTAATACTGAAAAAATAATTTGCCAAATTTTTGTTTTATGACTAATATGAACAGTCCGTCATGCTGATTTAAAGTATTAACACTTAAGTGTGTTTTAGTTCCAGTAATTAGTGTATTTGTGTGTTACATCAATGGTGACAGTGTCATCTTGCTTCAGTGCTAAACAAATATTCAACTATACTGTATGAAACATGGTACAACAGTGTTGTATGAAACTCTTTGAGCTTCTCTACCAGCTGGAATGGGAACTACTATTTGCAGCACTTACCAGAGTACCTGCAGAAGATCCACCTGCACAGGCTCCTTTTGGGTAACCTTGATACTGGAAATTGAACTACACACTGATACAGTCACACTGTGAAAGTTTAAGTCTTGGGCCGGGGATTTAGCTCAGTGATGTAAGTGCTTGCCTGGCAACTCAGGGTCATGAGTTTGATCCCTGGTACCTGCCCCCCCAAAAAAGAGTCTTTAATACTTGTAAATTCTGGGTGGTGATAGTGGTAGTGGGTACATAGCCTTCTTACAGGCTACACCAACAGTGGTCAACAAATGCAGGCAGAGAAAGAACAGACAAACTCATGGGTCACTGATATTATTGAGCATAGTGAATAAGTTTTCTGTAGGAAGTCTTCAGTGGTAGTTTTAAAGCAAGTATGTCTGAGTTGTAGAAGTTCACAGTCCACAGAGAGTGGTAGGACAGGCAAGATCAGTCATATAAGCTACATTTACACCTCCCATAGGCAATGGACAAAAGAAGGTGATGTTATAAGGCAGAAAACTACATCTGCCACAAAGAGGAGATGTTGGAAATTGAGTGAAGGTGATGGAACTATGATTCTATAAGGAAAGTTCAACTATTGTCCAATTGGATAGTAAGGCAACGTAAAATTACAGATATTGAGGATAAGTAGAAATGATTGGGTTTTTTTTTATTTTGTTCACAAATGAATATATGAGCAATAAATGTGAAAAAAACCCTAAACTGTTATTGTGACAAAAAGAATTTATTGTGTGGATATAAGCATATTTTAATTGTTTTTTAGTCCTGGAAATCCATCTGTCTCCCTTCTTTTTTATTTTTGCAGTATATGTCAACATTTAGATCCAATTCTGTTCTTCAATGATGTGAGAGAAATATCAGTATAATCTTAGGTCATTGATTACAACAGTGTGTTGGGACTATAAAAAGTTATTATAAATTGGGGAATATCCCTTACATTAAGTGTCATAAAAGATCTGAAATTCTCCAAAGATAAATAAAGGCTAAAGCATACAGTAAAAGAGCTCTAAGAAAATCTTTCACTTAGAATGAGATGAAAATAAGTGTGAAATAATATTTTAGGAAAATCCAGAAATCTTTGAACGCTTTCAGTTTCACAATTAGGTATTTAGCATAAGTGCTTATTTCACAATTTTTAATAATATTCAAGTTTTAATTTCATTCTTACTATTCTTTCTGCAAAAGTGCAGTAGGCTTTTAAAAACCTTTGAATATAAGTTTTAAATAGCTAGTATATTTTCTAGAATGGAAATAAATTAAAATGTCTTCAAACTTGGCATTTTAAAAGCAACTTTAATAAACATAATATCTGTTTATTCTCCAGCTTTGTTAATTATACTTTGAAAGTAGTTTGCAAAAGTAGTTAAGCTTGTCTTTTGTAACATAACAGATTCATATTTGACAAAGCATGCACAAAATCTCCATATTCATATAACAAATTAGTCACATCACCTCAACCGTTAAAGCTATATAGTGTGCATATTAGCAGAGGTAATAATGCCATATTATAATACACTATTTTCTTGATTGCAACATGCTAGTGGTGGTAAAGAATTTCCAGCTTCCCTAAAAACAATATTTTCAGCAAATATCAGACAGTTTTTCCACAGGAATATATACAGTGAATGTTTAAACAAATTTCACAGTAAAAATACATTTGCACTAATTCCCTTCAAAACATCCCTCTCACTTTGAACACACTTATTTAATAATTTTTTACCACTTTTTGAAGCAGTTCTGGAAGTCTTCTTTCCTGAATGTCTTTAGAGGTGTAATAATTAAAAAAAAAAATAGGGCAAATGCAGCTGTTGAATGCCATCCAACAGATAGACAGCCTTGTGGAAACATTACAGTGTGCCCTAACCCACTTTTTTCATACTGGAACCGGCATCTTGCAACCTCTGACTCTTTCCTCACTAAAAATGACTATGAAAGGTAAATTTTCAGAATTGATTCAGGGGGGCCAACCAAGAAAGCAGTGAGCCAGCCTTCCTGGTAAGCAGCAGGAGCCACGGGAGCACCAGGGAGGGAACAAGTCAGTGTCTCCTGAGAGTCAGCCGTGCTGGAACTTGGGGGACCGTCCAAGAAAGCAACGAGCCAGCCTTCCTTAAGTGGCATGAACCACGGGCATGCCAGGGAGAGAATAAGTCAGTGTCTCCCATGAGCCTACTGAATCAAACATCTTGTGCCCCTCCCTGGCCCCAGTTTGCAACTAGATGGTTTCGAAGACAGCCAGAGTTCACAGCAACTAAGGCACATAAAGCAACTAAATGATTGTATTATTTGATTGATTATGCTGACCTGGGCCAGAGGTCTGAGCATCTCTTGGGAGGATGACAGCATGCAATATAGCAAGTATGAAGGAATTCCTTCTATCTTCTCTTTGAAGGCCAATATTGTTTTCACTGTTTTGTTTTCTCTGATTAATTGTTTTTGCTCTATTCAATATTCTGCTTTGATTGGTTTATGGTGTTCTCTTTTTGGTTGGATTTTTCTATGCCTGATTGAATGGGCAGCTATTGTGAAGATAACAAGATATACTATTGTAGCTATGATTGTTAACCCAGTATCCTGATCTGAAGTTCTGTACCAGTTTCACTGTATTGTCTGATTGGCTTTATTCTGTCTTGTATTTTACTATCTAAACAAAAAACTGGAATTGATTCAGGATGTTGAGGCAGCCATGACGGTTCACCTAAAGACATTCACAAAAGAGGCGAGAATGGTGGAATACTTTCATTCAAAGAGGGGAAGGTATTTTGAGGGAGGGGGGTTAATGGCCCTGTGCATTTTTCTGTAATAATTTTCTTTTTAAAATTTAAACACACATCATATTTTTATGTCACATCACATTATTGTATAGGCTCCTGTGTAAAAAATCAGAGCAGCTGGATTTTTCCAATGTGAAATTTTTGACACAACTGAGAAGCAGTCTTTCTGGAGTTTGATTCCAATGCTCATGAAGGCTCTAATATCAATTCCTAGATCATTTTCTTTTTGCTCTATCACACACACCTTATATAAACAGTCACAACAGAAAATTTTGACAAAGTTTCTTTAGTACATATGTAGAAATTGTGGAGTGCAAGAGTGTCTCAAGAAAACCAAAATGATTGAGGTTCATACCAAAGTCAGAAATAGGGGAATAATTTGCAGTGAAACATCTGATCCTACTCTAACACAGAGTTTACAAGTGGTATTAGCTTACACATTTTAATAAAGATTGTGAACAGGGACTGGAGATGAGTTGGTCAGTCAAGGATAATGTGTTCTTTGCTCAGTATAAAGCATCTTGCATAGAAGTTAATTATATATATTCCAATACAGATTTAGGGGCACGATTTGTCATCACACAGTTTATTTTTAAATTATAAAGGTGATTAGGTAATTTAAGTTAATTTTATCCAATAAAGTGTTACATGCCTTTCATAAGTGTAGATCTCAAAGAGACTATGGAATAATGATAGATCTTTGCACATGAAAACTTAGGAGTTGTGGCCCAATGGTACAGCTTGGAAAATATGTGCCTTACATGAACCTGGACAGTATTTCAGGTGAGTTTTTCCAAACTATCAAGAGATAGGCATCAACTCTCTGACATTGCCTTCAGAGCATCAGAAACCATGGGAGGTGAGCAGATACAGCTAACTGGTGTCATTCTCACCCAACATGTGTGAGGCTTTGGGTACCATAAACAAAACAAAACAACAAAAAAAATTAAAAATTATTGACATAGCTCATAGGAATCTAGTTTGAGTTCAATGTTAAAAATTGAATGAGGGTGCACTATATAAATGTAGGGCTTAAAAACTGACAAACTGAATGCCTCCATGTTACAAATATATTATAAAATGATCAAGTAGTGTTAGTCTGGTAATTCAGATAGTACTAAAAATAAGTAATATTACATTTAGAGATGGAATAAGAAATACATACTGAAATCATTTTTTTAAATTTTATTTTAAGAGAGAAAGAAAAGAAAAATTTAAAAAGACAAAATAGAAAAAACAAAGTAGAATACAGAGTTTGAAAAAATTAACATCATAAAATCACTAGTTAATGCATTACATATTGTTAACAATAGTTGTTAAAGTTACAAAGTCAAAGCATAAAAAGTGGCCAGACACCCAGTACAAACTCTGCTGTTCAATGAGCTAACAAAAGCTCAGTGATATGGTAATCTATTTACACACTATACAAACCATTATATCCTTTAGAGCACTTTCCTTCCCCTTCACTTTTACAATATCTATTATATCTATTATACTTTTATATCTATTATACTTTTTGGATACCATTATTCTGTCCGTTCTTATTATTTTTTGCACCAGAGACAATGTGATATTTACTAATGTGGATCTTATTTCACTAATGAGGATATTCTCAAGTTGCCTCCATTTACCAATAAAGGCCTCAAGATCATCCTTTTTTATGGCCGAGTAGTATTCCATTGTACAAAAATACATTTTTTTCATCCACTCTGCGGTTGATGGGCATTTTGGTTGTTTCCAAGATTTAGCTATCACAAATTGTGCTGCTATGAACATGAGTGCACATATATCACTGTAATATGACCTTTTCAATTTTTCTGGGAAAATACCCAGAAGGGGAATAGCTGGATTGAATGGAACTTCCAATCCTAGTTTTTAGAGGAATCTCCAAACTGACTCCACAGTGGCTGCACCAGTGTACACTCCCACCAACGGTGAAGAAGTGCTCCTTCTTCTCTGCATCCTCACCAACATTTGTTATCAGTTGTTTTCTTGATGGCAGCCATTCTTTCCGGGGTGAGATGAAATCTCAGTGCTGTTTTAATTTGCATTTCTTGAATGACCAGACTGAAATTTGACATGCAAGTTGAGCCTCAACATTCCAGTCTTACCTGGAGGTTCCTTCTAAGCAGACATGTTACTATTGCATGTATTGTGTTTAAATGTTACTACAAGCCACACAGTCACTATGGAGTAACTGAGTACACTTAGGATTGTATGACATCCTCATGGCTGGTTACATGGAAGATGGACTCTAGACTCACAGAAAATCAAATGTTGGTTAAAACTGTGATTTATATATCACATCAACATGGTAGTATAATGGATATGATCAATCAAGTCCCCAGTGTCTTGGTAATTTGAATTAGGATATACCACTGAGTTAATGGGGCAACACAGGGTAACAATTAATGTCAAAGAAATTCTATAAAGAAGAGTAAAATTAGAGTTATGTAGAAAACATATGTAACATGAAGATGCAAAAACTAAGAAGTGATTATAAAGAAAAAAGATAATTTGACAAGAAAGTGAGACATCTCAAAAACAGAATTAGGACATGAAAATTAGAGAGAAGTAGAGATTCATTGGAAAAGTAGTAAATAGCCCATGAAAATTTAAAAAGTAGCCATTTATTAGGAAGTTCTCAGTCCCTAAAAGCAGCAGTCAGCAATTTACAGCCCACAGGCCAAAAAAGCCTATTTCCTATTTTTGTGCTGATCATAAACTATAATCTTTTAAGGGTTAGATTATTTAGAAAAAAACCTAAAAATTTTAATAGTAATCAAAAATCCCTGTGTCCATACATAAAGCCAGTACAACACTGCACACCCTTTCGTTGACGGATTGTCTGTGCTTGTTTTCACACCAGTGTGGCAGAGTCAGCGGATATTTGCTACAGCTGGTCAATGGTGAGTGCATCACCTTGTGTGGGTGCTTTCTGAGTGCAAATCAAAATGATGTTGCTAAACTAATGTTTTAAGCAATGCTGTGTGAAAGGGGGCTTGTATGTGTTTCACGTTGAAAGATAAAATAGGTAAAAGCTTGTAACAGACCATTATTAACAGACAAACATTGCAGTTAGCAATTAAGTTTGATGACAGGGAACACCAACTCTGAATCTCAACTTAGTGAAATGTTATTTCTCAGAAAATGAAATCATTCTTTGCCTTAGTCAATCTGTGCTACAAAATATTTCATTCAATATTGTATTTTGAAATTTTTGAAAATTTCCTTCTTTCTTACATAAGTGTATACATAGTATGATAAATTTAATATTGAATTGTACCTTTAAATTGTTCCTGTTTGTTATTTTGATGCATATGTATCCTTATAATTCTCCCACTTTTGTTGTTTGAGAGATATTTAGGTATTTCTGACTTTTGGTGAAAAGACAAAGAACAGCTACAACTGTAGAAATGTTTAAAAATGTAGCCTAAAATAATAAAATTTAAAGTAAAGTGAATAAAATAAAAGTAAATCGAAAGCTTTATGTTAAAAAGATGTACATACTAAAGACAAGAGTAGTGTCTATTTTGTATAACAAGTAGTATATACTAGGAAAGCAGAATTTTATGTAAACAGTCTATTAGAAGTTAAGTTAATCCTTTTGATACTAATAATTCAACTAGATAAAAAATGAGATAGAGTTTAGATTAAATTTGTTTATAATATATAAAACTTTTTATACAACAGTCTGTGGATACTTATTTTCATTGTATTGCCTTCATAAAATATTTTTTTATCTTCCAGGACATAAAAGCAATATCATTTCAATCGAAAAACCTGAAAAAAGAGAACTTGCATTTCTTTAATCACATGTAATCAAATCTATCACCTAAAAGCTAACGGTGATATCATTATCAGCATAATTGCTTGGTGAAAAGTGAAAGCAAAATTGTGATATAAGAAAGGAAAAAATGTATGCTGTAGTCTGCAGTACTTAAAAATATAATTTATGTTTTTATTTTGGAACACAAAGCTTTAAATAATTGGGTAAGATTTAAAACAATGAAAATAACACTTCATTTAAGAAATTAAAGACATGCAAAAATATGCAAACACAACAGAGGGTAAAAAATTTTGTGGAAAATAGAAAGTGTAATATTGGCAGAAAAAATGGAGAGAACATTAAACTAAAAATATAGCTGTTAATAAAGCTAATCATAAAAATAAATACAAATATAAAAACAGATAAAAGAGCTTATCTAAACTTATTAATTTTGTAATTAATTTATTTTAATTTTTTGTTTTGTTTATGCACTTCACTTTTTTCTTGGTCAAATTGGTTAACACTCTCTAAGTTTGTCTCTCCTCCTTTTGTTAACAACTTGAATGTAATAAAGTCAACACCTCCACCTCTTGGTATTTTGACTGTTGAAACATTGTTGCCACCTGCTACTGACATCTGATATTCAAAAGGAAAAGTGCCAAGAACTAATGTGTACTTTAGAGAATCCTCCCTAGATAAAGACAGAGGTGTGTGGTTCTGAGAAATAACTGCCTATTGTTTGTTGGAATATTACCTTTTATGCATGTTCTCTCCTGCCCATCTAGACTCTGGTGATTCCTTTCCTTTTTGACATAAGCAAGCACTACCTTCCTTCCTCCTGGATCTGAATGACTGAGTCACACAGGAAGGATGATGCCCTGGAGAATAGTCTAGGCATGAAGCAGATTTGTGATTTTGCAATGTAAAACCTCAATGCACTAAGCCACTGAAATTTGGGGAGTATTTCTATCCAGCCCAATATTAACTCTAATAAAAATAGATCTTGACTTCTGACTCAATCCTTTGTATTTCCTATATTTTCTTTATCCGATCTTTTTATCTCTATGTACTCTTTTAAGCTAGAAAATCTCTACCCAATTTACTGATCCATAATTTTGTCTTCAGATTTAACAATTCTACCATTTATTCCTTCTACTCTTTCTTTTGTATTCAATATAAAGTGGCATTTTATAATATTTGATAATTTTTGAATGAATATGTATCTGTGGGAACTTCTGAGTTGGAGCTTGACAACGCACTTGAGGCTCGGGCAAGGCCAGCCCTGAGAACACAGCGCTCAGAGGCGAGCCGTGCAAGTTGTTGGGACCAGAGCAAGACCAGTCCAGCAGGTCTCTGGCCTTGGTGTTCTTCCCTGTTAACTGCAGCACAAATAGTTTGTTTGTTTTTTAAATTGGTGTAATGCTCATAGAGATTTATACTAGTATAAATCCTTGGGCCTCTACATAAGCCACAGGGTAGCTTTGCAGATAGAAAGTATTTGGCACCAATTTGAACCCTTAGCAAGAGGCAAGGGCAAGTATGCCTGGCTACTACTGTAGCTCCCTAATTGACCTGCTGAACAGCTTCAGGTAGTATCTATGAGCACATGTAAGGCCAGAAAAAGCCACAATGAGTATCACTAGTAAGCAGCTATATTAGCCTCCTATTATTGTACAACAAAGTACCACAATCTTAGCAGCACAAAGCAATACCCATTTAAGCAGTCATAGTTACGTAGGCTAGAAATCTGGCATTGCATGACTAGGTCCTCTGCTTATGGTATCACAAGCTGAAATCAAGGTTCAGCTGGGCTGAATTCTCATCTGAAGCTCTCTAGAAAATCCACTTCCAAGATCATTCTTCTTCTTAGCAGACTTTAGTTTCCTGAAGCTGCAGGACTGAGGTCTCGTTTCCTTCCTGATTGTCAGATAAGAACAAGCTCTGATTTTCTAGAGGCTGCTCACCTGCCTTTCCAAATGGCCTCCTATTTTTTTAAGGTAGCAGTTCTTCCCATGCTCTGTCTTTCTATTTCTAATCTCAAGATTTAGATTTAAAGGACTCCATGGTTAAATTTACTTTGTGATTTGATCTTTCCATTTCTTTCTACATATAAATACAATTCTCATTTATCTGCCAGTACTTCGATCTGAAATGTCTCGCAAAATGCTATGCATTGCCAGGGATTTAGCTCAGCAATATAAGTGCCTGCTTGGCGAGTACGAGATCATGAATTTGATCCCAGGTTTAAAAAAAAAATGCTATGTGTTAAAAGCTTAGCAGCAATTCATAGAACTATTGAGAATAGTGGTAGGGCCTAGTAAAAGGAACATAGGTCATTGGATAAACATTTGAAGGGATACTGGGGCCCTAACTCCTTCCAGTCTCCCTCTTTGCTTCCTGGCTGCCACGAGGTGAGCAGTTCCTCCCAAAGTGCTCTCATTATGATAGACAGTAAAACTTTGGCTTGTGAGCATAATTCATTCTGGAACCAAGCTTGTAATCTAGAGCACTTGTATATCAAAGCAAGATTACCCATAAAAAGTGATGGAAACTCAGATGATTGGTTCCTCAACCAAAAATATTCAAATAAAAAAGGTTACAATGCTATAATAATATATGACATAATACAGAAAATACAAAATATGAAGAAAAATGAACAAATTAATCTGCACTTATTTTTGAAAACCTTCCTAGCTGGTATGAGGGAGACAAGACAAGAGGAGGGTTATTGTGTAGGATGACTTTCACTATCACTAGTCATTGCTATCTGTCACTGCTGTCTTTTGGCTCAATGGGATCTTTGCCTTATCATGCCACTTTAATAAGGAACCCATCCAGTGACATTTTTGCCATCTTTTAAGAATTTTATAGAAATGTAACATTACACTGTCATTAAACAGATTAATCACTTGCATTGTTTCAGCTTTATTCAGTTAGTAATTTTCTACAAAATTTTGCACTGTTTTTGGTATTTTACATATCTTTCTCATCTAATTTTTGTTTTTTGTTTTTTTGAGATAGGGGTTTGGTATGCAGTTCAGAAAGAACTTCAACTCTCTTTGTAGTCCAAGCTGGCCTCAAACTCATAGTAATCCTCCTGCCTCAGCCACCTGAGTGCTGGGATTACAAGTGTATGCCATCATGCCCAGCTCTAATTTTTTTTTTTTTTTTTGTCTTTCTGAGACAGGATTTTGTTATGCTGTTCAGACTGGCCTTAAACTCACTTTGTAGCCCTGGCTGGTCTCAACCTCATAATGATCCTCCTACCTCAGCCTCCCAAGTGCTGGGATTACAGGCATGTGTCACCACACCCAGTTTCTAATCTCCTCCTCCTCCACAGACGAGCTCTCCATAACCTCTTGCTGTTGGGAGATGGTCACCCACAATCACACAGCCAGAGAGAGAACACAAATGGTTTTGAGAATGTTTTGCTTTCAGTGTTCTCAGCCAAACACTGAGACCTTGCACTTTGACTCTCTCAGGTGCTTCCTTTCTTTTTACCATGTATAAATAAAAAGGCAGACCATGCTGTGTTGTCACTGCCTCTCTATGAGAGAGGTCAGGTCCCACCCCATCCCAGCTTTCTTTTTACTATGTATCTATAGTTTTTCTTAATCTCTTGTCACCACCTGTTAGGATCCCACTGGCTGTGCAGGTCATGGCATATCTCTCTCAGTATAACAAATATCTTCATTTTAGAACTTGTATGTTCTATTGACTGTTTTTATTTTCTGGTGGTAAATACAATGGTTGTCTAATTATTCTTCATTAGTTACAGTATTATCTCAAACACAATATTCAAATACTTTTCTTAAATACTTTTATCATTTCTAGAGTATTTATCTTTAACAGTCTAACTTTGTTTGTGGAAGACTGATAGAAAGTTTGTTATAACCCCTTGGGGCATATATCTTCTACTGAAATTACATACTTTAGCATAAGGGTAGTCTGCTCTGCATCTCAGTAGCCATGCTTGAGGGATACAGAATGCAATCTCTGTGTTCATCCACTTGGTATAAACAATGGCAAGGTGTGTACACATGTGTGAAAGTGTCAAATCGAGATTTTTTTACACAAATAACAGCCTGTGTAGCTTCTTTGCATATATATTGCAGCGCATCGCAGGTAGCAAAAACACCCATACAATTCTTCTCTTATGGTAAATTTCTGTTACATACTTTTCCAATGAAATTATGTACGTTAGCATAATGGTAGCTAGCTGTGTGTTTCAGTAGCTGTGTCTGAAGTGTACAGGAAACAATTTTGTGTTCAGCTACTTGGTATGATGAACGGTAAAGTATGTATATCTGTTTAAGTGTCAAATCAAGATTTGTACACATAATGCTCCATGTATGTGTTTGTGAGCATCACAGGAGATAAAATACACCCATACCATTCATCTGTTCTACAAACATCTAATTTATCATAATGGAATCCAGATGTGGCTCACAACAGCTGTGCCTGGGCAAAACAGGAAACCATATGTGAATTTACCCTGTCTATATTATGAATATAATATAGATGAATAGCAAGATGTGTATAGATGCTCAAGGCAAAAATAGGTGAGTTCTACTCATGAAATACTCACTTTTAATTTTCTTCTTTTAAAAATGTCTATGTTTTGTTTCTATTTTTCTTGTAAAAGTAGCCCAGTTCAGTACAATGGCACATGAAAAACCTGATCACTATAGCTTTAGGCATAGTGAAAAACACTTCAAAAATATGGTATAAAAATATATTCTTGGCTAGATGTAAAGATATATGCTTTCAATTTAGAAATTTACTCTGTAAATCAGCCACCAGGTCTTTATTCTACTAATGAACCAAAAGATGTTGCTAAAGGACTTGTTGCTCCCCTCTTCCAAACCAATCAGACTGTGACAACTGACAATTGATTTACCAGTTTGGGATGGATGTTGCATTTGCTAGCAGAGCACAAGGTGACCAGTATAGGAACTGCGTGAAGTAAGAAAGAAGAAATTCCTAATGAAATGTTGCAATTTCAAAACAGAGCTGTATAGTACCATTTTTGATTTCAGAAAGGTGTAACAATAGCCTTGTACCTGGCGAAGAAAAAAACTGGTACCGCTGATGTCAGCATTGTACCATAATGGAAAACTTGTCATCTTAACAAAGCCTGAGATGGTAATTTTTTTATGACAAAACCAAAGGTGGAGTAGATGTCATTGATGAGTTTTGCAACAAATATGATGTAACTCAAAATACAAAGCACTGGGCAATGGTTGAGTTTTACTTGATGCTAAATGTTGGGAGTGAAACTGTCTGCACCCCCAGTATCTAGGACAAAGTCACTGCTTCTCATGAGTTTGACAGTGCCCCATGAGAAGTGTATGCAACTTGGAGAGCTGAAGCACAAAGTACCTTGGCCTTCCCCTGAGATAATGTAGACAGCTCCTCTCTTGTTTCCCCTGTAATCATCAAGGCATGATGTTTTGTTGAACATTAGATTTCTTTCTTTTGCTTTCTTTCTTTCTTTCTTTCTTTCTTTCTTTCTTTCTTTCTTTTGGGGATCAAACTCATGACCTCACACTTGCTAGGCAGGTGCTTATACCACTGACTTAATCCCCAGCCCCTTTTTTTTTTTTCCTGAATCCTATCCTCCACTTAAAATTCTCTGTAAACTGGGGCTGGGGATTTAGCTCATTGGCATAAGCACCTGCCTATCTTGAGCTCAATCTCCTGTATAAAAAACAAAAACAAAAACCCTCTGTAAACAACCTCTTATCTGACTGTATAAGTAAACACCCTGCAGTTGTCGGGCAGCCCTTTAGACCATCAGAAGAGGGACTCCCCTGACCTCAGATTTCTGCATCTTGACTCTTGTCTTCATCGCTTCATCCACCAACACCCTCCCTCCTGAGTTTCAAAAGCTAAACTGGACATGGCAAAATATGTGTGGCATGAACAGTTTGACAGTTAACAAAGCAAATTACAAGTGCAAAATATCACGGAGAAATTTTCTTAGAGAAGTGGGTTTGGAACTCATAAGAGTTCTTTTACAAAAGAGAAAGAACAAAATGTTTCTGCACATGGAATACACAAAAAAGTTGAGGAGAGTATGAGTGAGCTCACAGATGAACAGGCAGGTGCAAGATCACAAAGACCTACTACAGTAAGAAAACCAAAATATATCGACAGATGGAGGCCACTAGGAAGCCATTCTGAGAAGGATTTAAAATTAACCAGTTGGCTTTCTATGTTTATTTGTGAATCTGTCCCAGGTCTAAACCCCTTGTCTGGAGATGGGGGGTGGCTTCATAGTAAGTGAACCTCTATGAATCACTGCTCCTGGCTGAGGCCTATAGTGGCCTGTGAGGCCAGTGATGCCTGAAGGACAAGCTAAGGTCAGCTGAGGACACCTGGCTCCAGCCCCGGTCAACTAAATAGAGACTGTTGTAGCTGTAGGTGTCTCACTCCTGCTGCCTCAGTTGTGCCATGAAAGTCAGCCTGAAGATAAGATAGTCCTCCTAAATTAGTGTAATTTACTGCTGAGAGAAGTCTTTGAACTGACTCCCAAGGTCTTGCTTAGTTCCAGCCTTTTCCTCAGTATCCCCTACCTTTGTTTGAAAACCAAATATATATAGATCATCCAGAGAAGTTTTTTGTCTCATTCCCTGAGAATCTCAAAATCTGCTAGAGAGTTTTGATCCTCCTGGAGCCCTAAAATCATACCACGTGTTGCATTTATTTAAGCCTAGGTACCACTACCTTCAGGCAAGTCCTCTTTTTGCAACTTTTCTTTTTGTGAACATATGACTCATTCATATAATGAGGTGGATGTGGAAACTAATAAATTCTCCCATTGGATTCCCCTTCAGGTTTTCTGGGTTGACTAACTCAGATTTAATTTCAGAAAGGACCAACAGTTTCTTCCATCTAGCTCACATGTCATGTTATAGCCTACAATGTTTTAGATGCTCTTCAGTAAATGTCAAGTCCAGTGGGGAGGGAAAGTACGGAAGTAGTGCTCTGGGTTTTACAAGTTGATCACACAATGAAATCTTTTGAGTATCCCATAATTCCAGTATAACTCTCCCTTTCTTTTGCTATATTTGAAGTTTTACTAGAGACCTTCATCTGTAGTCCCTATGCTACTGGATAATCTAAGTCCATACGATCATTTAAAAGATTTTCCTTTCTGTTGGGTGACATACATTTCACTTAGGGTTATTTCTCCCTTTCTATGGTTCTTCTGAGCAGTTTCTGGAGTCTCACTTAGGTTCACTAGTTCCCTGGAAAACATTTCACTAGTAGAAGTAGCTTTCTCTTGATTTCCTTTTTTTTTTTTTTTTTTTTTTTTTTTTTTTTTTTTTTTTTTTTTTTTTTTTTTTTTTTTTTTTTTTTTTTGTCTTCTAGTTTTGTCTTCTAGGAGTATAAAATGCTATCGGAATTCACCCATGAAAATCAAATAGCGATTCATATTTTCAAGATTCCAGAGAACATGAATCCAAGCTTTCTGTGTTCTTTACAGCTGTACACTTTGTTTTGCTCCTAGAATCCACAATTTTCTCATAAAGGACACTAATCAATGTCTCTAAAGCTTTCTTCTCTAGACGCCCTGCCGGTCACATCTTACTGCAGGTGAGTGAGGTGCAACACATGGTAGCTCACCCTTTATAATTCCTTATTGTGTTCTTCATATAAGATTTTACATCATACTTTAGACTCAAGGAGGTAAGCATTGTTGATAATTATCTCATTTTCTTCCTTAATTGAAACTAAGCCATAAGTAAACTGGTTTGAAAACTCTGTTAAATTTTTGTCAGAAGTTTCATTCTGTTTTTCTATTCCATATATCTAGTAGGAATCATCATCATGATTTTTGGCCATCAAAGAGATAATTTTCTGGTTTTTCTGCAGTTATGGTTCATAAAATAAGTTATATATCAATCATTTCCAAGGATCTAGAGGAGGAATGTAAAGCTGGCAAGATGGTACAGTCCACAATGTCAAAATAAAATTTCTTCTGTAGGTTTACTGTTCATAGAATGTTACTTTTTGCCAGATATTTATTTTATTTTGGAAAAACATAACAACCATTTTATGTTGTTCTTTTTTTTGTAGCTCAAAACATTTAAATCTGTAAAATTCCCTCCATTCAAAATTCTCTACTACTTAGAGAGTACAAAAAAGTGCTTATGCCTCAAGTACTCTTTCAACACTCTAATGTTTGCGGGCACAACAAAATAGCACAGAGAGATAGGTAGATAAGTATACACATATATCTAAGCATATTTCAATAGAAGAATTAGCAAAATAATATGCAATCATAGCACAAGGAAAATCAAAAGGTACACTGTCGTCTGTGCATGAGCAGCAGGTAGAGGAACAGTCGGCAAAGTGCCTTCGCTGGCCATTACTTTTCACTCTAGACATAAGGCCCTAGGTTAAGTGCTCATGAGATTATTTTATTTCTAGTTGAATTAGAATTGTGCAAGGACTTCCAAGTTTGGGAAGTGTCATAGCTCAAACTTGTTAGAGAATCTGTTTTAGCCAAGGCACTGAAATCTGCTGCCATTTGCCATTTTGTATTCCCAGATGATCATTCAAAGCATTAAGCAAAAACCTTGTTGTTCAGTGTGTCTGGTAAAGAATCAGATGACTTACAACTATAAGTCCTGATATTCTAGTTATTTCCAAGAATTCTGAACAATTTCTCAGTTATTGTCATTTCTCAGCTGATGCTTTGCTATATATCTTATTGTGCTGCCACTGTTTTAGTATGATAGTGCAGAATCTGATAGGTATTTCTGACCATGTTAGTCTCTTATGCACCGAAGTACTACCCAATTAATGCACAATGTTTCAATTTGTAAAAAATACTTTAATGCTTACTTGAAAACACTTTAGAATAACGTTGAAGGTGGAAGTGAGGCCAAAACAGGATCCTTAGAAAGTTTCTCTTTTAAGATTCAAAATTTATTTTCTAAGCAGAAGGCAAACTTTTTAGGAACTCAGCCTCACCTTTATACACAGAATTGGGAAATATGCCTCACCTTTACCAGTCTGACAAGCATAATAGGTTGCCAGGTTCCTGGAACACAGAAGGTTGGTACATGGGACTTAGATGTCAGGAAGGCCCCAAAGAAACCACTTACCCATTCCTGGAATAAGGGCACTCCAGGAAAGCTGGTGAGTGGCTATTTCCAATTTGAACTCCCTTTTCATATAAAAACAATAATGATAGCACTAAATTAAGCCTCCCATGTCCCTGTGCTATGCTGCTGAATTGCAATGAACCCGGCTTCAGTGCCTGTGGAGTGATGGCATTCCCCAATCTCATTACTGGAAACTCTGCCTTGTCATTTAACATTTAGTGGAGCGTGGAGTGTTGCAGGTGAAATTTTCTTTCAGTTTAAATACATGATTGTAATGGTAAGTTGGATTCCTCTTTATCTGCTCGAGGATGGATAGGGACATTCATTCATTTTTGCATGCCTTGGATAAATATTTCTTAAGTATCTGGTGTGCACCAACAAGATGGCATTTGTTAAGGGAGATAAAAGAAGTATTCTTGATCTTGTAAGTGGAGATGCTTACATTGAAGCCTTCAGTTGCTTTGTGAGTTTTCCTTAGTTACACATCTTAAGAAGCAACAATGATTACAGATACCACTTTTTGATCACTTACATTCCAGGCACCATGCTAAGTACTTTACAAAATCAGTTCACTGATTGCATTTTTAGCTCCCTCCCAAAATACAAAATATTGCAGATTTAGAAACAGAATGAAAGAAGGTCATATCTTCTCCAAAACACAATATCCAGTTTATAAAGTAACAACAGAGTAAGTAAAAGATAGAGAAAAGACCTCAATTCAGGTTTGTTTTACTCTAAAATTTCTTGGTTTAACTTCAGTCTCTATTGTATTCAAAATTCTAAATCAAAACTAAAGTTACTGCATCTTCAATTCAGAGCAGAAGTCAAAGCAACCATATGAATAGAGCACATGGAGATACCACAAAGCTGACTTCTACATCAGAAGCATCAGGGAACATACAAGAAACTATTCTCCTGATTCTTTACATGTGAACATGTAGTCAAGTCCCCCAAAATTTTCTTCCTATATTTTTCCAAGTATGTTTCTTCTTGTGTGTTTATTCTATTTCTTTCTTGTTAACAGCTTCCTGACTTATTTTTCTACTCAAATTTTATATTATTAATATGCCTATTGAATTATGATATGAAATCAAAGTAATATACACATCTGACCAGGTTGACTTGATATAGAGAACATAATGATGTTTTTTCCATTATCTGAGCCAATGCCCAATATGTTTCATAGGATTTAGCCTCTGTACCCATTCTTTCCATGACTCTGTTCTCTTCTGAAGTCTCCACTAGCACAAAGACACTTGCATTTTCCGGTATCCACCATTCTCCTTCTATCCTTAGATCATGAAGACTATCTCTATAATTCTGATATGCCTAGTACACATTTTTAGCTTATTATTTCCAAAGTTTTTAGCATGGATCTGCAATATTTCCTAAAGCTTTGTGAGTTGGAAGCTTGGACCCCCCCTTTAGTGGTGTAATTGCAAAATGGGGTAAACTTTAGAAGATGGACCTGGTTGGAGAAAGTTTGTCACTAAGGACATGCCGAGAAGTGTCTGGTTGACTCTTACCTCTTGCCTTCATTTTCTGTTCAGTGTCAGAGGAACTACTCACCATTGCATCCTATCTGACGTGACATTCTACCTCACCATGTGCCTAGAAACAGTGGAGTCAAACAGCTATGGGTGACTGACATCTTTGGAAGTGCCAAAATAAATCTGTTATGGTTTCAAAATAAAATGACTTAGAAGCCTCACACATTCAGAATTCAGGCTTTTGGAAGGTGAATGTATGATGGGGTTCTGTGCTTTTCAGTGTATTAGTCCACTGATGAGTGCACAGCTGAATGTTTTACAGGGACTTGGGTATGGTTGTACATGGATTACTGGGGCATGGCATGGAAGGGAGTGTTCTTTTCCCCAGCGCCTCCCTTTTTCGCTCTGCTTCCTGACTGCTACAGGTTGAGCAGTTTTCCTCCACCACATTTTCCTATTTTGTCTTAGAGCCAGTGCACCACGTGTAGACAGAGCCCTCCCTTACTTTATGCTGTGGTTCCTGGTATTTTGCACTAGTCACAACAAAAGGACTAATGGAAAATCTTACCTTCTTTAACTTGATTTTGTCCATTTCTAGTAAACTGTACAATCTTAATACAGGGCCCTGTGTTTTACAAATGTGATCCTTCAAACTATAGTCAAAGGCATGACAATAGATTTCTATTAAATTGAATTAAAACAAAATGACAGTATGACATACAAACCAACCATCACTACCATAGCAAAACAAAACCTTGAGTATTTTTAGTTTTTCTAGAAGAAAAACCAAGAGAACACCTAAGAGGAATATAATAGTTAGAAATCAAAAGACCTAGGTACTTCTCCCAGACTTTCCACATTTTTAAATTCACTTTCTGCATAACCTCAGACCAATCACATGTGACTTGGTGTGAGTCTCAATTTCCTAACTGATTAAATAACTGTATTGTATCATCCATGGATATCATTCAAGGAATAAATTACTGTGCTTATCATAATAACTATACTGTACACCAGAAATGGTATTTCTCTTGATATATTCCTTTTAGAGGGCACGTACTTGAATCAACAAAAGATTTGTTCTTTAGATACAACAAAAGATAGTAAAAATTCTATGTTATAAGCAGAAACATCCCCTTCCCACAAGAAACTACCATAAATCACATGCTACTAGTTAGCAAACAAGGTAAGAAAATGGGGACCGAAATCTACTACACAGACCTGCTAACATGCGGGCAAAATCATACCTCTGGGCATGTTAGTGCCTTCTCTAATCTATGACCAAAGTTGCCAGAGTATCCCACATTCTATCTTAATTCCAAGGAGCTTATTGGAAACTTGCAAGCAAAAAAATGTAAGAGCAGCCACCCTTGGCTTCTAAAAGCACTGTTCCATCAGTGATGCAATGATTAGCTTGAGAAACACTGCCTACTGTGACACTAGTTCACATGAGGTTTACTGTGGCTGGAAAAAATTCTTATCTCTTTAGTTGTAACCCACCCAAATTAGTGGTGTTCTAAAGCTGAATGATAACTTTACACAAAATATAGCACATGATCTGTAAGAGTCACATGCTACCTACTCTACCTACGAAGAGTAGGTACAAAGAGTCAACTCTACCTACGAAGGCTAAGATTGTAAGCCTAGTATTTGAAGATCTCATGGATGTCTTGAACAATGGAAAACAAAAATACATGGTAAATTTTTATACTGTTAAAGATAGAAGGTTGTATATAAGATGAAATTTGGTCATAGTCAGCTGGTTACTGAAGCTAGAATCTTTTGACATTGTTAAGAATCAATTAAGAACTGTTCCTTTGTCATGGTCCCTTGGCAATTTATCCTGGGTATAGTCATAGCCTCTTTGTAGGTGAAATACAAATGGGACTGATTTAGATCAAGGACAGCTTTAAAACTAATGAGTGGATCCCAGAGACAGGCTAATGAAAAGCTTTACAAGATATTTGCTCAACTCTCTTCTCTGCATGTGCCCAACTTTAAAGCATTTATCGGTTTCCACCAACCTTCTTAAGAACAAAGAGACAAAACTGAGGGCCCTATTTATTAAAGACCCAATAAAAATCAGAAGGAATTATATAAACATAGCTAAAAATCCACAATTTATAGCACCACATCTTAAATTTGTCTTCAGAAGAGACAATTGGTTTTACTATGAGAAATTATAAAAGTCATAATTAAAAAAAATCATTGTTGAGAGATTTGTTAAAAGCAGATCATGGGTCTCAGCTTTTAGTGAATTTATTTTAAACCTCCTGAAGCAGACACTGCAAACTTTTACATTCTAATGAGTGAACTAAAATCATATATTTCAAAGCAAATAGTACTCATAAATTACCTTTATGACACACGAGGTTGCTGACTGCCATGTAGGGAGCACAGAGTAATGGTGCTAATATGCACTCTAGCTTGATTTTCTCAGTTCCCAACATGCTGTAATTCCACACTACAAATCTTTAAATGGCAGTTATATTTTAATTAATGTGATTATGTGCTGCCATTAGCAAACCCTCCCCCAGCACATTTCTCCTGCCAGGCCCATGAATGCCAGTAAACCATTAACATAAAAGGGCTGTTTGCTTATTAAATTCATCCACACAAATAGGCAAGGGTTGCAATTGTTGATTTGCCACTGAAAGAGCAGAATGAGAGGGAGTTTCTCAGTGCCTGGCAGTTGCAATTATCTGGTGTAATTAAGTCTAATTTATAAACCCCCCTCAAATGAGAAAGTAACAATTTTTGTTAATTAACAAGAGCATTTGTAAAGCTCGTTAACTCCATCATTCATAGCCCGCCTGGAAAAATGAGAGCATATGGCTGTTAGGAGGGCCATGTTGCTTATGTGTATTTGTGCATTAATCTATTTGGAAGGCTAATGATTGAAATGGGAGCAAGAAATGGATGTTAGATTACTGAGCAACGAAGATCTACTGTTTTCATTTATCTTTACAGCAATGTGAGTGCTTTGTCATTATCTTCTGCATACGGTTTCATTATTCTGATACAGCACTCCACATTGCCTCATGCCATCATGCCCATAAGCCTGCAGGGTACAAGAGCACTTATCTTTCCTGATGACTGTTGAATCATTTAAAACAAGTTATTAGTGAAACAATTAAAATGATATTGGTTCACAATTGTATTTATAGCTGGCAGGCATAATGGAACATTCTGAATAGCAGTTGGGGGTTCTCAGAATGGATGGAAAATGCTGTTAATCAGAGACAAGAGAAACCTCTAAAGAAAACCTAAATTGCAAGAGCATGTTAATTGTATTGGAGCATTTCATTTAATTGAGAACAAAGGGAAGGTAAAAATCATATTATCAATGTTTTATGAACATGAAGAAATAGGAAAATTACTATGTCATTTGTCACATATCTTCTCTAGAAGTGAAATTTTAAGAGACAGTATTTAACTTTAACCAGAGTAGGCCAAATAGATCATGCTGTTACACATTTTCATTTTCAAAGGGAACAGCAAAATAAAACATAACAAATACATTAAAATTAACTTATAGAGACCGGCACTGGGAAGAATACCCAATGTACAGGGAAAGATTCCAATCAGAGTTAAACATTCTTAAATGGCTATAAAGGTAGTGAGGGTTGTCCTTGCTCAGTTCCATTTATGGTTGTTAAGAAATTTACAACCTGGTTATCTGTAAGGATTATATGCTATATCATTCTTATCTTTGGTAGCAGATGTCACTGGAATTTAGAAGAGGTGATTGGCAGCATATAGTAGATGAACAGCAAACTTCTTTCACATTCATGTTAAATGTGCCTTAGCTTATATTGTAAATGGAAGCTATCAATCACACCACATTGTATGAGGGGAGTTTGTTTATATGTGTTAGAGGGAAACAAAGCTAGGGGACTAGAGTTAGGATAGGCCACATTAAAAGGAAGATTGACAGGAAGAAATGAGGCTCACGTTTGAGTTTTTCTCTAATAAACCACCTTCTCCATGAACTCAGAATTCTTGAGTGAAAGACCAACTTGTTTTATTGAAAATCTGGGCTATATCAATCATTTCATTTTGGGGTTATGTTCAAAACCTTGACCTAAATGTACATTGTGTGATTGTTATCAACAACTCAAAAGGTTTGATCAGTTTAATATTAATACAGTAAGTCCAAATAGATAACAAAGAGATAAAAGAACATTAGCTATCAACCCAAACATTGTGATTCCAACATAGAAATCATTTGTATAAACATACAGAGACAGAAAAAGGAACAAAAATGAATTTGTCTATGAAGGAAAAATTTAAAGTAGAAATTAAAATAATGAGATGAAATTTCATATCAAAAAATATTTGATTGAGAAAGCCTGAAACTGCTTAAATCATTGTACCATAACAATCATAGATATTTGGTTATATATTACCTTTAAGTATCCTTATTAGCCTGACTTTGGGTCTTAAAGAAAATAACTTAGTAATAGTGCTTATGGAGTTCATTCTGTGTATCATTAAGGATTTACATTTATAAGTTTGTAAAACCACATAACAATTCTCAAAACCACATAACAATTCTCTAAACAACTTACGAATGATGATTACTCTCATTTTGTAGATGAGGGAATCTGGGTTCAGAAACTTTAGTAACTTGCTTATTGACAAAAGACTGGTCACTAGAAAATATTTGTCAGTCATCTAGAGAGAAGTTCCTCATTGAGTTGTGTACATGAGTTGACTTTGCTCATGTATCTTGCTCCTTTGGGAAACATTAACAAGGGATGATCCCACACTGGTTTTTTCAGTTTATAAATTATAAGCTCACAGATAAAATACATTTATATAAACAAACAATAATATTGAGTGTAGTATGGCAAATAAATTGTTGTTCCATTGGCTGTAGTTTTCCAAAATTAAGTGAGCTGAATGGCTAGTAGAGGACAGAAAGGGCAGGTGGGCAAATGAAGGGTAGCGGTTACCTGTTTCTTAATCTTTTTCTCATTCAACTCTCTGCTATTCCCACCACCTCTCACAAGAATAGCCAATGCATTCTTGTCCTTTGGTACTATTCTATTTTATAAGAAAACTTATAAAATAGAACAGCCTCTAGCTACCACCTGATCATCCTGCCACTAGATTTGAATGGTTTAGGTTTATTATTACTGAAATTCTGCCTTAAACATTATCTCCACAGTTGACTATATGAGTATATTAAAGATGGTTTTTCCTTCATATTTCTAAACTGTGATTGATTATGCCATGTAATAGGCACTAATAGTATAGGAAATCCTTTATAGTGTGTTATTTCATATCTATTTTTCTCTTAAAAACATATGAACGTATCTGTTAATTTTTGTTTGATTAGATTTCAATAAAACTTCAATGCACTTATGATTTTACACATGCAAAGGTGAAAAATTATTTAATCTACTTTACCTAAATATATGATGATAAAATAAATCTTAAAATTTGTTTTCATTTGGTCTATATGTGAAAATAATACTATGTATATTATAAAGAGTCTATTCACCTTACATGTTTACTTTATTTAGAGCTAAGAAGCAGGGCCAACCACTTGATGAAGAGAGACAAATTAGAATTATATGCAAATATCTCATTCATGTGTAACATTTCATTGTATTTAATGTTTTCTTCTTGCTTTAACTATATATAATTTATGTAAGACAGATAGAATGAATATAGCCTCCAAAGTAATGTCCCCATTACCTTCTCAGACACTGCTGGAAGTTTGCTTTACTAATCTACAAAAACTAACTTCAGAATAAATAGAAAGATTTTAGCAAAATTAACCTTTCTTAAGATCATCAATCAAACTGAGATGAATTTGAAATTGCCCTGCCACATCTTTCCAGTCAGTGGTGCTATGTGTTTGTGTCTAAACTATGTTTACCAGTATCCTTTTTCCTTTTTGCCTGCAATGCTGGAGTCTGAATCTGTGTGCAAGTAAAGAGAACTACCCCATAGCTACAACCTTGATGCTTTATTTTACCTGTTGTCTTGGCTTGTTTACCCTGCCAGTCTTGCCATTCTCACAACTAGAGGATCCAGAACCACTGTTGAGTATTTAAAAAAGAAGAGAAATTTTCTAAATACCATTTTTTACTTGAATATCATAACTTTCATGGTTAAAACATGAAGTTTAGAACTCTTTTGGGGTTTTAAGAGCAGGTTGTATGATGAATTTCTGTTCTTTCTAGTTCAGGATTATTGAATAAGGGAAATAGAAAAAGATGAGCTAACTTCCCTCACTGCCAAAACTTGTTTTCCCCTTCATCCGCCTCATAAAAAAGAAGCATGAATGGTGGGAAGCTGAAATAAAGCTGACTCTGAAAAGAGAACTTCAGTACTTGTTGGACTTTTCCCAAATCACAATATTCTTCAATATTTCTATGGTTTCTCTGTGCAAAAAACAAAAACAAAACAAAACAAAACAAACAAACAAAAAACTCAGGGAAGAATGAGGAAATCAGAATTGCTCTTTGCTCATACCAGTATAAGTTTTTTCCTAATTGATAATTGTATTCAGTGTGATTTCAGTTAAATATATGTGTTTTAAGTCATGGAAAATTGATGTCAGGCTCTGGGTCTCTTTTGAGAAAAGTCTCTCAAGGTGCTTTGGCATATTCACATGAGACAAAACCTTTGATTACCAAGTGAAATTGCTGCTTTGGTAAAGTTCCCTTACTTTTATTGTTTGACTAACTTCAACATTAGGTTCTACTTGCATTTAATTTAATTGCATTATGTGTAGATTCCTGTAATCTTTGATAATTACATGACCTGTTGTGGGCTCCATTTATTCCTTATTTCCCATCCACACTGTTGCCTTTTACTTCTGGTTTCCTTATTCTCAGATCTTCTAGGTAACATTTTACAACTTTGTACACACAACACTTTTATAATTGTCTTTAACTGCTTATTTACAGGACCCAAAAGTAGGAGTTAGTTCTCAGTTCTTTCACTTCTTCACAGTTTAGAAGCATGTACTGTCTGATGTACCAGTTTCCAACAAAACCACATGGCCTCCATTCATAGCTGCCATCTTTCATTTCCTGGTGACTGCAGTGTAGTTATGAATTTAAGTGCCCCTTCCTCAGTGCTTTACTTGAGAGCTGTTCGTCCAGTGGTTCACATTCATGGCTCTTATGTCTTGGTCTTTCTGATAACTTCTTACCTTAACCCTCTCCTCAGTTAAATATCGAATCCTGTGTTCATGCGCCACCTACACATGCCATATGATCAAATTACTTGAGATCCAATCCCCAATTTGTCTCACACTAATTAATTCCTCTAAATGTTTCTTGGACTTTCTTAAATTGTACTTCAAATTACCTTTATTTTCCTTTGGCTTTAATGAGCCCTTTTCCTATACAGCAAACCTCATTTATCAGCATTCTCTCACTGTCAGATCTTCGCAAAGCTTAGACTGCAGCTCTTGGGGTTTCAGGTATTGGAAACTGGCAATTTTTTGATCTATGCAATTGGTATATAACCAGGCAGAGTTCACCCTTAATCATAGCATATCTTCATTGTTTTTAGCCCCAACATATGTTTGAATTTGTCCTGGCCCAAGTGTTATAGAAACCATCTATCGATTGACCCCAGACTTGGCAGCCTCTTTTTGCTGTCCCTCCTTCTGTAAAACACTATTCTAAATCAAGTACACAGTTGCTCTTTTAATTTTTACCTAGTTGTGTGACTAAGTGAACTTTTTGGGAAAATGAATGCTACTACTCCTATAAACTTATATTTTAAAATTTCCTATCTGATATTTGAAGTCTGTTTAATGCTTAACATCCTTGTGTACTACAGTAACATTGTGAGGGGAAACTGAGGCACTCAGGTATTGGATAGTCAATATCATCTCTGCTCTAGAAGCACCAAAGCTCGCCTGCTACCTGTGTTAAGCTGAGCCTTCCAGATTTCCTCTTCTTCCTCTCTTCCATCTTCAGCAGGAGCATATATCTTCCTCTATACTTTTTCCTGCTGCTTTTTTCCTGTGTATTCTATACACACAGTCCTGTCAAAGCTATCCTCCTAAAACATCAACCTTAGTTTATCACAACACTTCTAAAAATACCCCGTAACAGTCCCTACCACTCTTAGGTAAAGTCTAAATATTTTAATTTTTCTTTCAAGACTAAATTGTTATGACTCTAGATATCTTACCTCTTATTAAACTGACCCTTATGCATGGTTCCTTTTACTTTATGACCTTTGAATACGCTAAATCCTTACTCCAGAAAAATGCTCTGTCAGTCACCTACCCTTCATCCTGTTACCCAACCGGACTACTTTTCAATGAGCTGTGACATTTTCACAGTTATCTTGGAGTTCGTTTGATCTTTCAGATATTTCAGAAGTCATATTCAACTATTTCCTCTAAGAATATATCTTTAAATACCCAAACTTGGGTTACTCTGATAATATACTACATTATTGCTAACATTGCCTTGGTCAGAACGTTTTAATTTTCTGTTTACTTCTTCGTGTTTCACACTAGGTACCAAGCCCTGCAATGACAGAAAAACATCCACCTTCTTCACTGACTGTTTTTTGTTTTTTTTTAGTACAAGGACTTGGACCCCACACATAAAACTTTTATGGACTGAACAGCATGATTCTAGGTGTTTCAACTAATCATAGGTCTAAGAGCATATAAAGGTTAGTGAAAGGAATCATGAAGAATTTATAGGAGCATATGATTAGTCTTATGAAGATAAATAATCAGGCATGATATATGGTGTAAAGAAATCAATATCATTGAAAAACCCTCACCTGATCCCCACCAAAAAATAAAATAAAAAATGAAGAACATTAGAAACATCCATGGACATGTCATCAAAATTCCAATTCCTCAGAAATTACACATGGGATATTTCCAGAGAAAATAAATATTTCAGGTTCATAAGAGAACTCTCAGCTTCACAACATTCCCATGACCTGACATCAACTTTCACCAGCAGAGGTCCTGGTGAGAGATCTCTTGGCTCTTTAGGTGACCAGATATGCTGTAAACTACAGGCTACATAAGAATTCAGGGGAGAATAATGGCGATATTTTGAAACAATTACACTTGATAAACTAGTCCTTCACACTATTGTGTGCACTGAGACACAACACAGATAGTAATTGTGCTTTGAATTTTTTGACTCCTCAGCTAAGTTACTTGATGACACCATGGGGTTTACACCCATTGGAAAGAATTTCTGACTGTGTGGACATAAAATTGCTGGCTGTGTGGTCATAAAATTGCCACAAGCTGTGTAGAGCAACTAATAGGCACCTAAAACCTTTCTCTAGTTAAATACCAAATCTTATGGTCTTTCTTAAAATACAGTAGAATCAAAGTGACAGTAATCCACAGATCTAGGTTATAGGTTAAGTATTGAATATGCTAATAATTCTGCCAGAAAACATTGAAAGAAACAAAATTCAAAAGAGTTTCTATTTATATTAGATTAAGGAAAGAGCCTTAAAAATTAGCTTTCTATATTCAAAAAAATTTATAGCTGTTCTTTTTATTTTATCTACTCTTTCTTGTTTTCTGTTAGTGAACCTGAAATATTTGTGTGTATTCCTCATACATACACACTTCTGATCTCAAAATTTTTAGTCTATTTTTCAGAGATTGACTACAAAGCATTCATAATGAACAATTTCCTCATTCATTTTACTGTGATTAGTTCCATTTTTTAGTCACACATATCTTATTTTTAATATTGCCATTATAACTTTTTATATACATAACTTTTTACTTATAATCTTGCTTACAATGTTTTACTATGATGGATTTTTTTGTTGGTTGAACCTTAAGGTTTGAAGAGAGCATTATTTGTAGTACTTTAAAAAATTATTTCACTTTAGATCAGGATTCAAATAAACTCAAATGATAATTTCTAATCTCATATTTAATTTTTTATTACAGCATTATTGATGAGTTTATGTAAAAAAAGAAAAAGCCATTTTAGCTGGCGTGGGAAAGAAAATCTGCAACATTTAATTTAGCAGTGAAGCCCAAGATTGAGGTAATGATTATATTTATGAAATTATGCCATGTGGTTAGCAGCCACAAGAAAACAATATCAAATCCTTATTCTTAGAAACCCCAGAATAGAATGTCCCTGGTGTCCATATTTTAAGTAAAGTGTACGGGTAAAATCAGAAGAATAAATATGGGACTTCTAAGTTCAGTTTCTCTACAAATCATTAGCATAAAACAAAAGGCTGAAGTAGCCCCTACAGCATGAGATTGGAGTCACACTCTTTTCCAAAATGGCCATTTTCTCCAGTGCAACCCTTAAATCCACAGTTCTCTACCATGATGCTTACAATAGACATGAGGAGTTTAAATTACTGCCTGAATCACTGGTCACAGAGACCTCAGAAAGAAATTTCTGTTGTTTATTTAGGAAATTAAAGAGATTTGTAGAAATACGAAAATTACAGTCCGTCATTTGGAGGAACGTCTCTTTGTTTCTGTCATTCTGAAGAAATATGCAGGTCATATAAACAATCTAACACTAAAATATTTTCAATGCCACAATTCAGGGAAATAGTAAAACTTAATTGATTGGCTTAGAGATCATGAAGGAGCCATTGTTTGTTTAGGGGTTTTTACACCACGATGTTCTATGACTGAAATAATTTACTTTTATTTCTGGTGCTGATACTGTAATATGTACATTTCTGGTATAAAATAACTTTAGGCATTTTAAATATATTTGATGTTTCAAGTGCAAACCAGAGAAGGAAGCTTTTGGTGTTCCTAACTCACTCTGGATGTCTTATATTTCTCTCTGTTCAAAGAGTAGACCACAATCATTCGCTGCTTGGGCCAGATATGCTGTGCTTAAATACTGTTTGGCAGTGGTAAGAACACACAACCAAGCTGAATGACTTCCCAGATCTAAGCAGCCCATTTGCAGTTCCCGGGCTGATGGGGCCCGACACACATTGCTCCCTAAATCACCCTTACTTTAATATCCCAAGCCTTGCTGAAAGGCCTGGGTTGATGTGAGCCTAAATCCACGCCTGTCCCTGCTGGATTTCATTGAGCTGGAAAAAGGAACTTGTAACAGCCACTGGCAATGAGCTTTGCTTATATGGGACGTTCTCCCAGCCACTGCTTTAACTCCAGTGACCTTTTCTCCCACACTTAAGACTGCAAGGAAGTTGGCAATGAGCAGTGAGAAAAAAAAGAGTTTTCAGAATTTTGTTTGGCGGGTCTATAAGCTACTGAGACATATGAACATTGCTGCAAAAGTCCACTTCTGATGGTTGAAACTCACTTTTATTTTTAGCATAGATTGCTCGTTTAGTCATACATTGGCTCTTTCAAAAAATACTTTTGATCACAGTGTATGTACCTGCTCACATCCTTTTTTCCACCTCCTGAAATTAACAACTTCCCTAATGTGTTTTGCAACACTTCAGAAGTGGCAAAATTCACGTCTTCTTTCAGATGCTTTCATACTGCTGAACGCTGCATGCTTACTTTTGGTTAGCTAATTGTTGGTCTGCACATTTCCAACTTGCTCATTTTACCCACACTGAAAAAGAAAACCACTAGAAGAATCTCACACATACTTAGAAGAATGGCTGCTTTCTTGCTTGTCAGCACTTTAGAAACTGAAACCCAGGCAAAAAATTCTCACTGAATCCTGGCTCTTATTTGGCTTCTGTCCCACTTAACAAAGGTAATTCTGTGCAAGGTTCTAGAGTAATGTGGGATATAGGAAGTTTAAGAAAAGAGGCAGAGATGTGTATCATCTCCCCTCACAACACTGGATTCTCATTCTTCTCAGTGATATTAGCAAAAGGTATGTAAACATCATTTTTATTTTTGCATTTATATTTGTCTGTTTGAGACAGGGTTTCACTATGAAGTTCAGGCTGGCTTTGAACTCACTTTGTAGCCCAGGCTGGCCTTGAACTTGCAGTGGTCCTCCTGCCTCAGCCTCCTGAGTGCTGGCATTACAAGCATCTCTTTCAATAAATCATTAAATAAAACTGAACATCACTTTTGGGGAGTAGGTTTAGTTTCTTTTAATAATGCTTGTGCCACAAAGTAGAATTCAAAACACTTCAAAACATATAAAAGCTGTGGTTGCCACTGGCTTGTAAGATGATCTTGTATTTCTCAACTTTCATTTATTACAAAATGAGTTTAAACCATTAGAGAAAAGCAGGAATTCTTTTCAACCATCAGAGAGAATGTTTCGTCAAAGAACTTTGTGTTTGCTTATTAAGTTGTAACACAGACATAACCTCTATACTTTCTTGGTAAGATTTAAAGTTCCTTTTTGCATGATGCTGTTGGAAATAGTGACTTGGTTTCCCATATTCTGTCTGATGCTTCTTTTCATGGCTATTTGACACAAGTTTGATACGGACAAGTTGAATACATTGGGTTTAATTTATTTCAGGTATAGATTAGCTAACAAGTCAGTGATAGAAATCCTGATATTTCTGTAGATGAGATGATTTTCAACTAGGATAATATACTATGTCCTGTGTGGCAGTTTTACATTTACTTCTTGTCATATGAATACTGTACTTCTTGCATATGGTAGCTAATCAGTTACAAAGAAAATTAAATCCTTAAATATTGCAGAAATATCTGGTTGCTGAAAGCTTTCTAATTTCTAGAACATATTAGTCTTTTTGATATTTCTAAAATTCAGTTATCTTATTACTTCCAATAGACATGGTAAATTTTACTTACACAGGGGAAAAATAGAATCCTATCAACCTAATGTAGCAATAAACACTGATAAGCAAACAAATAATAAAAAGCTTAACTCAGAATGCAATATCCTCATACTTTGAGTATGAATCCTATGTAGATGTGGATGATTTGATTTGCTTTCCATATCAAAAGCAGTATCTTTCCTAAGGTGATGTTAGACTAATTTTTAATGAGAGTAGACTGAACTATGATGATGAATTTAAAAAAAATAAATTTAATGATATTTACTTTAGTCTTCTTATTTGAAGAAATTAGATGAATGTTAGCTGACTACTCTTTACTAGAGGTAAGTTGGATATTACAGTGATACTGTCTTAATTTAAGATTATAGTCTTAAATATAACAGTGACAAATTAAAGAGAGAATAACATTTCAGGATTAAAGCTTTGAATAAACAACTCACAACACTCAACTCAGTTGCAAACTATTATGTCAAAGATAGGTGAAGTTTATATTCAGGGATCCCTCTTACATTTTCTAGGATTTCTTGGTCTTATTAATTCAAATCTCACTCTCAATGCATGCATGTATCCCAGATAATTACTAGAAGGCAAGATCAAAGCCAGCATATTATAGTCCTATTCCATTTTCTGCTGATGTGAGTGATCTGTCTCTCCTTTGATGTTGTATGCTTCTACAGCAAAAGTACAGAGGATAAAAATACTACACCATGTAATCTGGCATTTATCCCATGAGAGCAGAATTCCAAATTGTGACACATGTCAAGAAGTTAAAAAAATTACTTAAAAGAGACCTATGCTTTATAAAGCGACATACCCTGCATTTCAGCACCTCTGAACATCATTTTCCATTACAAATTTAGTCTCTGATATAAAATTCAAAGAATTTTTATAACCTTAGTGAAAGAAAATAGTTACCATATTTATTAGCAATTACGTTCAATGTGGCTGAACCTTTATTCCGACCAATGAGAGCAGTTGAGTTGGAACAGAGGTACAGTATGCGTTTATGTGCAGATGTGTTCAATGCGTCAGTGACACTTAGTATATACTGTACACATATCTAGCTGGCTTTAGTTTGTTCATCTGATGCCAGGAGATTGAACAACTTTCTGATCTCTAGACTGTTATACATTAGAGAAAAAATTTCTTGGTCTACAGCATCATATTTACTTTAAATATTTTCCCTTATGTTGTATCTGTACCAACTTTCTTTTGGGTATTAATTACTGTTGGTCTCTTTTTACTGTCTGATAGTGTCCTCTGATATACTAATTTTTTTAGAAATATGTTAAATGTGTGTGTGTTTGCTTACATAATCATGAATATAAGAACTATAGTATTGTTTCTAACATTACTTTTCCTAGTAAATCAAATTGAATTCTTGTCCTTTTAAAGGAAAATGACATTTTCCAACTATTCTTTGGTTATTAGTAGAACCTGGTCTTTTCTATTTTGGACCCAGAGCTCTCCAGCATGCCATAGTCATACTTACATGTTTTGACTGGAAAAGAGAAATAGTCTGGACTTCATGGCTGTCAGTTCTAAAGAGAATACCTGCCCAGGACTGAGGAAATTGGTTTTGAGAGATTATAACTTAACTGACATACTTCTCTTAATATAGAAATCAAAGCAATTATATTTTAAAAAATCATGGCTTTCTTCTTTCCCATAAACTATATTTTCAAATACTCACAAGTGCCAGAATGATTATAAGATGTGGTAATTAAATAAAAGTCTGTCTATCTCTATTTTTCAATATATTTCCTCTTTTTCTTTTTCCATAGATGGGGATGAGCTTTCAATAAGACAAAGTAAAATAGACTAATGATCATTAAATATCATACAACATCAAATATAGATATGGAAAGAAATATCTCTCTTGTTTTTCAATAAATGTTATATGACTAAATTAATTGACAGTAAAACTTTCTTTGAGAATTGTCCCAAATTTAATATTCATTACTTCTATGGAAATGATCCAAAGTAAAACCATAAATATTCTAGAGAAACCCACTAACTTGGATAAGCAAAGAATTGAACTACTATTACAAATGTACTAATTGTTAATAGAAGCAATTTATATTAGTTATTTAATGGATTTATACTGATTGTGCTTAGAATATTTATTTTTTCCCAAGAATATTCTTGTTCTAGTACTTTTGAAGCCATTAACATCATTTCCCCCTCTATATCATACTTTAAATTGCAGTTATATTGTTTTTTGCTTAGTACATCACTATGTGATATAAGATACTAATTTTTTTCTCTGTATTTTTTAACTAAGTATACAGCTGCCTGGAATAAAATCTACATTTCCCAATCTCCTTTGTAAGTATCTAGAACCATATGATTATAATTCAACAAATGGAAGTGCTGAGTATTTCTGTCACACATGTCTTGAGAGTAAATGAATAGTCCCTTTGTGGAGAAAACTTCTAAATATAAACTAATTTTTCCATAATAATAAATTTGTAGCTGGGACATAAATGCCCATCCAGACTTTGCATTTCCCAGGCATAATCACTCTTAGATATAGACTCCTAAAGGCTTTCCTACCCAAACAACATTAGTCAGAGTGATTGAGGTACGTCATTTTCAGGGCTGACATCACTGCATTTGTGTTCTCCCACACCTTTCTGTTAGCAAGAGCAGAAAGATAGCTATGTCCTGGTCTCTGGTCCAGTCCCATAGACAAAACCCTCTACTAGGAATGATGGAGAGGGAAAAAAGAATCTGTATTCCTTATTGACACCAAGTAGAGAACAGCCAGTTACCAGCTTGAAAGAAAATAAAATCCTTTGTTCTTCAAATGTGTACTTGGAGATCACTTTGTGTCAGGAGCAAAGGATTTCTTTCAGTGTAATGAGGTTTTCTTTATCCTTTAAACTTCGTTCTGGTTAGAGTGTGAACTTGGAATACTGGAGCTTGCATGGCCAGCTGAAATTATGTGGGAAAACCTACATGTTGATAACGTAAGGCTCCAAATTCCTTCTGAGCACAGAACATATAATACTATGGAGCTGCATAACTTTTCCCACGTAAAAAAGTGAGAAAAAGATAACCTTACTTTAGGCACTTTTATTATGTTTTTCTCACACACGATGAATCAGATTCTAGAACAAGAACCATGCTGTTCCTTCTGGTAACTAATTTATTTGCATTCTGTCAATGATTATAAACCTAGTTCAGAAGAAATTCTGTCCTGACCAAGATGGTTTCCTCCAGTCTGAGTACTGGCCCGATTTTTTGGTTTATTATCTTCTTCAGTCAGTCATTCTTCATGGGTTTTTTGTGTCACATGTACAAATGAATGGGTATTGTTACAAGCCGGAGACACAGAGACTTTATTACAAAGTTACCATTTATTTTGTTGGAAAAGTCACCTATTCTTTTCCTGTGATGGCCTTGAAAGATAAATTTGTTGATGTAAGATAAAGGAAGAAATTCCTTTCTGAAGACCATACAAACAACTTAGGGCAGTTTTAAAGTTTATAATTTGGAATGCATTGTATACACTATATACATTAAATATAGTATACATTTGGAAGATATTGTGATCCATCCTATTTCCAGGATAAATACTAACAACCATTACCATCAAGGGAATAATAAGAACTATAAATTGATTACCTGATGTCTATCTACAATAATGCTTTTCCTATTTCATTTAGCTACAAAGGAAAGATTTTGGTCTATACCTGAAGTTCTTAGGAATCAGCAACTGACCAAATTTTAAAAATACGGAGAGTAACAGTGGGTCAAAATCATTTAAGACTGACGTAGACAATTACAGTGTTGATTCTAAAACATTGTAATAACAATTACTCCATTAGGTTCTAGGGGTAAGTTGGGTGTTATTATATTGCACAATTTTTGTAGATGCTTAGTTTAAGGCTTGTTAAATTAAGCAACTGCGTAGTTAATACATGGGAAGAATAAATTTCCAAACTCAAGTGCTTGTCATCTTTCTCCTTATCCTAGAGTCTATACATTAAAAACTTTAAGTATCTCTTTTTCAAGATTTTCTTGCTGTCTGAAATTGTATAAGTTTATGCAAAAGATAGAATTCATAAAAGACATGATTTAATAAGGTTTCTTTTAGGTTCTTAAGGATAGTGCCTAGTAGTCAGGGTATGTTTCAAGTTGAAGAGATAAATATTTTAATGAAATTAGTTTTCTCTGATAATGACTTTTTCTAATGCAAAATATGTTTCACCTTCTACGTAAGGATCAAGTGGAAGAATTCTGACATAATTATCTTCACTGTAACCCAAACTATTGTTATGAAAACAAAAATCTATTTTCAGTGAGAGAAACCATATCTTTCTATGTTCTTCTTACAAATGGAAATTTGGTAGTTGCCTTGGAAAGCAGAAAATAACAATGTTAATGCCAATTAAGAAAAGGATAATTTTGAGGCTTGTGTGTCCAGACCCTGCCAATGTATTCTGGGGAGATTTATTTCTATTTGGAGAGTCTGATACAGTAATCTTGGGCACCACAGAATCCATGTGGAGCTGTGGAGCTGGCTACCTGAGTATTTTGAGCAAACCATCTGCTCAAACTAAACAACAAATTTATTGTTATGGTTTAGTAAAATTCCTCCAATTCCCATTTTCCCTCCTCAAAACAACTTGATTGGTAGTTTTGGCACCTTATGGACACAGTCAGTTCCCTTAATAATCCTTCCCATCCCCAGTGAGTAGTGATTTTCCTAAAGGGAAGTCATCTGATACAAAGCATTGAATCTGATTCCATAATTCAAGGGAAACACAAGGAAGTGTGAAAAGGGGGTCACTTAAACAGTTCAGAAACCACTGTAAATGTATGAAAATATGTAATTCCTCCTTTCCATAAGTAACCTGAACAGAAAACTACATAAATGGTGCATAAAGCTTTCATGACTTGGGCCCTGGGCTGTATATTTAAGTGGTCCCCGCTGTATTCACATATAAACAGTGGCACCGTATGTTAAGAATCATAATAATAGCAAAACACCTATAACATGATTAGCATGATTTTATTTTTATTTTATGACTTTTTGACAAGTTTGACAATACCTACTGGATTTTAAGAAAAGCCTAAAATGCCAGTTATATATACTTTATGTTGGAGAAGATAACAAGCAGCTTTAGCTTTACTCATGAGATCAGCCAGAGGAAAGCTTCTCAGACAAAAATTTGGGGGGTCTCGGGTAACAACGAACGGCTTATATGCAGACTTGCACTTTATCAGCTAATTCTACTTACTTCTTCATCAATTTCTCTTCCTTCAGTCTTGATGGTTTTATGACTTAGACCCAGGCAGCACCCTTAGGCAGTCCGTTGATAACTGACACATTTTCTAACATGGTGTAGTGATGCTCCAGTCAGCGCTTGCAGACTGTGGCTGCAGCTGATTGGAATCTGCAGCGGGGGCTTCTTTTATCCTCATACGTCAGAATCCACTGACAGCTCTCCCAGGCTGGGACCAGGAAGATTTCTCCCCCAGGAAAATATATGCAAACACCTCCAGAACATTGAAATGTTTGCTAGGCATCACAATGGTGACATCTTTATGATAAACACGGTATGCAAAAGAAGGTCTAATAAAAGAATAACAAATTATTACATCCACAGGGCAATTTTACAAGATTAACTGGTGTAATAAATTACTACCAGAGTCAGAATACCATGTTACCCTTTAAGGTGTTTCACAGTGGAGACAAAATGAACTGGCCTAGGAAAACCTAGAGAATGTAGAAAAAAATAATAAATTATCTTTCCACATTTCTGAAAGATAGTAATGATGCTTTCTTTATAGTATGGTGACTTTAAAGAATAATCATTGTAAAATAAGTTTATGTATTCAGCTCATGTTAAGGTGACTACATTTATTATTACTTTTCATGCTGCTATTGGATATTTAGTAACATTACAATCTATATGTTATCAACTTAATAAAAAGCCTGTAGTATTTTATTTCTACAACAATTTCAATATATGAAATATTACAAAATAAATGCCGGAACTCCAACTGTGTTTATGATAGCTAATATTTAGACATAACTAATATATATATATATATATATATATATATATATATATATATGTAATATACAGAATAGTGAGAATTCTGTTGTCCTTATGCAAGTTAATGAATTGCTTCACTTTTGATCAGGTGCTCAAAATAGAGGAAACTTCTCTAGATTTCCTATTTAAAAAAATGATTCCTTTCATTGTTTTTTTGGATAGTCTTATCAATTTTTACAAAAGTGAGGAAAAAGAACTCTGCAGCTTGAACATTGGAGACATAAGATGTTATACACTATGATGGTGTTTTTGTTTTATAAAAAACATAAGAGCTCTTCTGAGCTATTCACAGTTTTGTATTCATCATAGTAATTCTAATATCTAGTGGTAAGCTAATCTTTTCAAAGAAATAAAGAAAATTAAAAGATAAAAGAAATAGAGTAGGGCAGGAAGGGAGGAGAGCGAGAGAGAGAGACAGACACAGAGAGAAGAAACAATCTCTCTACTGCCAACTATCTCTTAGTGTTTCCTACGGTAGCTGACTTAGAACACTGCTTGTAACCTAACAGGTCCCCCTCTAGTGTACTGACCCCAGCTCTCCTAGTGCCTCACAGTTCCTGCCAAAAAAAAAAAAAAAAAGAGTAACTTTGGTGTTCTTGGTTAAATTAAAAGGAGGGGAATAATGTTACATCTAGTATGTTACAACATTGCACACTTCACACATCTAACAGGATGTTTCTCACTGGATGAGAACAATAAATTCTCCTTTTAACCTATATTGATATCTCATCAAGATGAGTTGTACTTGTTGTGATACAGTTATTATAATCATCCAAAAGAGGTTGAGTTATTGCTTAAAATTTCTGGGTGTGAGTTTGAGAAACAGTTGGGGAGAAAATAAGGAGATGGTGGAGAAATTCTTCATAAACTTGTACATCACCCTCTTTACTGGGATTCTGTTATCAGAGAAAGCTTTAATCAAGATTAAATGAAAGCCTAATTGTCTTGGAGTACTCATTTGTTATCTGTCAGTCAATGCTTACATTTTTTCTTTTTCTTTTTAATTGATTTTTAACTATCATGAAGAGAGTGCTTTAATTATTCTTTCTAGGATACATTGCTTTTCTTTATGTAGATCTGAGTTTCTGACCTATAGATTTTGTCTTCTCTTTGTTAGCAAAAATGATTTCATTGAATATGTAATCTCAGTCTTTTATTCATCTTTTCCTTTTGAAAGACCGTTTTCCTTGGTATTGAATATTAGATTGATTCTTTTAACACTTTAAATATTGTATTCCTTTTTTTTTTCTTGAATGATTTCTGATGTAACTCTTACCCTAATTTTTCTATAGTGGAAAAATTTTTAAAATTATCCTTCTGGCCATTTTTTAGCATTTTCCCCTTGACTTTGGTTTTCTCTAGTTTTAATATGATATACGCAGATGTTGATTTGAAAAATCTAACTGGCTTGCCATTGTTTGAGCTTCAGAATTTGGAAAATTTTTAGTCATTTCTTTATTATTTCTTTTACTCTTCCATTTTGTCTCTCCTCTTCTTTTTTCCCCTTTCCTGTTCCTCTCTCCATTCTTTCCCTGCTTCTATTTCTAAACCTTTTCCCCTCTTTCTGGTATTCCAATCACGTATGTTACAATTTTTAAAATTGTCTAACAGATGTTGTATGTTCTTTCCTTTCATTGTTTTTCCTAATTCATCATTTTTTCCACTCATTTCTCAGTTACTTTTGATCTTTTTCATTTCATTTTTGTTAGTTTCAGCCTCATTTTATCTATTCGTTTATATCTATTGTGTATTTTTTCTATTATTAATTTTCTATTAATAATAGAAAATTCTATTTTTCTATTAATTTATGAATCAAAGTAATTTTGAAATTTTTATCTGATAATTTTCACACCTGTACCATATCTGATTCCTGTTCTAATGATCACTATGTTTTTCAGAGGTTGCTTTTACTTGACTTTTAATCTACCTTGCAACTTATTTATTAAAAGTTATATCTGCTACATCAGTTAATAGAAAAGGTAAATTTTCCTTAAAATTATTTATATTGGTATAACTATTTATGTTAGTGCAGCTTCTATAATGTTGCTGCAGCTGTAGGTGCTAGGCACTTCCAACGCCTAATAATTTTGTTTTTCTCTCTCATGTCTTTGTCTTTCCCAGGTGTACGGTTGGGATAGTGTGAAGGGCAGTGGACACCAACTCTGTAAGTCCTCTGATTGCATCTAAGTTGGCCTGTAGCCCTGAGCTGTGACTTTCACAAGTGTATTTTTAGTTTCTCTCCTCACTCAGGTGTGACAAGAAGTGAGAATTACAGTGAGAGGGATGCTCTTCACCAAGTACAGTAGAGTTCTAGAAAAGTCTTTTTTCTGGGGGAGTAAGACTTTGGAATAGGGTTCTCTCTGAGTTACTTGGCAATGTTACTCCCCGTTTTCCCCATCCTGGTTATAAGGAGATTTTCCTTGGTTCTTGTTTACATGAGCCTGTTACTATTTGGGGGTGTCACACTCACACAAATGAAAGGGTTACCTAAAAAACTCTGATTGCAGGGATCTCTTAATCCCATGCTGGGAGTGATAAGGGATAAGCAACAGTGATGAGGGGAGAAAGGCAAGGATACGGGGCCACAGTACCAGTCCATATCCAGCCTGAAGGAAGCCTTGCAACTTGCCATGTACATGTCCCAATCAATTGTTGCCTTCCGTGGCTTCCTCTTCAGGAAAATTTTGGCTATGACTGCCACTAATGTTCACATGCTCTAACTTGTGCTAGGCCTTACTTGCTCAAATTCTGGAAAAAGCAACATACTCATTCATATTTTATTTATAAAGGATGTTGGTCAGAGGACTTTTGTATATCTGAACTTGCAATCATTAGATAGCCCTTCAAGTAATATTTAGCTATTTCTGACTTCTGTTTTTCACATTTCTCTAGGACTGAGTGTATATATGATGACTGCAGTCATAAAACTCATCTGCCTTGAATGTAGAATGCAAAGAATTTTGACTCTTTTTTTTTTAAAATTAATTTGGTGATGAAATGTGTTCATCTTTGAGTATCATGGCTCCCATGGAAATTGAAATAATATAGTTACTTCATGAGAATATTGTGTTGATATATTTAATGCACTTAACACAGTGGAGGGAGCTCCTTAAGCCCTGTACTGACTTCATAGAGTGTCAAGAAGAGTGATCTCTATGACAGATGTCACCTTAACTTCAAATTCAACCCCTGTAGAACTGATTTAAAAATTGGAGTCATCTAGGTTTAGCAGTATTTTAGCTAAAAAATACTTTTATTTTTTACAAGAAAAAGAAAAAAGAATAAATTGACACAAAGGTAAGGATATAAATATCTTCTGCTCCTGTTCGTACAACTGTTGTTGTTTTAGAGAATGCACCCACTTCATTTATAAGCATGTTAATCATCCGATTCATTAGAAACTATGTGTTGTTAATGACAGTGTTTTCATTACATGATAAATATTTATTTGCCAGATGAAAAATTTCAAAACATGCATGCAGTGATGAAAAACAGAAGTTTCTGATAGACAAAAGTTAGGAGAACGAGGTTATATTTTCAGTAAATTAGGAAAAAACGCTGAAAGTGGGTGTTTCTGGCTCTCTGTAACACTACCCCATAGGATTCAGGCATCTTATAGGTTGAGTAATTTAAAGATTGGCCCATTTTCAATGCTCTTTACAATGTTCTATAGTCGGCTTAAAATAAAACCTCTATTCCACTAGCACTTGAATCGAAAAATCTTTTTAGCTCTTATTTCTAAAGAACATTCCAGGAATTTAGCAGTAATTAAATGTAGCAATAATCCATGGATCAGTGACAATAATCACCAATTTTTTAGCTGCAGCTGAAGCTCCCTGCTCTATCATAAGTGTTACATATTCATAGAGTTCCCTATCTGAGAAATTCAAAGCAACTTATGACTATTATGCTTATTAATCCTATCCGACAAGCATTACTCTTTCCGGTCTACAGGTAAAGAGACAACGATAAGGCTGTTGTGCCAATGCCAGTCTTCTACTGTGTCTTGGAAGAAAGAAATGTGACTCATACCTCAAGCCTTTCTATTCAGAAATTCTTGGAGACTGAGTTTTTGGAGCACTATGGTAAAGGTGTAGGTCAGCAATGCTTTTTAAAGGTTTTGGAAGTAAGTCAGCCTCTTTGAAAATCTAAAGTAACACATATCAGTTTGTTCCCTATACATTCTTATTTTAATTAATAACAGGCTAGAGAAAGCAATGAGTTTTTCAGCTATTCTCAGTCATTAAATGGAGGTGCTTATTTTAGAGATAGCTACTACCTTACATTCAAGGAATCAGCAAAGTTTCTTCCTTTGCTTTTTGTGTAGGGGTTGGGTGAATTGGTGCCATTCAGCTCACCTTGTGTTTGTTCTTTTTGTTTTCATCTAGGTTTAGCTTTTCAACTGACTGTAGATCTCCAATTATGTTTAATACTATCAACTTTTTCAGTTAAATAATTTTTGGCCATTTATTTAAGTTTTGATCTGTTACCTTTTCATTTTATTTTATTATTTTCTTTTTGGAACCAGAAATCAAATAGGATCGCAAGACCACATAGGCGTTATGCCACTGAGCTGTATCCCCAGTCCTATGATCTTTTCTTTGACCTCTGCTCTTATATATTTTATGACTTCATGAATGAATACAATTCAAATAGAACAATTCCTACAAGAAGCCAATGAGTGAACAAAAGATATGACATTTGTAGAGCAAATGATGTGTCAAGGTTAAATTCTTGATACTTTGCAGGCAAATACCTGGAAGGGACCAGCACTTTGCAATTCTGTATGAAGGAAGTAGAAACTTGAAATCAATTATCTTCTATTCAACTAAGATCCTGACGAAGACTGTTTTTTTAATAAGAAGTGTCAAATGTAATACAAAGTGTCAAATCTGTGAGAAAACCATGCTAGGTAAATTATTTATTTAGAAATAGTTAATCTTTCATGTCATTCTCATTTGGGAATAATTTTTCTATTTTACTCCTCTTTGGTTCTCTTATTATAGGGAGATAAGTTAGAAATTAGTACACTGTCAGAGAGAGACTGAGCGCTCAAGGAAGTCAGCATAAAAACAAAGACATCAAAATTGTGGCTGGAGGCACATTTGAAAAAAGGTAAGGCTCCAAGACAAAGATGCAATGTCTAGACCTACATGACTTCCTCAGGATAAAGAGTAACTTGGAACCACTCTATACTGTAATTAGCACCATCTGGTCCAGTAAACCCAGATAGGCATCAGTCTGCCAGGTGGCTGACCAGAGCATCTGGACCTATTCCTTCCGCAAGATGCCTTCAGTTTTTCCATGAAACTTTACTACATGACTTGTTTTCCTATTATTTTAACCTTAACTAAGGAGCTATCCTTGTAATCCTATAGGTTGATGGCAGTGTGACCCACATTGCCACTTTGTAGCATAAATTACTCCTGACAAATTGTTCAGTGGCTACCCAGTCGGAACCCCTCCTGTACCTCCAGGAGCTAGTTTTCTCTTTTCCAATAAACCTCTCCTAACTTCTTTGGTTTACAACTTAATTCCTTTATATTGTAGGACAATGAACTTAGCACATTTGACATCTAATGGGTTGAATGTTATATTTCTATATAATTCGCAAAGATTTCTTTTAAAACATTAAATCTTAATACTTTAAACAAAATCGTTATTTTTTCTTATGGTTTCATGTATTTAACTTACATTAAAAAAAACACTCACAGAAGCCTAATGTTATTTAATGTATCATTTTCCAGTAACTTTTTGGGTTTTTTGTTAGAAGTTGCTCACGTACTATCTTCAGTTGTATAATTAGATTTTCTTGAATTGTCTATCTACATGATGTTCCCTTAGACTTTGATCTAGTTATATCCTATAACTAATAGATTTTTTGGTTTTCTCTACATTTCCACAGAGTTTTCATATCCTTCCTCATTTTGATTTAATCCTTTCACCCTTGTACCAAGGACTCTGATGAGAGAAAACTGATACATAAAGAAGAAATCGTACTGTGTTGTGTCAAAAGATGCTGGGGAAATATGTGGTGTGAAGCACACTGTTGGAATGATTTTTAAAAAGAACACTTACGAACATGCATATAAAAGTATTTAAAGAGGATTAGATACTCTTCATGTATAAGTGAAAAAAACCAATGAAATAATCAAGTTTTTCAGTAAATTTTCATTTTTAGACTTGGATATTAATTGGGCATAATGAAAATAGTTAATACATCATTAAAATGGACCCGGAGGGTTCAGTCTCCTGCAAAGGGGAAAAATCATGCATTTCCCAGAGCTGATTAAAGGATTTTATTACCTGTCATCTACCACTTTCACACAGAGCTTAGATTTGTTTAGAATCTCAATACTTTATAACAATCCTGGTTACTAATCAACTAAGAGCTAAGGTAGTCCTCTTCTGATTTTCGATGTCTTAATCAAAAGTTCACTCTCAGTTCTCTTCATTTCTCATTACCTTCTTTACTAAACAATTTTGCTCACTTTCACATTGATGCACCAAATCTGTATCTATAGCTCCTTAATTTTTTTTGAAATCCCTGGACAGATTTTCATTTGTTGATTGAGCCGATAGATCCATTATGTATTATACTTACAGTAGAATTCATTTATTTTTCTCACCATTTACTTCTAAGTCATACAATTAGTTGACACCACTATTAGACCAAGTCACTAACACCAGAGACCAATCTTTTCAACAGTGGTCCTCAATCCCTTTGGCACTCCGGTTCACTTTTGCTGAAGCCAATTTTTTTTTCCACAAACTGGTGTATGTCAAAGATTTTTAGGATGATCCAAGCTTATTTATGGTGTACTTTATTTCTATTACCTTAAAGTTATAATATACAATTGAATAATTATACATTTCATAATAAGGCAGAATCAGTGCTAGCCCAGAGTTTGTTTTCCTGCAACTAAATGGTCCCATCTTAGGAGGTATGGGAGTCAGTGATATCTGAAATATACTACCTATGCCTGGTCTACTCACTAATCTTGTTTTGGTTGCTGTTGCTATAGATAACTCACTTTCATAGAGATAGGATGTGGGAAATGGAAGCAGGTATTAATTGCTTTCCTGCTATCTTGAGATGTTCCACCTAGACTAACCTAGACTAATTATGGAGATTTGAAGTCTTCTGAGCTCTGACCAGAATCTCCCATGCAGACTAGCCTAATGCGTACCAGCTCCATACATTCAGATGATATCTCTGAACCTTTGCAAACTCTTCCCATAAACCATTCCCAAAGGCTCTTGAACCACACGGTCAGGTACAGTCACAGTAATGACTCAGCTCCTCTGCTACTAAATTTTGGTTACTTTTCTCTTCTTGTTGAGACAAAGTGTCTGATGCCCAAATTAAAGCAAGGAAAGGTTTATTTAGCTTACAGTTTTAGGGGAGTTTCAGTTCATACTCAGTTGGCTCCAAAACAGAGTGTCATTGCTGAGTGGCAGCCAGTCATGGCAACTGCAAACAGAAAGAGCAAAGAGGGCAAAAGGGGGAAAGTACACCTCCTTCCTGACACTATATTGTATGTCAGCACTGGCCCTGGGAGGATGCAGCACTCACACCACCAATCCCAATGTTAGACAACAAACCAATCACAAATGCTAGATTCAGCCATGTCCATGTTTGCGTGAGGCTTGGGGGTATGCATCTGAACACAAACCATAACACACACTTTTAAGGCCACCATTATTTGTGATCTCAAGCAGTCGATCCTCTTCTAGCAAGGAGAAAGCTGACTTATCTGACTTACTCACAAATGGGTTCCAGATTCATGCTTTCCTTATTTGGGGGGGTGTTCTGTGTCTAGAAGAATTGTTTATTCTGTGTCCATCTCTTCACAAAGTTGCATAAACAGAAATAAGCTAAGGACATTTGCTTCAATATTGTTGATAATTTTAATCACACCCTGAAAAAAATGTTGTCAAATTTAGTTAACATTTTTTGATTACCCAGCATTATTTTATGAGTGACACACTGTGCAGACTCAGGTTGATTTTCAGAAGTGAACTTCTTGATGTAAAAGCAGAAAACTGTTCAGTCTGGTTAGTTAGCTGTTCTATCCATGCATAAACCAAAAAAGGACAATTTAGTGGTCCTGATATATAGTAATTCAAATACTTGAATAGTTGAGCACCTGTAGTATTTGGCAAAAAAAGCATATAAAAGATGCCCTTATATAAATGCCTGCCTGGCAAGCATGAGGTTGTGAGTTCGATTCTTGGTAAAAAAAAAAAAAAAAGAAAGAAAGAAAGAAAAAAAAAGAAAATCTGAAACCAAAAACATACCCTTAGGAACATCTTCCTGACATACATATCACACAAACACTGTTGCCTTATATAGTCATTGGTAGAGTCGTCAACCTGGTTTGTATACCACACTGACTCCTTAGTCCTCTCTAACAATTGTGTCTCAATAACCTCAGCTATTTTATTACCTTCTCTGATGGTACTAGCTGAATGAGAAACACGTGTCATCTTTTGAAATGTATCTTCTCTTAAAACTTCATGGAAATTGTCCTTACCTGAAGACAGGACCAGCTTTTTGCCTATAGTAAAGGACTTTTTAGCTTTAACAATGCAGTTAGAGACAAAGAATAATGCTTTCAGTGCAGACACATTTGGTGGAGTGGTGACTTTCAATAATTACATCCTTTCATCAGGTTCATTTTTTTCCTTACAAAAACTTCAAGTAATTATATTTTAATGCAGGGTGCACATTCTCCATGTGGTGAAGCAGTTTTGAATGTTTCATGGCTTTGTTGCATAGCTAGTAAACACACATTCTACAAAGTCATTTTGTAGAATGTGAAATACTTGCTGCAATGAACCCATAATTTAAATAAGACTTATTTTTTTTAAAGAATCCTTCTTTTGTTGGCAGTCTTAGATTCTTCTGTCTTACCAGTTCTTTCCCTCTTTTCAAAGAATTGCTCCAATGACATTTTAACTAAGGTTAGTTTGTGGGCTAACAAAGCTATGACTAAGAAAACTATGAAGTGCAGAAAGAGGAATAGGATGAAATGGTAAATAAAATTATGAGTGGATCAGATACAGACAGAAATACACTTCAGATTCTGATGGCCTGCCTCCAAATGCAGCTTATGTGCCAGCTGCCACTCATTGATAGGATTTTAATATAAAGCTACAATAATTAATTCCTGTGATCTCTGCAGCTAATATTAATCTGTATTTGAAGCTTCCCCACAGCCCTAGCATCATTGCTTCAACCCCACCTCAGATCAGCAGATATTAGTTTCCATAGAAGTGCGCGACCTGGATGCCTTACACGGACAGTTCGCAGGAAGGTTTGTGCTGTTATGAGTATCTAATGCTGCTGCAGATCTTTCAGGTGATGTTTAGGCAGGAATTTACATGAGGGGGATCAGTTGTAGATAGAGATGGAGCTTTGCTCAGTTGTCTCCTGATACCTCTCTTGTGTGTAACCTGGTTCCTAACAGGCCACAGACCTGTGTCAGGACTTTGGAACACCTGTATTATATTACATTGCTGGTTACAATATTTTATCTAATTTTAACATAGCAATAAGGACATTTTCACTGTATGTTTCATAAAAACAATCTCAACCCAGCTACAGCTCAATGCTAACTTCTCCATTCAGATATTGTTCTATATTTTAAGATGTTTCTGTAATCAAATAGGCATTGAATTTGTCATAAATTTCTTGGATTTACATTTAAAAAATACATGAAAAAAGCAGTTTGGATATTTTAAAGGCTATTTTACCTTCTACTTGCTATCATTTTGAACTTCTTTGAGAATTGAATAGTTTTTAGTTTCTGTGTTTTTACACTCAATCTTGCCTTTAGAGTGATGATAACATAACATTCATAAATGATTTAATTATTTTATCTGAGCTATTAAGATGTTTTTTGAAAAAAACCAGTAATCCAATTTTGCTGGGTGTTGTTTTTGCTTTGTAAAATTTAAAGGGCAGTATACATTGTATTGCTACAACTCTTTCCACAAACATATACAGCCTCCCATACTCTTACATTTTACACTTCAGTGCTATATTGCTACAATAATGAATCTACATTCATTTATCATAAACCGAAGTTCATGATTTACTCAGGAGATCAGTCCTGATGCTGTCTATGCTATGGGTTTTGATAAATATGTAATGACATATATGCATCATTATAATCATGGTGAGTTGTTTCACTGCTCTAAAACTCCTCTCTGTCTTGTGCATTCATCAACTCTTCCCTACAAACTCTTTGTAACCACAGAACAAATTTGGGCAGTTTTCCTACTAAGCAACTTTTTCAAATTTCTACAGGCTTAATACTATTTCATAATACTCAACATCATAAAAACCTTTCTCTACAGCTTTTTAGATTTATGTTTACACTGGTAATTTCCTTCCTCACAAAAGCTTTGGTCATCTCTCTAAAATATTTTTTGTGTTTTTTGTTAGGAAAGAAATTTACAAAATTCCAGATCATTCACTGAGTCTTAATTAAATTCTGTGTTCATTTTCAAAGATAGTAATAGAATGTATTGAAGATGATTGAAAAATTAATGTAACAATTGGATCTATTTTATGTTATTAATTTTGTTTATTGAAGATATAAAAAAGGAATATTATTTATTGTTCAGCAATAAAACTAAAGGAGAATAATACTCATTAGTAATTTTATTTGATCTTTTTTGTAGTAAGCTTAGAGAGATATTGATACATGCATTATTATATGTACAGATTTTTATATGTTTTAAATTATATACATGAATATAAGTACAAATATGTTCATGTTTAAAGGTATATACAAAATATTCATTTGTGGTAGTTTTTTAGATACAACAAGGAATGAAGTATGTATATTTTTACATTAAAAGTAATCTAATAAAGGCATATGCTTAATTATTAAATAAAATTCCACATATATTTATTTTATACAATAAAAGTTTATTTGAATATAAAACTTATTTTTTGTCATTTTTAAGGATTTCAAAAATAAAAATTACCACATTAACAAATTTAGTTATTGATATGATTCTGGTTCCTAGCTCCCTGAAGTTATTAAATTATTGGAGTGAAAACATAAGTTTCACTCCAATACTATTGTGTAGAAATATTAAGGTTTTTTATTGTTATCCTATTAATATTAATGTTTCATACCATGTTCTAATTTTTCTGATTTTACCTATGTCATACAGTCTGATAGATAGTAATGCCTATTTATATATATTTACTCACTGAAAATTTTTCCCTAACTAAACCAGTCAATGACAAGTTGTACTTTCTAGTTCTCTTATTTTTTCCTTTGTGGCATGTATAACTAAGGTTGTCTACATTTTCATGTCATCTATACTGATTTCAACTTGCTCTTGAACCAATATTTATTCCCAAAGAAAAACACAAACAACAGCAAGGTGAAAAATAACAAAAACCAACAAAAAAATACCATCAAATAACTAATTACAAAAAAAATTAAAGCACCATTGAGATAAATCAATGGATTTCAATGTAATAATGCATGGTTAAGATGCTACCTTGTACATCTAGCTTTGTTCTTATGATTCTTTATTGCTTGGTTAACTGTTTGGTTCCTTATGAATTTTAGTATTATTTTTTTATTTCTGCAAAATTTATTGTTATTTTGATGAGGATTGCATTGCATATGATAGAGAAGTGGATAATGAAAATTGCGACGGTATAAGTAAATGACTATGTCAGTCTGTGTGTGTTCATGTGCATATATGTAAACATACACACATATATACGAATAATAGCCATCACCTGAAAGGAAGAAAATCTTTCCATATGCACCAACAAGGATGAATGTTGAGAACATTTTCTAAGTGAAAAAAGCTAGTCATAAAGGACAAATACTACATGAATTTGAATAGTCAAACTGATAGAATCAGAATAGAAGAGTAGTTGCCAGGGACTGGTAAGAGAAATCAAACAATTGCTATGTGTTAAGTACTACATTTCAACTTTGCAGGATAATTTTTAGAGATATTTACACTGCACTGTGCCTATTATACTTTCAGAAGTTTACTAAGAGAATAAATTTCATTTTGTTCCTACCACAGTTTAATAAAATAAATATCACTTGTTGAATGCTTCTAGTTTCCTAGAAGAATGTTTACAGTTATTCCCTCATAAAAAGTAAATATAGTAATACCTCATGTCTTCATTAGTTTTTCTCATTGCTGAGACAAAATACCTGATGCTAAAAATTAGGGAAGGAAAGGTTTATTTAGCTTACAGTTTGTGGAGGTTTCAGGCCATGATCTGCTGGGTCCAAGGTAGAGTGGCTCATGGCAGAGGGCAACAGTTCATGGTGGCGATAAACAGCAATAGCAATGAGAGGGAAAAGGAGGAGCATGAGAGAAGACACTTTTTGTCCTTTACATTTTATAAAGGGTTGATGTAGCACTCACGCACACAACCCCAGCAATGGACCATGACTCAATCACAAACTCTAGAGGCCCACCAACATGACTACATGAAGACTTGAGGGGACATCTTGAAACAAACTATAATATTCTACACCTGTTTCCCCAAAGATTTATCCCTTTGTGCATCCCTTTGTACACAAGGCATTTCAGTCCACCTCTAACAGTTTCCAAAGTCCTAACAGTTTCAATGTTTCTGATAAATTGAAATTCCAAGTCTCCTCCAAGATCTAAGGTAAACTCTTAGTCCTGAGCCCTTGTACAAATGAAAAGTTAAACGCTTTCAACATTCAATGGCATGAAATAAACATTGCCAGTCTAAAAGGTATAAACATTAAGACACAAAGAATTTGTATAAAGCAAGTCCAAAATGCAGCAGGACAAACATTAAGGTCTATAGTTCCATGTGGAACATCCAAAGCAACTTGTGGTAAGTTGTCAGTTCCAAAGAGCTTGTATGGCTCTGCTCCTTTGGCACTTCTGGTGGTTGTAGTTTCATGGGCTTTTCTCTTAGGCTAGCTTTGCTCACCTCTGGTGTTTCCATTGCACCTATGGTTTCTCCCTCACAGATTCACACATTGCCCTCCCAGGAGCACACTTCCTAGGCTCGCAGGCCTTCTTCTGAAACATGAGTACAAGCCATTTCAAACATGAGTACATGGACCTCTTTCATTCAATGTGCCTAAAACCAACACTGAGTGGATAATGCCAAGGTCTGCTGCCAGCTGGAACAGTAGCCAAGCTTTCTACTTTCTTGGCTCTAGGGGTCAAGTGCCTGGATGACTGAGTACTTTGAACATAATTCTGAGAAAGAAATTATCTATGCCACTGCAATTCTGGAACCTAGTGTGGGTGTCACCATTTTGGAACATAATGCTCTGCAGCTTTTTCCTCAAAGCAAAGTCTTTCACTTTTGCAGCACTGAGGCTACAAAGTGTAGAGACTTGATGCTTCTTGTGATGTCCCCAGGCCTCTTTTTCTATTCTCCTATTCCTGCTCAGCAATCAAGATCTCCTAAGTTCTGTATTTGTGGTTCACAGCTTTATTGAAGCTTCCTTCCTGGTCAAATTCACAACATTTTAAATCATTCTACTGGGCTTTTTGCTCTTTATTTGAACATAAATCTAGCTAAAACCCCCAATAATACTGATTCAGAGCCTCAACATTTGACTGACAGTTTAATTAGTCTGCTGCCCTTAATCCTCATCTCTGGCAAAGTCTCTAGACATGAATAAAATGCAGACAAAATTTCTGCCAAGCCATAACACACATCATCTGGAGTCCAACAATCAGTGCAGTCCTTCTTTCCAGCAGAAACCTCCAAATCTGGTTATTTACTGGCAGAATTTCTGTGAGCCTTCTGGTCTACTGAGCTCTGAACAGAATCTTGCATACAGAACACCTTAAGGCATTTTGGCTCTACTCTTTCAGACAACATCTCTGAACTTTCCAAACTTTTCCTACAAGCCATTCCCAAAGGTTCTTGAACCAAATGATCAGGTACAGTCACAGTAACAATCCCAACTCTGATACTGAAATCTGTCTTGGTTACTTTTCTCTCATTGCTGAAACAAAATACCTGATTCCCAAAATTAAGGAATGAAAGGTTTATTTAGTTCACAGTTTGTGGAAGTTTCAGACCATACTCAGCTGGGTCCAAGGCAGGGTGGCTTATGGCAGAGGGTAACAGTTCATGGTGGTGAAAAACAGTAAAAGCAACAAGAGCAAAAAGGAGGAACACAAGAGAAGACTTTCTCTCCCTTATGTTGTATGTAGGCTACTCATTCTTATGTGGTTGTAACACTCACACCCATAATCCCACCAATGGACCATGAGTTAATAACAGACTGTAGAAACTCACCCTCATAATTGCAAGAAGCTTTGGGGAGACATCTAGATACAAAATGTAACACTTCAGTTTATGAACGCATATTCATGAACAATTTGGTTCACAAACAGAAGCATTAGGGAAAATTTTGCTTCTGCTGGTGAATTCCATATGAGATGAGAACCACAGCTATGGCTCTCTTCCCTAGAATCTTGTATTAATTGAATTTGTGAACTAAGGTAACACTGTACTCCTTTCTTTGTCATGTAAATGACAGAGTGTAGTTTGAAATTCTATATTCACAATAGCATATCTCAAAAGTATTTTGGTGACTAAGGTTGATATGAGAAATCATCTGTCTCTTGTCATGATAAGAAAAATAAGTCAGTCACAAAAGGTTAAAGTTGTTCTCATGGTTTCTCTAAATGAGTCCCAAAGTATGTGTGTGCATATATATGTGCAAGATAAAATGTTAGGAAATAGGAGGTGCTCTTTTGACATAGGAAGGGGTCTAGGGAAGGAGGGAGAGGAGAGCAAAGAGGCTAAAAACAATCAAAATGCCATGTGTATATCTATCAAATCCCTAAGCTGAAAGTAAGCACTATTGCAAACATATAGTAATAACAATTTTTAAAACACCATTAGCGAAAATGGGAAGAAAATTCCTTCTTATTACTATGCTTTATAAATTTGCTGTTTTCATTAATTATAGTGTTACACCAACATCAACATTTTTTTAAAATGTTGGACATATTGTTTTAAATTTTGAATTTCTAATAGAATATGATTCTGTGAGGTCATTAGAAACATTTTCAGGTTGAGTCTTTCTTTTAAAGAAACTAAAACAACAACAAAAGAAATATAGAATTTCAAAATACAATACCTATATTTGGTAATCTGAGCAGCTATTTTGATGACAGCAATGTACAATATAATAGCAATTGTTGATTTCCTATCAGTAGTAGCCTTTAAACATCTGAAGTTTAAGAGTATCAAGGGATACTATCCTAAACAGCACCCTTTATCATGCAAACCTGAGTAGTTTTTCATTCCTATTCTTTCTACAGTAGTCCTTCACTCAGCTTGTTCAATTTTGTCATGTTGGAAGCACCATATTATCCTCAGAGGCAAAATGCAATATTTGCTCATTGAGGCTCTTTTATCATTTTTCCCTACCATGTACATTTGACTTTTTTTTAACATTTGGCTCCTTAATCCTCTCTTTTTATTTTGGAAGGCATCCTGTTGTAAGAGAATACAAATGGTGTCTGTAGTTTATTTCTTATTTTTCTCTGGAAAGCTACATTCTTGTGATAATTAACTCACCTTGTACTTTTAACACCTTACTTTGAAACTCAGATCTTAGAAAAAATCCCTTTTTTGTTTTAGGTCATATACCTTGTCCCTCAGATAATGACTCTCAGCCATCTTGCTTATCCTGAATGCTTAGAAGAGTGAAGGAAAAAAGGAAGCTCATGAATGGATAAAAAAAGCAAAGGAAGTTGGGTGATGTCTCAAAATATTGTCCCATTAGTATTGTTCTTTTCACCACATGCTGTGCCCTTTTCAAATTCAACCATTATATAGAGAATTCTTCCTATGATAAAATTCCTCATTCTTCCTTTTAGAAAGTATCTATGGATTTTTACGTTGATCCTTTTATGAACTGCCCACCACTTTATATCTTGAGATTCCATGCTTCCTCCTTCAGTATATGCCTGCATGTGAAGGGCCTTTAAAGTAGCGATTAAGATATAACAAGAATTTTTTTCTCTATCTGCTCTAGAATCACTAAGTATGTCTTTCATTATGTCATCATTTCTGAAGTCATCTGGTAAATTATTTCTGATTTTATTCTTTGAGCATCATTCATCTGCTTTCTTACTTTAGCTGTTACCACTTCAGAGAGTCCAAGTGGTAAGTTTTCACTTGGTCGATCTGGTTGTTCCCTGGGTTTGTCTTTGGTGAGCTGAAAATCTGGGTTGAATATGCTTTCTCATTTTCTATATTTTATTTTTAGTTTAATTCCTAGGTTGATGCTTGCACATTGCTTGTGGCAAGTAGCTTTAGTGATAGTATTTAGAACTCTTATGAAATGACTACTTCGCAAAGATGTCATCCAGGTGTAGCTGGCTTTTGGGCTTTGAGTCTTTGCAAAATCCTACCACCTCAATTTATTGAGATTGAGAAGTTGCTGCCTACTTGTCCCCTGGTCCTTTGGCACTGGCCTATAGTATTATTTATGACCCTTAGGCAATCTCATTCTTGCCATATCCAGAAAAGCAACTAATTAGAATAATTATGACACCTTGGCTAAAGTAGTACATTTAACAATAACAATACCATCAAATGCAACCTAAAAAATGACAAATTAGTAACTATTGATTTGCCACTTTTGATCATATGAACTATATAACAAAATTTAAAACCAGAAATTGTCTACAGTAAATATGACCACAGTATGATAGTTTTACCCTCAGGACAGAAAATTTAAAAAGGTTAGGGGGAAAAATAGAGAAATAGAAGAGGATGCAATTAGAAGCAAGACTGGAGACAGAGAAAAAAATAGTCCTCTACAAAGTGTGTCTCTGTTGTCACCGGCACACAAAATGGGCAAACAGAGTCCAGATCCATGTTGGTTAATCTCAGCAAACCAGTCTTGGCTTTACAGTAGGGTAGTGGATACACCAACAATTCTGCAAATTTAGTTCCACTAAAGTTCAGGCCAATTTCTGGCTGTGAGACTGGAGCCTGATTTGTTCATCTTGTGACACTGTCTCCTGCCAGCTTGAAATTGGCTCTTTGGTATCCTGCTGACTTGAATTTGGCAGCCTTCCCCTAACACTGGGAGATGCTATGGATTGATTGCAGTCCAGTAAGACTGGTGTCCTCACAGCAAGAGGTTTGCACGGACACACACACGCATGCACACACAGACACAGACAAAAGATCACGAAAGGACAAAGGAAAAGGATAGCAATCACAAGTGAAGAAGAGAAACCTCGGAAGAAATCAACCATGTTGACATCTTGATGTCTGAAATCTCAGGCTCCAAACTGTGAGAGGCACCAGCCTAAGCAGACCTACTCCTCTATGTGTTATTCAGAGCTGAAGTAAAGCCTTGTCTCCTCTACAAATATTGTTCTAATGTTTCACCTGATCTACATGTTTATTTTACTTTTTTGGGGTATCAGGGATCAAACTCATAACCCCATGCTTTCCAGGCAGGCACTTATGCCACTGAACTAAATTCCCAGCCCCTATTTTACTTCTTATGGTATTTTACACTGGACTTTATTCATAACATTCATAGGTTTTAAACTCACTGCATTGAAATAACACTGACTTGACTCTATTCTGCATCACCAAAATATTCTTTGATTTAGAGATCCAAGTCTTACTAAATTTGACACGTATAATAACCTGCATACACAGTTACCTGATGTAAATATAAAATAAATTTATTGTGATACCAAGGATTAAACCCATGTTGTTCATATTAATCTACATCCTAGATCTTTTCATTTTGAAACAGGATTTCTATAAGTCACCAATTGTCCAGACTGGGCTCAAACTTACAGTCCTCCCAAGTGTTGCAATCACAGACAATGGAAAAAGATAAATGGGTAAAAGGCACAGGGGAAAGGCAAGGAGTGAATATCAAAGGGAAAAAAACCGATCAATTTATATTGTATACATTGAATTATTCCCCCAAATGAATATATATATATATATATATATATATATATATATATATATATATATATTTGTGTGTGTGTGTGTGTGTGTGTGTGTGTGTGTGGTACCAGGGATTGAACTCAAGACCTTGTCCTTGCCAGGCAGGCACTTTCACTGCAGAGCTAAATTTCCCGCAATAAATATATTTTTCCAATAAAAAATTTGAAAGATAGCTAGAAAAGAAAAGAAATTGTTTCTTTACAGTTGGTTAAAGTTATAAAATATGTGAAGCAAGAAAAAGATTACAGGTATGATTACTATGAAATACTTTCTGTTTTTCAGCAGACCATTGTGCAATCCAATTCTATAGGTATCTATTTCTGTCCCCATTTTCAGAGTTCTCTTTTGAAATTTTTAGCTATAAAAGTTAACTTTTATAGCACTGATAGTGATAAGCATAGCTGTTTACAAATATGTGTAAGTGATGTTTTTAGTAGAGAAATAAAATTGTTTTCATTCTCCCTATCACAAGAGTTGATTCTGAACTTTTACACTTCATGGCTCTCTTTACAGTATTTGCTCATCTATGTGATTTTAACACTACTGATTTTTTGTGTGTGTCTGTCTTTGCATTTCTTTTAGACTGGTTTTAACATCTTATTGATTTTTACATAAGTTCATTCCTGATTCATACATAGTTGCCTGAGACATGATTGTGTCTTTTAAAAATGATTTTTTAACAAATACATCTTGGGAGAAATAATCTTTATGAAATACTACATAAGTTCACTTTCTATTTGTCATCTTTCTAGTTACTAAAGAACTCTATACTTTGCTGCTAAATAATATAAATAGATGATCTGAAATTGTATAGATCTTTTTCCTTCAGTCCTTTCCTCCTTCCTTCTCTCCCTCCTTCCTTCCCTTCTTCTTTCCTTCCTTTCTTCCTTTCTCTCTCTCTCTTTCTTTCTTTCTTTCTTTTTCTTGTTTCTTCTTTCTCTCTCTTTCTTTCTCTCTTTCTTCCTTCTTTCTCTTTCTTTCTCTCTCTCTTTCTCTCCTTCTTCTTTTTATTTGAAAGAAGTTTTGAACAATTTTGCATGACCTGGCTATCATACAGCCAGTAGCATGATGATGCTAACTTCTATTGCTCATAGATGGTTTGGTTCTGTTCTTTCTAGTTTTCTTCATATATGCATGCAGTAATTTGAGTGAGAGACATTCTTTAACTCATTATTTCCAAATGTTGTTTATATGCTGTTATGTTGTAATGTACTTGCTTGGAGGTATTTTAACATTATTTTTATATTTTGATTAGAATGCATTCAGCTTAATTAGGAATCTGAATTTGGAATGGAATAGGACAATACCTGACCTTCACTATGAAGGATCTTACATTCATTTCAAGAGGTCAAAGAAATAGAGTGTAACTTATTAGCCTGGGGTGGGGGGTAAGTGGTCTCTCTGACATAATAGAATTTAGCAACCATACTGTCTTTTGTCCTTAAGGGACAAAATATCAGACCGACTAAAATAATAGACTTTATTTGCATGTATAGAATAGAAATATTTATTTTACAATGATTCCTTTTTGGTTAATATTCACAAGCATCTTCAATTTCAGTAATTTGTGACACACCACAGAAATATTTCCAAAGTAGAAATTAAATGACACATTTTGGCTTCATGTTGTACTGAAATGATTTAATAATACCTCATGAAAATATGTAAAATTGAGAACAAAATAATATTATATGATTTATTTATGGTGTGTGATATGATTTACTTTGAAAATGTAATTAGTTTCATTACTAAGTTGCATTTCTACACTTAATACTTGAATCAATCTTTTCTCTAAAAGTAATGTTTTGTTAAAACTTTTGATTTCTTCTACAATACTATCTTTAGCATTCAAATGTCATTTTGATTTCATAGCATAAATATCTGCTCATTTTCAAAATTCCATTCTAGAGTTTAAAAAATGTGATCTTAATTTCAGTTGAATATTTGTGTTAGGAGATCCCTCAACCAAATAGATGCACAAAACTTGTTCTAAAATGCAAATACTTAAGTGGATTTTGATAACATAGATTAAATGATTGAAAATGAATCAATTTATTATAAAATAAAATACTGTGAGGAAGGTTATCACTGAAAAAGTCATCATAAAATGTGTAACTGAAAGAGACAACTAAAGAATGCATATATTTATACATGAATTTAAGAAAACATGCATTTTAATAATAACTAATTTCAAAGTACCTCTACTAATGTCCACAAAAAGCTAAGTTAATATAGGTTTATTGGTGCTATTTTCAAATTTTGAAATGCTTTACATATTTTATTCATCAATTTATTGAGCAATTTATGTTTGAGTTTCATGTCTGCCATGAGATCTCCGATGTCATAACTGTCGTGTACAAATTTTTATTACTTTTGCCTAGTCTACCACCTAGCATATCATGTATGCACAAAAATGACTTTTTAAATTTAAGTTTATTTTTGAACTGATATATAAAATCATAAAGTGAACATAACATATTAATTAAATTTAATAAGATATGAGTAAATTTTCTCTGCATGCACATACTGGAAAATTTCTAAATTGGAGTTAACATATCTATAGTCTCCAATATTTATAATTTCATTGTGGTGAAATCATTGACTGTACTTTCTGCTACATATGAAATGTAAGTAGATTATTGTTAACTGTAATCACCTGCAACAGCACAGCAGCAATGCTCTCCCTTTTCTAACTCCAACTTAACTTGATATTAAATGAAGAATACTGTGCCCTTGTCATTTTTCAGTCTAGTAACTCAAATCTATTGTTGACTTGGCAACAGGGGGTTATAGCATAAATGAGACACAATATTTTACGGACTTGCTTTGTGTTTATGTGTGTGTGTGTGTGCTAGGTTTTATTAAAAATTTATATTTCCAGTAAATGATATTTATATTCACCTTATATATGAGGTACATGTACTTATCATGTCTTAATTTTTTTAAATTTCTCTTCTCTTCTCTTAGCCACCCTCCCCCCACAATCAAATCTCTAGATAACCCTTTCCATTTGCAAAAGATCTTTCTGTTGGTTTTCTACTTTTATTTTGTTTTTTAATTATTGGTTCTTAAAGTACACATGTTGTGTCAGATAATTTTATGATATTTATACTAGATGTCTAATTTATTTCACTTTCACTCATAGTCTCAATGTCCATGTATTGTCCTACAAAAAACTCAAATGTCTCCTTCTTTATGGCAGAATAGTACTCCACTATGTATAAATACCACATTTTCTTTATCTATCTATCTGTTAGTATTGGCTATTTCCAAAATTTAAGTATTATAAGTCATGCTGCTGTAAATATGCGTATGCAAGTATGTGATGGTGTCTGTATCTCTTTGGGGAAGATAGTCAGAAGGATAATATCTAGGTTGAAAAAAATGTCTAGTTTTAGTTTTCTGAGGAATCTCCATGGTGATTTCCACAGCAGTTGTGTTAGCTTGCATTTTTACCAGCAGCATAGAGAGATGTCTTTATCTCTGCAGCCAAAGCAGCATTTGTTATTGCTTGAGTTCTTCATGATAGTCATTATTTCATGATTAAGAATGAATCTCACAATTGTGAGCCCAGTCTGGACAACTCAGTGATTTAGAAAGACCTTGTCTCAAAATAAAAAATAAAAAAAATTAAAATGAATCTCAATTTTGCAGTAATTTCTCTGATAGCCAGAGATACTGACCATTTGTACTTATTCTTTTTTATTGTAAAGAGATAAAAGAGCCACAGGAAAAACAAAAACAAACAAACAATATCAATAATAACTAAAAAAATCCCAAAACAATAGCTATATAGGATCTCAAGACAAGATAATAGGAATTTAACATAGTTTTTACATTATATGTTATCTTCTGAAGAGTTGCTTCAGATTACCTTTTTTGGGTGTGCAAAATTGGTCGAACAATTTGAGCACTGTTCCTTTCTTTGAGCTCATAGAATTGACAGTACAAATATCTTAGCTAGTATAGATAGATAGATAGATAGATAGATATTAATTATAGATTTTTGCTTATTATTTTCAAGTGTTTATTCATTGTAGTTTTGCGTTTGAGGCTTTTTTCAGCGTAATGGTCTGAGTTTTTAGTTCTTTGTAAATTGTTACATTAACCCTATGTCTGAAAAATTGCTTGCAAAAACATTTTCTCATTCTGTACTCTGTCTTCTAAATCTCTTTTCTTTCTTGTGCAAAAGATTTTTAATTTGATGCCATTGTTGATTTTTAGTGCTATTACTTGTGCAACTGGAATTCTGTACAGAAAGTTCTTTTCTGAGTCTATGTATTCAATAGTTTTCCTATTTTGCCAGGCCTGGCAGCACACACCTATAACCTCAGCACAAGGAGAGACTGAGAGAAGAGGATCACCACAAGTTCAAGGCCCACCAGGGCTACTTATTGAGTTCAAAGCCATCCTGAACTGTATAGTGTGAGCCTGTCTCCAAAAACAAAAAGAGAAAAAATTAGCTATTTTTTGTCATCCAGCAGATTAAGAGATTAAGTGTTTCTCTTTCAATACTTGTATCTTTGATTCACTTTGGTTTCATTTTGATGCATCTGGATAGTTGTGGATCTAGACTTGAACTCCTCCATGTGTGTAATCATTTTTTCCAGCATCCTTTATTAAAAATCTGCGTGATTTTTTTTCTTCTTTGTCAATAATAGATGACATATGTTTCTGGGATTTTTTTCTTCATCTTCTATTCCATTCCACCAGTGGAATGCCTTCTGTTTCCCCATGTCATGTATTTCTCTTCTTTAAATCACAGTAACTTTGCAGTGTTACTTGAAATCCGGGGCAATCATGCCTCCTATTTTGTGTTTTGTTTTGCTTAATTCTGTTTTGTTTTCCTTTGCTTTATTGGTCAGCATTGCTTTACTATTCTCTGCCTCTTCTGGCTCCATATAAATCCTACAATAGTCTTTTTTAGTTCTGTGAAAGCTGCCATTTGTTCACTGATCGAGATCACATTAAATCTATATATTAATTTTGGGAGTATAGCCAATTTTTCCAGTGTTCATTCTGCCTCTCAAGAAACAGGGGATTTCTTTTCATTTTCTGATGTCTTTGTTCTCTTTTTTCAGATTACTGAAATTTTTGTCTTAGAGATTTGCACTTCCTTGGAAAAGTTAATTCCTAAGTATTTAATTTTTCTTGGTACTACAATGATTGTTATTGACTTCCTAAATTTTTATTGTGAATTCATCATTGACACATAAAAAAGTTACTGATTTTTTTGTTGTGTGTTGATTTTTCATCCTGCCACACCCAAGAATTTGATTAATAAAACCAGAAATCGTCTGGGAGAATTTTTTAGAGTCTTCTATATAAAGGATAATCTCACATGTGAATAATAATAATTTGACTTTTTCCTTCTCTATGCATATCTCTTTTATTTCTTTCTGTTGCCTGATTGCTCTATTTTTAAGCACTGTATTTAACAAAAGTAGTGATAATGAACATCTTTGTCTTAATCTTGATTTTAGAAGGAAAATTTTCAGTTTTTCCCTATTGAATACGAAGTTGACAGTAGGTTTGTCATAAGTGGTCTTTAACAGATTGAGATAAGGGCTTCCTATATTCATTTTCCTTTGGGTTTTTAGCACAAATAGATTTTCTATTTTGTTAAGTAAGGGTTTTTTCTCCATCTATTGAAATGACTATGAGAATTTTTTCTTATTTCTGCTTATGTTATTACATTTATTAATTTGTCATATGTTGAATCATTCTTCCATCTCTGAAATAAAGTCTGCTTAGCCATGATATGATTTTTTAAATGATTTATTGCATTTTTTACCTGTATCTTGTTGAAGATTTTTGAATATATATTTTTTGAAGAGATTGGTCTGGACTTTTACTTTTTTATTTGATTCTTAACTGATTTTGAATAAGGATAATGCTAGCTCCCATAAACTAGTTTGGAAGTATCCCTTCCATTTAAATTTCATTAAAGAGTTTAAAAAGTATTAATGTTTTAACTTCTCTGCAATTTTTGTAGAACTAAATGGTAATTATATCTGGTCCTGAGAATTTTTCTGTTTTTGTTTTTGTTTTTTTTTTTTGTCTTTTTGAGACAAGGTCTCACTATGCAGTTCAGGCTGGCCTTGAGCTCGCTTTGTAGCCCAGCCTGGTCTAGAACTCAAAACGATCCTCCTGCCTCAGCCTCCCCAGTGCTGGTATTACAAGCATGAGCAACCATGCCCGGCCTTTTTTGTTTTGTTTTGTTTTGTTACTGCCTTGATAATGGTTCAGAGTTTTTATGTCTTCTGAGTTCAGTTTTGCTAATTCATGTGTTTAAAAATCTGTCCATTTATTCCATATTTTCCAATGTGTTGGAGTATAGTTTTTCACAGTATTTACTAATGATCTGGGTTTCAGTGATATCCATTGTGATTTCACCTTTTTCATTTCTAAATTCATTGGTACAAATTTCCTTCTTTTGGTAATACTGTCTAAATATTTGTCATTTTTTATTATTTCAAAGAACAGATTTTTCATTCATTGATTTTTTATTGATTTTTGTAGTCTTAATTTCATTAACTTTCATTAATATTTATGATTTCCTTCCTTGTACTAGGTTTGGGTTTGGATTGTTCTTGTTTTTCTAGGATGTTGAGATGCATCCCTGGATTATTTATTTGCACTTCTGTTTTTCTAATGAGAGAGTTCACAGAAATAAACATACTTCTTAGGACTAATTTATTGTGCTCTAATTGTTCTGGTATGATTTACTGAGATTATCTTTTGCTTCTAGGCATTGTTTATTTTGTTCTTGATTTCTTCTGTGACCCACTGAGAATTCAGGAGTATGTTAAGTCCAGGTGTTTGTAAAATTTATGTGATTTCTTTAGAAATTTATATTACCAGTCCACTATAATCTGATGTTATACATAGAATAATTTTGACTCTTTTGTTTCTATTTATGCAAGTTTCTTCTGATACTTTGTCATTTATTTTGGTGAACATTCCATGTGCTTCTGATACTGTATGTCTGGTTGTAGTAGCACAGAACACTGTGTTGATAGATATTAAATCAATTTGTTTAAAGGTGTGGTTTATTTCTATTTCTTCGTTGATTTTTGTCTAGTTCTATTTGTGAAAGTGGGGTGTTGAGGTCCCCCACCATGCTTGTGTTGGTGCTTACTTGATCTTTTATGTCCAGTAGTATCTGTTTTATGTAGTTGAGTGCACTTGTACTAGGCGTGCATACATTTACAATTATTATCTGTTTCTGTCAAATTTTCCTTTTGCCTCTTTTAATCAGTTTTAGCCTGGTTCACTTTCTCTGAGGACACATTGTTACTCTGGTTTGCTTAAGAAGCCCCCTGCACAGAATATTGTTTTAAAGCCTTTGATTTTTTAGTTGATGAGTTTCCTTTTGGATAAATATTTAACATGAATGCAGGAAGGCATTAGGTTTCGCTTTCTGTCCACTCAGCCAATCTGGGTCTTACAACTGGAGAGCAGAAGTCATTCAGAGGTGAGAGGTGTTACTGAAAAGTCTTACATTAAGAAGTGTAACTGAAAAGTCTAGAGTTATTTCTGTCATTGCATAACTTTTTGTTTATTATTCCTTTATTTTTCTTTTTTATGATTAACTGCTCACCCTGCATTATGTATTCATTGTATCACATTTTGATCCTTTGGTCTTGTTTTTGTCTAAGGTATCCTTGAAAATTTCTTTGGAGTCTGATTTAGTTGTCAATTTCCTAAAGTGTCCTTTGTCATACAATGTTCTTATTTATCCATTGATTTGGAAAGATATTTTTGAAGGTTATTTTTATCTGGTTTAAAGTTGTTTTCTTTTAGGCCTTGAAACACTTCACTCTAATATTTTCCAGGGTTTAATGTTTGTGTTAAAAAATAATCTACTGTAATCTTAATGGGTTTACATTTATAAGAGACTTTCTACTTTTTCTTGGCAGCTTTTAAGATTTTTTGCCTTACTATTGTTTTTTGTTTGTTTGTTTGTTTTGTTTTGTTTTTGGTACCAGGGATCAAACTCATGACCTTGCACTTGCCAGGCAGTCACTTATACTGCTGAGCTAAATCTAAATCCCCAGCCCTCTTACTGTTGGTCTTTTGAGATAATGATTATGATTTGTCATAAGCTGCTTGTTCTCTTGTCATAATTATTTGGGATTCTTAAAAACTGTGCTGACCTATATACTCAAACTTGGAAATTTCTCTGCTGTTATTTTTGTCAACAGGTATTTTTATTCCATGAATGTTGTCCTCTCATTTTTCTTTGACTCCACTTAGTCTCTGTTTCCTTTCTGTCATCTAGTAGCTGTTTTTCAATATTCCTTGTTCTTTTGTTGTTTTCAGTTGTCCCTGAATACATCATTTTGTGCTCTCAATCTGTCTCAAGGACTGACACTTTCTCTACTCAAATTGGTCAGTTTTGCTCTTCATATATTCAATAGAAAACTGTATTGTGAAATTACTGTTTGGTACTTTCCATGAACCCTATATCTTTGTCAAATTTCTTATTCATGTTGTTTTCATTGGTTTTGATCAGCTCTTCTAAATTTCCTTTTTATTCTCTGGTCAGAATGGTCAATTTGCTAATTCTAATGTCAGCTTAATTATGTCATCTTTGAATCCACCGGCTCAAAGTAATTTTTTCTCTCTTTATTTTATACAGCTCAGGTATTTGGCGTTGGATTTATTTTCTATTGGTGCCCTTTGATCTACTTTGGAAGGGTTGGGAGACGTTGGATGCTCTTTTATACCTTGTTTTTTTTTTCAGAACGTGTGTGTGAACACCTGTGTGTGTGTGTATACACCTGTATGTGTGTGTGTGTGTGCGTGTGTGTCTCTGTGTGTGCATGCTCTAAAAGTTAAGAACAAAATAGAGTGAAGAGTCTTTGTTGTGGGAATGAAGGTCTCTTTAGTTAGGTCCCATTTTTTCAGTGATGTAATCATGTATTTCTTTGTTGAGAAATATTGCCTACCACTTCAAATTACTCAGTTTAAGTGGGTTGGAGCCAGTCGGTGTATTGTAACACAATGCCTACTGGTTATAACGACAATGCCTACTGGTTATAAGTGGATCCACAGATCCACCATACTTCAGTCAGAGAACTTCCTTTGTTGATGGTAGGTGGTGGGCGATTTGTAGGAAGCTGCAAAGCACACAGTGTTCCATGAGATTTTGGAGTATGACAAGGGGGATTTATGATGCCTCTGTACAATATTTCTCTATATTTGATGATTAGATCAGTATTTTCAGGGATGTGTTATTTAAATAGAAACACTAAAGCAAGAATCCCAAGATCTTAGATCAAAATCCTGTTTCAGCTTTTTATTTTCGATAATCTGGGAAAGGCAACGTGTTTGCTGCTCAAATATTTCATTTCAAAACATCAACTATATTGATTGCTTCTCTGTGTCTCATGGTAGATGTTTATTATGCAAAGGAATCTTGCAAACTGTAGCACACTGTACAGATATTACTAATTGTTATTTGGTTAGGCAAATTCTGTTAAATTCACTTTATATGTTGTTACAGAAAACTGGAATCCAAGTATAGTAAGCCAGAAGTTTTACTAAAGTTATATAATTGGGTGAATTTTTTTTTAAAAATTGAATGTCTATAACCAAATTGTATGAAAAACATAAATATATAATGGAAATCTTATTTTAATATCATGTTAAAATTTTATTTCACTTTTCTAGCTTTGTTATGTAACATAAAAATGTGCTCATGGAATAAAAATCTCTGAAATTCCATGTAATTAAAATATTTACAGCTTAATAAAGTAAAATATATACTTTATCTTGCTTAATCAAGCTGTCTTGTGATGATGGTTGCTATATCAGAGACTAGTCTACATTCACTGTCAACAACACATTTTTTTGGCTTTTATGTCTTCTCATTTGTATTTTTTCAAAGTTACATATTGTCTTCTTAGACATAGTTGTTCAAGTTACAAAATTAAAGCATACAAAGTGGACATTCAAACAGTGAGACTGCAAAAAAGTTCGATGATCCAGTAGCAACTTAGTAACATGATTATCAATCCTACACACTTAAACATACTTGCAGCCATATCCTCTAGAGCACTTTCTTTTCTTCCTTTTACTATTTAAGCAATTTATCTTAGTTATATCCTGTTTCAGGTTGCTCAGTAGCTTACTGACTTGTTTTGTTGTTGTTAGTTACTTTTTAATTACCTTATATAATTCTGTTGCCTTGTTTTTGAGTTTCTCCTCATCCATGCTCTATGGGTCAGCTTTGCTGGAGATGGGAGTTTTTTGGAGGTATTTTATTACTTCGTTATCTACTTTTTTTTTTTGAAGGTAGCAAAATACACAGCAGAACAAGACAGAATAAACCCATGTGACCACAGTGCAGTGAAACTAGCATAGAACCTCATAGCAGGTCACCAGGACACGAGCAATATGCACAATATTACATCCTATTCTGTTCACATTATCTGTACTTTCAATCAGGTAGAGCAAAATGGAAGGAAATATCGAACTTATAAAAACAGAATATTGAATACATCAGTACTATTAATCAGAACTGAGAAAAACAGTAATAAAAAGATTTGCCTTCAAAGAGATGGTAGAAGGAAATACCCCTTACTTGCCACGCCGCATACATTCATCCTCCCAAGAGATACTCAGACTGCCGGTGCCAATTTGCTAATGGGGGGGGATGGATCAATGTCTGATCCTTAGCCCGCTCACCAGCAGGCTCCCAGCTGCTTACCAGGGTGGCGAGTAGGCTGCCTGTTCTCCCAGCACCCAAAGTTCCAACATGGTGCAGAGCTCAGGAATCCCTGATAGTTCTCGCCCTGGTGTGCTGGCGGCTTGCTAGGCCCTCAGCTGCTTACCAGGGCGAAGAGTAGGCTGCCTGTTCTAACACTTCTTGATAATACATCTAACAAGGTAGATATAAATATCTAGTACTTCTCAAGACCTGTCAGCATAAAGCATTTAATCTGGTGTAAAAGTAAATAAAATCTCATAAAAATGTTGTAAATATTAATTTAGAAATAAATAAAAAAGTTTTTCAGTAAAGTCATTATTTAAACTGATTTTAGCAAGCTAAAGAGAATGCAGGAATATAAACCAATAAAAATCAAAGTTTCACACAAAAATTAGGTTTTTTAAATTTTATTTTAAAGAGGATAAAATCAAACAAAATAATAAAGCAAAATAAAGCCAAACAAAACAAAACAGTGAGAGTGATATAGGACTTCAAAATAGGATAATAGGAAATCAATCATGGTTACCATAATGCATCTTGTTATCTTCAAAATAGCTATCCATACCATCATACATAATAAAATCAAACAAAACAGAACAGAATAAAGCCAATCAAAAAAGAGCATTGAAGAAAATAAAACAATAAAACAGGAACTAAACAAAACAGAACATATTGGATTTCAAAAACAAGACAGGAGGAAATCCCCCATAGTTGCTATATTGCATATTTCTATCTTCTAGATGCTCAGACTAGTGGCTTTGGACCTGCAAAGTCAATGAAACAATGCAAACATTAAGTTGTTTTTGTATCTCTGTGGCTATCAACTCAGCTTCATTCTTCTGAATGTGCTAGCTGCTTACAGCAGTGAGTGGGTGGGGTAGATGGAATCTTCTTGAATCCCAGCCTGCATGGTGGCTGGCTCATAGGGAGGGCAAATTGGCTCCTTGTTTCTCCTCCCCA